>CP125974.1:87985524-88431307 GCA_030063025.1 Avena longiglumis | reverse complement strand
TTGAGAACAAATGGATTTTCAAGAAGAAAGAAAACAGATGGTGATGGTAATAAAGTTACTTTGTCTATAAAGCTCGAAAGCTTGTCGCTTAAAGGGGAGGTTTCGACAAATTCAAGGAGTTGACTACGATGAGACTTTTCTCACCGGAGCAAAGTCTCGTGAGGACTATGTTAGCAATGCCATATTATGATTATGAGATATGGCGGATGGATGTCAAAACAAAGCATTCCTCAATGGAGACATTGATGAAGAGTTGTATATGATGCAACCCAAAGGTTTTATCGATCCTAAAGATGCTAACAAGGTATGCAAACTTCAACGGTCCATCTATGGATTGAAGCAAGCATCCCGAAGTTGGAATCAGCGTTTTGATAAGGTAATCAAAAGTTTTGGTTTGTGCAAACTTATGGAGAAGTTTGTATTTACAAGAAAGTGATGTGGGAGCTCTGTAGCATTCTTAATACTATATGTAGATGACATATTGTTGATTGGGAATGATGTAGACCTTCTTTAATAGTGTCAAGGAATATTTGAATAATAGTTTTTCAATGAAGGATCTTGGCGGCAGGCGACTTACATATTAGGCATAAAGATTTATAAAGAAGAGATAGATCAAGACGCCAAATATCGCTGTCACAAAGTACATATTTGGACAAAGTTCTAAAGAGGTTTAATGGAAGATAGCAAGAAAGCGGTTCTGCCCATATTTGCTATGTCGACCTTGAGTAAAACTCAAAGTCCGGAAGATCTGGAAGAAGATAGAAAGGACTAGTAAGACTCCCTATGCCTCAGCCATAGGATCTCTAATGTATGCCATGCTATGTACTAGACAGAGCATTGCATATCTTATGTTGGTTAACTAGCAGATATCAAAGTGATCCAGAGTGGATCATTGGACAATGATTAAACATCCTTAAGTACTTGAGAAGAACTAGGATATGTTCTTCTTATGGAGGTGATGAACAGCGACTCGTTAATGGTTACACCGATGCTAGTTGGATCACCAATCCGGATGATTCTAAATCACAACCGGATCGTATTTATTTTGAATGGTGCGGTTAGTGGAGGAGGCAAAGCAAAGCGTTGTGGTGAGATCTTCAACCTGAATCGGAATACATGGTTGCTTCGGAGGCTTCACAAGAAGCGATATGGATGAAAGAGTTCATTACTGAGGGGTGTGGTTCCAAGTGCTGCTGACCCAATGTCTATCTATGTGATAACATGGGCCATAGCCAATGCGCAAGAACCAAGGTCACACAAGAAGTCAAGCACATCAAGCTACGTTTCACGCTATTCGAGAACATGTCCAAGATGGGGACATAAAGATTTGCAAAGTACACACGGATCCGAATGTGGCGGATCCGTTGACTAAACCTCTCCCGAGGGCAAACATGACCAAAGACCAAACTGCCATGGGTGTTAGGTATATTACCATGTCATCTAGATTAGATGACTCTAGTGCAAGTGGGAGATTGTTGGAGATATGCCCTAGACGCAATAATAAATATAGTTATTATTATATCTTTGTGTTTATGATAAATGTTTACATTCATGCTATAATAGTATTAACAAGGAAACATTAGTACTTGTGTGATTTGTAAACTAAAATAAGAGTCCCTAGTAAAGCCTCTTTATAATACTAGCTTGTTGGTTAATAGATGATTGTGGTTTCCTATCATGAACATTGAGATGTTATTAACAACAAGATCATATCGTTAGGAGAATGATATGGTGGACATACTCCTATAGATAAAGCGTAGCATAAAGATCAAGTCATTTTAATAGTTCAATTGCTATATGCTTTACGATACATAGTAATCTAATTCCTTCGACCATGAGATCATGCATATCACCTTACCAGGATGGATGCTTTGATGACATCAAACACCACACCGTGGCTGGGTGGCTATAAAGGTGGCATTGAGTGTTCGAAAGTATTGGTTGAAACACATGGATCAAGAGTAGGATTTGTCCATCCACATGACGGATAGATATACTCTGGCCTCTCGTGAAATGTCATCCAATTAGCTTGCAAGCATGTGACCCGCTCACAAGGGATCACATATCACGAACGAAAAGAGTACTTATCGGTAACGAGGTTGAACTAGGTATGTAGAGATACCGACGATCATAACCTCGGATAAGTAAATTATCGTGAGACAAAGGAAATTGATATCGTATGTAAGTGGTTCGTTCGATCATAAGTAATCATAGAAATATGTGGGAGCCATATGAATTTCCATATTCCTCTATTGGTTATTGATCGGAGAAGTGTCTCGATCATGTCGCATAATTCACGAACCGTAGGGAGACACACTTAAGGATTGACGATGTTTGAGTAGTTATGGAATGATGAAAGAGTCCAATTTTGTTGGTCTCGAATGGGATTATATCACGAGGAGATCCGGAATGGTCCGGAGAATAAGATTCATATAAGGAAAGTCTTGTTTCGGAGTTGGAGAATGGTTCCGGTGTTTTCATCGGGAATGTTCTAGAAGGTTCCGGAATGTCCGGCACTCCGGAGGGGAAGGGTACATGAATGTGTTATATCAAGTTGATATGATTGCATCATGTACTAGGTGTCATCGCTGAACAAAATAGAGGGTTTATTCAAATCCTAGTTTGAAAAGTCAAACGCCAAGTTTGAAAGTCAAACGGCTAATTTTGGGAAGTGGAGAGGGAGGTGGAAACCGACTTGGGGGAGGAGTTCCTCCTCCCACCGCCGGCGCACCAAGCCGAGTTGGGAGGACTCCCCTCCTTGGCCCCTCCACCTATATAAGGAGGCAGGGCTCCCTCCTAGACACACAAGTTCAAGGAATATGCCCCGAGAGGCAATAATAAAGTGTTTATTATGTGTATTCCAAGTATATGATAGATGTTTATTTTGCATGCTATAATTGTATTAATACTAAACGTTAATACATGTGTGTTTAATAAACAAGCAGAAAGTTCCTAGTTATGCCTCTCTCATAAACCAGCTCGTTGATTAACAAGATGATCAAGGTTTCACGATCATGGACATTGGATGTTGTTAATAGCGGGATCACAACATTAGTGTAATGGTGTGATGAACATTCATCCGAAGTATAGCATTACGATCAAAGTCATTGAGTTTATATTGCTATAACAACTTACGAAGTGATCCTAATCCTTAGACCATGAGATCATGTCAATCACTAACACCGGAAGAGTTTCTTGATAACATCAAACGTCACACCGTAACGGTGATTATAAAGATGGATTGAACTAATAAAGTGTTATGTTGAGGCTCATGGATCGAGAGTGGAATTTGTTCATCCGATGACGGATAGATATACTCTGGGCCCTCTCGGTGATATCACATTGATTAGCTTGCAAGCAAGTGATTTGATCACTAGAATGTTATATCACAGAACGAGAAAAGAGTGCATGTCATGTAAGATCAAACTAGGTATGGATATACCGATGATCGAATCTCGGACATGTAATGTATCGTGAAACAAAGGGATTAAGATACTAGCGTAAAAGGTTCCGACGATCACAAGAAATTCATCGTTGAATGTGTGGGAGTCGGTATGGGTCTCGGATCCCGCTCGATTATTGATCCGAGAGGGTCTCGATCATCTCCATTATTCACGAACCATAGGGTGACACACTTAAGAGACACCGACATCCAATTGGAACAAATGTTTCATGCGAAAAAAGAATGAACAAGCGCAGGAATTTATTTCACTAGATACGAAATAGGTTTTGGGTGAAATTGCATAAAGTGGTTATGCATGTGAAATATAATTCTAGCAAGGGGTTATTGGGAATGTTTGTCATTAAAGTAATTGACAAAATTCTGAATAAAATAAAATAGTTTTTATTTAATGAGAGTTTGCATTAAATTTGGTGGAAATTTAATGGAATTTGAGGACTTTTGAGTGGAGGTATTTTAAGGGCATTTTGTGAGTGGAGTATCCACCACATGAATGAAGGAGGGAGGGGCAGCCCATGGCGTGCCAACCCTTGGTGCCCCCTCCTCCTATAAAAGGATCCCTCCTCACTTGTCTCACACCTCATCGTGAAGGATCTCTCTCCCCTCTAGAATTTATCCCCATGGTCTCGGACCAGCGAGATACATGTTCGTGGCTATTCGGCAAGAAAGAGTTGTGCTTCAGCTGCATCACTGGAGCGAGGAGGCGGAGGTTGCTCGGTTCCTCGAGCGTGTGTCTTGGCACGGATGCGCCGCTGATTTGCGGCGCTAGGACTCTCTCGATCTTGAGATCGGCAAGAGATCGTCTACATCAACCACGAGGTGAACTCGTTAAGCTTTGTCGGTCTTCAAGGGTATGTTCTCTATGGATATACATCCGCTCGCTGTTTGTATCTAGTAGATAGATCTTGGTATATAGTTCACATCGTAGGAAATTTTTTTGGTTTCTATCTTTGCGAACCCTCGAGGGTATCGAGCCGGATCTATGCGTAGATACTTTACAGGTAGTACACATATGAGTATGTGGCGATGATGATCATGTTGTTGCTCCTTTGTTGTAATTTTGGATATTGGTGGCATAGTGGGATGAAGCGGCCGGACAAACTTTACATGTCCTCAAGACATGAGACCTGTTCCACGCTTGACATGCAACTAGTTTGCATAAGTGGATAGTGGTGTCTGTCTCTCCTACTATAGTCAATATCTATTTTGCAAGCTTTGAGTTGTCAACAATTTGATTATCCTCGTTGTGGTTCATGTTAAATAGGTAAGAACGGTTCTATCTCGAAAGCCCTAAGCCACGGAAAACTTGCAATGGATAAATTAGAGGCGTCTAGTTTAGATTGTTGCTGGGCTAGTTATATGATATGGTAGTGTTGTAAGTAGAAGTATGAGATGATACTCTTATAACACACATAGCGTGTAAAATCCATAGACCTTGGATTTACACATATAGGTATGATAGTGATCATACCACGATGCACATGATAGAGATCATCTGCGGGAACCATATAATTTCACTAATAAACATATGATGTTTGATAGCATCTTATATTGCTTGTTTAGCGCTTTGTTAGCATAATAAGATGATCCCTCATTTAAATATCAAGATAAGAATGTGTTCTTCCTTTAGTATGCACCGATTATGTTTTCGCTCCAAGACATCACGTGATGATCGGGTGTTCTTGGATCCACGACCATATTTCGGTGTAAAAGCAGTTACACACGCCGAATACTAAGGTTCTAACTTGGCGAGCCTAGCATGTACAGACATGGCCTCGGAACACCGACCGAAAGGTTAAGCATGAGTCATATCGTTGATATGATGCCCAGTTGATGCTCGCCTTTGAAGCTATACCGACTCACGTGATTATCGGACTTGGTATAGTGGATTTGGTTCATGTAATCACCAAAAAGGCACGAGGGATGTCTTTTGAGTGAGAGTTCATTAAGTAATATAGATTAGTTGAACTCAATCTATCATACACTTAGTCTAAACTTTACAAATTCTGTTGTAGATGGCACCACCCTTTTAATTTCAATGTGTTCATGGAGAAAGAGAAACTAGCAACGACTGCAGCAACTTTGCAATGGGCCATGAATTTGAGGATTCTCCTACACAAAAGCAATATGTGATAGAAGCGTTAGGCCCCCACCTTTGATGATGCCTGACAGGAGAAGAATGTCTATCGGACTCGTCGGGATGACCACAACTTAGTTCATTGCGGCATATTGTATGGGCTAGAGCCGGAACTTCGAAAGCATTTTGAAAACGGCAATGCATTTGATACAATGGGTGAGTTGAAAATGATTTTTGACACACATGCTTCTGTAGAGAGCTACAACGCTTCAGAAAAGTTCTTTAGCTGCATGATGGAAGAGCACAGCTCCGTTAGTGAGCATGTACTCAAGATGTCGATTCTGTGGATAAGCTTGTGTCCTTGGGAATATCGATTCCCATTGACTTAGGCATCCATCGTGTTCTCGTCTACACCTAGCTATAAGAGCTTCGTGATGAACTATAATATGCAAGGCATGAAGAAGTCTCTCCCGAGCTTATCGATGCTTAAAACTGCGAAGTGGAGATCAAAAAGGAACATCAAGTGTTGATGATCAATAGGAACACCTTTGCTTCAAGAAAGACAAGAAGGAAAGCGGAAGGAAGTAAAGGCGGCAAGCCTGTTGTCGCTACGAAAAAAACCCGAGTTGGACCTAAGTCTGATTCGAGTGCTACTATTGTAAGGGATACCCCATCGGGCAAGCGCCCCAAGTATGGCGGAACAAGAAGGCCGGCAAGGCAAACAAAGGTATATATGATATACATGTTATTGATGTGTACTTGACTAGTGCTCAGTAGCACAGGTATTTGATACGGTTCGGTTGCTAATATTTGTAACTTTCGAATCAAGGGCTGCGAAACAAGCGACCGCTAGAAAGGGGTGAGGTCAAGATGTCGGCAATGGATCAAGCGTTGATGTGATCGCCGGCTTCAACGCCTCTCCACTTACCGTCGGGATTAGTTATAAACTTGAATAAATGTTATCGGTGCACCGAGCATGAACATTGTATCTGGATCGTGTTTGATGCGAAGTGGTTATTCATTAAATCCGAGAACAATGGTTGTTCCATTTATATGAATGAAATCTTTTATGGTCATGCACCAATGATGAATGGTTTATTTCTATTAGATCTCGATGATAATGTTACACATATTCATAATGTTGATGCTAAAAAAGTTAAACTTAATGATGATATATCCATATATGTGGCATCGCCGTCTAGGTCATATTGGCGTTAAGCATGAAGAAGCTCCATTCGGATGGACTTTTGGAATCACTTGATTATGAATCATTTGATACATGTGAGCCATGCCTTATGGGCAAGATGACTAGAACGCCGTTTTCGGTTCAATGGAGCAGGCGGATTCATTGGAAATCATACATTACGATGTATGTGGTCCAATGAGTGTGTCGCCTTGGTGGATATCGTTATTTTGTTACTTTCACGGATGATTTGAGTAGATACGGTTATATCTACTTGATGAAACACAAGTCTGAAACCTTTGAAAAGTTCAAGGAATTTGAATGAAGTGGAAAATCATCGTAATAGAAAGATCAAATTTCTACGGTCCGTGGAGGTGAGTATCTAAATTCTGAGTTTAGCACTCACATGAAAGAGTGTGGAATTGTTTCACAACTCACACTGCGGAACACCACAATGAAATGGTGTGTCGGAACGTCGTGTCGTACTTTATTAGATATGGTTCGATCTATGATGTCTCGACGGACTTGCCGTTGTCATTTTGGGGTTATGCACTAGAAACTGCTGCATTCACTTTAAATCGGGCACCATCTAAATCCGTTGAAAAGACACGTATGAATTGTGGTTTGGAAACAAACCTAAGCTCTCATTCTTAAAGTTTGGGGATGCGATGTTTATGTGAAGAAACTTCCGGATAAACTCGAACCCAAAGCGGAAAAATCGTCTTCATAGGATACCCTAAAGAAACTATTGGGTATTCCTTCTATCACGCATCCGAGGGCAAGGTTTTTGTTGCCAGAATGGATCCTTTCTAGAAAAGTTTCGCGAAAGGTGTAAGTAGTCGGAAGGTAGAACTTCGAAGAGGTTGTGGAACCTTCTCTTCAAAGTATGGCGAGTAGCGCAGCGGAAGTTGTTCGGAGTTGCCTCCACTGTTGAAGAGGGAACTAATGATAATGATCATGAAACTCGAAAGAGAGTACTCATGAACCTCGCAGTCAAGCAGACGCGTCAGACTCAGTGTCATCGGAAATCTGTCATGAATTTCATGGTTGATGAAAATGATGACCCTGCGACGTATGAAGAAGCGATGATGAGCCCGGATTCCAACAAATGGTTAGAAGCCATGAAATCCGAGATGGAATCCATGTATGAAAATCAAGTTTGGAACTTGGTGGAATTACCTCACGACCGAAAGGCCGTGGAGAACAAATGGATTTTCAAAAGGAAAACTGATGCTGATGGTAATGTGACCGTCTATAAAGCTCGACTTGTCGCAAAGGGGTTTCGACAAATTCAAGGAGTTGAATACGATGAGACTTTCTCTCCCGTAGCGATGCTAAAGTCAGTTAGGATTATGTTAGCAATTGCTGCATATTTCGATTATGAGATATGGCAGATGGATGTCAAAACCGCGTTTCTCAATGGTAATATTGAAGAAGAGTTGTATATGATACAACCAAAGGGTTTTGTCGATCCTAAGGATGCTAACAAGGTGTGCAAGCTTCAGCGATCCATCTATGGATTGAAGCAAGCATCACGAAGTTGGAATCTCCGCTTTGATGAGGTGATCAAAGAGTTTGGATTTGTCAAACTTATGGAGAAGCTTGTATTTACAAGAAAGTGAGTGGGAGCAATGTGGCATTTCTGATATTATATGTGGATGACATATTATTGATCGGATATGATATAGATCTTTTAAACAGTGTTAAAAGTTATCTAAACAGCAAATTTTTAATGAAGGACCTAGGTGAAGCGTCATACATATTAGGCATAAAGATCTATAGAGATAGATCTAGGCGCCTAATAGGGCTATCACAAAGTACATAGCTTGATAAGATTTTAAAGAAGTTTAAAATGGACGGAAGTAAGAAGGGGTTCTTACCTATGTTGCAAGGAAAGACATTGATTAAGACTCAAAGTCCGGCTTCGGCGGAAGAAAGAGAGATAATGGACAAAGTCCCCTATGCTTCAGCCATAGGCTCTATAATGTATGCCATGCTATGTACAAGACCGGATGTGGCACATGCTATTAGTTTGAATAGTAGGTACCAATCGGATCCAGTTCGAACAACTGGATAGCGGTCAAGAATATCCTTAAGTACTTACGAAGAACTAAGGATATGTTTCTTGTATCTGGAGGTGAAGAAGAGCTTGTCGCTAAGTGTTATGTCGACGCTAGCTTTGACACGATCCGGATGACTCTAAGTCTCAATCGGATACGTATTTCTCATGAATGGCGGAGCGGTTTGTTGGAGGAGCTCCAAACAACCTGTGGTAGCGGGATCAACAACGGAGGCCGAATATGTTGCCGCCGGCTCAGAAGCAGTTTGGATGAAGGAGTTAATATCCGAACTAGGAGTGGTGGCAAACGCGTTGGACCCAATGGTGATCTATTGTGACAACAATGGTGCCATTGCCAATGCCAAAGAGCCAAGGTATCAAAAGCATTCCAAGCATATTAAGCGCCGGTTTCACTCCATCCGCGAGCATGTCAAGGATGGAGATATAAAGATTTGTAAAGTACATACGGATCTCAATGTAGCAGACCCGTTGACTAAAACTCTCCCTAGAGCAAAACATGATCAACACCAGAACTCAATGGGTGTTAGATTTATCACTATGTAACTAGATTATTGTCTCTAGTGCAAGTGGGAGACTGAAGGGAATATGCCCTGAGAGGCAATGATAAAGTGTTTATTATGTGTATTCCAAGTATATGATAGATGTTTATTTTGCATGCTATAATTGTATTAATACGTAAACGTTAATACATGTGTGTTTAATAAACAAACAGAAAGTTCCTAGTTATGCCTCTCTCATAAACTAGCTCGTTGATTAACAAGATGATCAAGGTTTCCTGATCATGGACATTGGATGTTGTTAATAACGGGATCACAACATTAGTGTAATGGTGTGATGAACATTCATCCGAAGTATAGCATTACGATCAAAGTCATTGAGTTTATATTGCTATAACAACTTACGAAGTGATCCTAATCCTTAGACCATGAGATCATGTCAATCACTAACACCGGAAGAGTTTCTTGATAACATCAAACGTCACACCGTAATGTGGTGATTATAAAGATGGATTCAGAACTAATAAAGTGTTATGTTGAGGCTCATGGATCGAGAGTGGAATTTGTTCATCCCGATGACGGATAGATATACTGGCCCTCTCGGTGATATCACATTGATTAGCTTGCAAGCAAGTGATTTGATCACTAGAATGTTATATCACAGAACGAGAAAAGAGTGCATGTCGAACGAGATCAAACTAGGTATGGAGATACCTGATCGAATCTCGGACATGTAATATATCGTGAAACAAAGGGATTAAGATACTAGCGTAAAAGGTTCCGACGATCACAAGAAAGTCATCGTTGAATGTGTGGGGAGTGATGGGTCTCAGATCCCGCTCGATTATTGATCCGAGGGGTCTCTATCATGTCCGCATTATTCACGAACCGTAGGGTGACACACTTAAGAGACACCGACATCCAATTGGAGCAAATGTTTTATGCCGAAAGAATGAACAAGCGCAGGAATTTATTTCACTAGATACCGAAACAGGTTTTCGGGTGAAATTGCATAAAGTGGTTATGCATGTGAAATAGAATTCTAGCAAGAGGTTCTTTGTGAATGTTTGTCATTAAAGTAATTGACAAAATTCTGAATAAAATAAAAGAGTTTTATTTAATGAGAGTTTGCATTAAATTTGGTGGAAATTTAATGGGAATTTGAGTGGACTTTTGAGTGGAGGGATTTTAAAGGGCATTTTGTGAGTGGAGTGTCCACCCACATGAATGAAGGAGGGGAGGGGGCAGCCCCCATGCCGGCGGCCAACCCCTTGGGTGCCCCCCTCCTCCTATAAAAGGATCCCCCCTCCTCACTTGTCTCTCACACCTCCTCGTGAAGGATCTCTCTCCCCCTCTAGAATTTATCCCCCATGGTCTCGGACTAGCGAGATACATGTTCCCGGTGGCAATTCGGCAAGAAAGAGTTGTGCTTCCGCTGCATCGCTGGAGCGAGGAGGCGGAGGTTCCTCGGTGCCTCGAACGTGTGTGCGAGCACGGATGCGCTGCTGATTTGCGGCGCTAGGACTTCCTCTCGATCTTGAGATCGGCAAGAGATCGTCTACATCAACCACGAGTTGAACTCGTTAAGATTTGTCGGTCTTCAGCGATTTTTTTTAAATAATACGAATTAATTATTTAATTTGAGTTCTATTATGCGTTTTTTCGAAATTCCAGATCTAGTGCTTTGTCGGCCAGGGGCAAGCCGATCGGCCAATCGTTGCGCCGATATGTGGCACCATGCGGTCGGCCCCCCACATGCATCGGCGGGCTGCCGATTGGCCGATCGGCTTGCTCGCCGATTAGTAATCGGCGCACCTAGACCGATTGCCTAATCGTCCCGCCCCTAACAAAATCCTGCATGATCAATGCCCTAATCTTCTCCCGCTGTTTTCTCGCCAATCCTTGGCTACGATTTTTTCGCCATCGCCGATTTTTCCTTGATACTTCCCTCCCTTTGTTCCCGCCACTACTTCCCGCCTTTTTTTTGCCCGCCATTTTTTTCCCGCCACTACTTCCCGCCTTTTTCCCGCTATTCGCTTGGTGCCTCTATAAATCCGGCAACGAGATGTATCCTTACCTCTTCTCTTCCTCCTCTTACTCTCTCATTTCCTCCACTCCTCTCCACTATGACCGACGCGTCTCCACGGCCCGTAGATATGTCCATTGGGATTTTCTTCATAGCCGTAATCTGTTGAGATAAGCGATAAACCAGCCGATCGATACGTTGGTATCGAGCATGATGCTCTCGTTACACTTGGTAAGTCACTTTATCTAAGAGGATGGAAATCAAGACCCCAAATCAGGTACAGCGAGCTTCGGGATCAAGGCAAGGTGGGACAAGCTCACCTTCAAGAGTGAAGCTCGCATGATGGAGGTGGCTAATGCACCTTGGTCCTGGATAGAAGATAGCGAAGATGAGGATGATATCTTCATGCCGCCACCTTGGAAGCAAGGCAAGAGCTGAGTGGGACAAGAGGCAGGAGAAGAAGAAAAGCGAGCAAGAAGAGTCAAGTGACATGACAAGCAGGTGTGCACGTGGGGCCTGCATAGAAGAGAGTGAAGATGAGGATGATATCTTCATGCCGCCACCCGTTGGAAGCAAGGCGAGTGGGACAAGAGGCAGGAGAAGAAGAAAGAGCAGGCCAAGAAGAGCAAGTCGAGGATCGTCCAAGGAAAGGGCGAGGCATCATCGAAGGAAAGGAAAGGCATCATGCTAGGGATTGATAGGACTCTTATTTATGTACAAGTTATGTTGAACTGTGTTGCAAGTTATGTTGAACTGTATTGCAATAAAAATCGTGAAATGATAGAATGATGTCTCATATATAGGTAGATATATGTCTCATACATAAGTAGATGTCTCATGCATAGATAGACATGTCTCATACATAGATAAATATATGTCTCATACATAGATAAATATATGTCTCATACATAGATAAATATATGTCTCGTGACGCCGCCGCGACGCTCGGGTGGTGGGTTAGAGGCGTCGTCCAACCGAACTCGGGCGGCCGAACCTGTCGGGAGGAATCACCGACCCGTGCTCATCGTCTTGAGTCTCCTGTGGGTCGTGCAGAGTCTGAAAATGTTCAGCCAATCGCTGCGTCATGAAATCCTAAGAGCTATGATCAACGTCTGATCGGTCAGCGGATCCTGAGACGCATCGATAGCCGTGCATAGACCCCTGCATTCAATGCTCCTGCACATAAAAACAAAGTATGTAAGAACTTGACATGAACGAGCCTCGACGCTTATCTTGTAAGACACATACCGTGGTACGTGGGCGAAACCCGTAGTTTGGCATGGGATGGTGACCCCAAGGCTCCTGCTGGTGCTGCCACGACGAACCTCCATCGTGCAAAGGTGGCTGCTGCTACCAACAATCGAAATAAGACTGCTGATGCCGGTCGAACCTCCACTGGTCAGGGAGGAGGTCTCGAGCTGTGGTGTAAGCCGTGGACGGGAGCTGTCGTAGGGGGCGAGGGTGGCTGCTGCTTCGGTGGTGCGCACGCGGAGGACGCAGTGGTGCCGGTGGTGAGCAATGTCCGAAGGGCGGGTGCACGTGATAACCCCGTAGATACGCCGTATCTTCTCCTCCAGGCGACTCAGCCAGGTCTCCTGGACCTGTCGGTGAATAAGTAGGGGTCTGGACGAAAGAGAGCGTCTGTACTCAGCACTCTCCGTCTCAAGATCGACTAACATGTGCTGCAAGAGACAGCACAAGGTTCCATATATAGATGGAAAACTATGTAATAAATAGGTACATTAGATGAAGAACATACCGCGTGTTGTCCGCTGCCCACACGGACCTGCTCGGATAACTATCCCAAGTAGCCGCCGCATCTCCTCTAGGTGAGATTGCGTGATGCGTAGTCGTGGCGCTCATGTAGCTATCCAAGTACTGTTGAACTCTTCCATGTCAAACGCTGCTCGAGTCCCAGACTCGGGTTGTAGCGGTGTCCCACTCTTGAACGTACACCCCAACCCTATGTAGCCAACCCGTGGCGGTCTTGCTACTTCCCTTCCTCGACAACCTAACATTTAACATGGTTAGTGTCATGTCAATAAAACATGTTAATATGGAAGTAATGTGTAAATGAAACATACGTGTGTACGACTGAAGGAATGGCGCTCTCCGTAGGACGAGGATCAGCCAACTGGCGAAGACCAAACTGCCTCGTTACTCTATGTAGGCTCATCTCCTCTACCTGCATGTCGAAGATGATCTTCGATTTTGTGAGCCAATACGCTGCCTCCACAGCGCATAGTAAAGACATTTGTGCGGCGTCCCATCCCTCTCGAATGTAGCAGTGACAGTGCCTTCATTACCGTGGGGCTCCCACATCACCGAACTTAGCGACGTCAAACTGCTCGACAAAGGCGGTAGCAACCCCTCACCGATTGTGAGAAAAGTGTCTCTGAATAATAATTTGTTAGCTCCATGCATAGGTTATGTCAACTAAATAATGAATGTAACAAGTAACTTTGCACATACCGCGATGTGTCCAAACTGAACCGAAAGTAGGCAAGTCAATGTGGTCTGGATCAGATCCAATCGACAGTCGAGGGTCGCCCAAAGTAGCTGTAGGGTAAGGCGTCTCAACCATAACGTCCGCCGCCGAGAGGAAACCGCCTCCCAGACCAAAGCTGAAAGTGGTGGGCATCCAAGCAGGCCTGACTTGGCGCCTCGTTGGCAACCACTGCACATACCTCGATGCGTGGACGCTAAGACCGAACCCCAACTCTCTCGTATAATCATGTCATTAGTTGCATTGGTGATCTCCAATGCGATAGGGATGTAGCGGTGATAGTGGTGACATGGTTCTCGGTGAACATCACCTTCTGAGAAGCCAAAGTATGTATGCCTCCAAGGACCGAGTGATTTGTGCCTCGTCAATCGAGTCTGGATAGCCTAGCTGTTGGATCTGCATTAATGAAATATGGTTCGATAAGTAACCAATAGCCAGTAATGTGTAGCAAAGATGAAAAGAAGTTAGCAAACACACGACATCCTAGTAACCAAGTCGAACTTGGGCCGTGTTCTTCATACTCCAATGGTCTAGTAATACTCTGAATCAACATGCCATATCCTGTTGCCAACCCGCCGGGTGCAGAAGCGGTCCAATGGGCTGTCCAAAAAGGAAGTCCCAACAGCATGACACGCCGAGAGTAGGAGCCATCTCTCCCAGAAAGTGAAAAGTGTGGGTCTCGGGCCTCCAACGGTCGACCAAGCATGTGAGCAACGAGTGGTCATATAGTAGGCGTGTAGAGTCTGCAGTGCCCTCAACCAAGCGAACAAAAGGTAAAAGCCCAGCCCACTTCAACCTGCATGAACAAAAACGTGATCAATCATGTATCGCAACCCAAAAATACTCATATAATTCTTGATTAAATCGTACCTAGGAACCCAAGCGGGGTGTATCCTCCAGTTAACATTCGGTGTGCGAGTGACCAAAGGCTCAAGTGAGTGGGGGTCATCCTCCAAAATTCTAGCCCGATGCTTCTTTTCAATGTCTGGATCGAGCAACCTGTATCTTCTCGCCATTTCTGAACAATTTAAAAATTAACATAAGCATTTGCATATTACAACATGAAACATAGTTCGCCACATATTACAACATAAAACATAGTTCGCCACATATTACAACGTAAAACATAGTTCGCCACATATTACAACATAAAACATAGTTCGCCACATAGTTTCACCCGCGTCCTCTACCTCTTCGACCTCGCGCACCCCGTCCTCACAGAGGTGTGCCGCTTTGCCGAAAGTGGGACAATGAGTATCCCTGTGACCAAATTCATTGCATAGAAAACATCGCCGAGTTGGGCGCCAGCCGATTCGTCCATGTCATTCGGATGCGTCTACACCGGCCTGCCTCTGCTTGTTCGCATTACAGCAGGGTGTGGGATGTACTGCCTTTCACCAGGGTTCACGGTGTTGAAATTACCCATTACTCGAAATCCTGACATCTCACCCGTCCAAGTATTGACCACAGATTCTTTCAGGTAGTAGGGAGACACGAACGATATGGCGTCCACCCTAGCTGCCGGCGAAGCACATGAGAGCAAGGCAGGTGAAGCAACTTTGGTTTGTTGCAGGTGCACTCGGAGGTTGGCCATTGCTCATTACCGATCTTCACCTCATGCGTTCTCAGTTCATTACCACACCCAAACTTATCGGTGGCTAGCCGCACCTCAAACCTTCTGTCCTCATTACCTATGCACACGACGGTGTGTGACATACACTGCCATCTTCTTATCCATGTACCTCATAACCTTTTCACAAAAGCGGGTGTTCGGATTGTTCATGATATGCATCCGAGCACCTGTCTAGTTCTAAAATATGAAATCGCCATCTAATACCTTCGACTATGGTACTGCTGGAAGTGCCTGCTACCTCGAGGACAAAGTTATATGACTCATCTAGGTTTGTAGTCATGACACCATACCTAGCTCCATGTGTATCGTAGCAAAGACCACCTCCAAAGGCTCGCGTGCTCTATCCATGTTGGAAGTTCTTGATCGATCTGCCGAGCCTTCTCCTTGTACCAAGTGGATCAAATCGGGCAAGTCACAAAGCCCCACAGGATCTTCCTCCACGAGGCAGCTCCAAATTTGATGTGCAGCTACTCTGCTTGATGTGTGCACTACGGCTGCGTTTTGCAGCTTTCCTTGCCCTCACATGTTTCGAGTAAATTCATCGAGCTTTGCACGTATGAAATCGTGCTTCCATTCTTGGTTCTGCTTGCACAATTTTTGAATAGATTCATGAGGTTCTTGTTTCTGAACTGTGAGAAGAAATTAGCACCCAAATGGCGCATGCACCATCGGCTTTGCATGTCAAGACAAGGTGTTTGCTCTTCTGTCCCTGGCTGTGTCAGCCGTTTTACGACATTGAGTATACCTACATGCCTATCATGAATGATGCACACATTGGGCTTGTCTTTGACAACTGCTATTTTGAGCTGCCTGAAGAACCATGTCCAACTTTCAGTGTTTTCGCCTCCACGAAAGCAAATGCAGTGGGACAATCGATTGTTGCCGTCTTGACCAATGGCGGGATCGACCCTTGTACTTGCCGTAGAAAATACCGTCTACACATATCACCGGCGACAATAAGTGAAAGCTTGGATGCATACAAAGAAAGAGAAGAACACTCGATGAAGCACCTTCACGGATGGATCCTCGGGTATCACATAATATTGTATGTCGACATAGGTGCACGGGTTTCTATCCTGCGGTCTCAAGTTGTCGGACCACCGAGTCATACGCGTCTCTAAGCAACCAAACCTCTCCTCAAGAGCCCTTTGCTTTGCCCTCCAAGCCTTGCCATACGAAATGGAGTACTTAAACCGGTATTTACTTTCTTCTCTATACTGGTATCACAAGGCTTTGCACTCTACTAAGTCCGTAAAGCAGCCGAGCTAGAAGTGTGGAGGAGAGGTTAAGATGATCTTTAGGAACATTGTGTAGCTTACATGTGTCTTGCACATAGTCGCTCACCAACCAAGTTGTGTCATCTTGTAACACCTCGATCAGACCTATGCAAGTTTCATGAAACCCGCAAACCCGCATAAAACGATTCAAAGGTGCACCAGGCACTTTTATGCGGGTGGAAAACGGCAGTAATAACATTACACAACAGTCCTCGATGGGACCCACGTAACAGTATATATATAATGACTCCATGAGTCAAGAATACGATATACGGTACAAAGATCCAAATCACCTTGAGAATGATAGGCGTCCGACTACGGACAAGATGCAAATGGGGCTAAGAGCCAAGAATAACCAATGGCGTCCATAACCCCTGCCGCCAAGCCGGAAGGGTAACCTTGCTAACGACGCCGATCTCACAACCTGCTTAAACAAAAGGTGCCGACAAAGGGCAAAGGAAAAGAAGGATCCAAGATCTTGAGGCCAAGACAGCGAGTCTAGGATTCGCGGTCCTCGCCTACATAGGTATGGTGGAGCGCAGCGGCAAGATACACTAAACAACCTATAGAGACTCGATACATCAAGCGTCAATCGTAGAGGGGTAAGAAGGACCTATCCTAACCAACTGATTCTACCAAACAAACCCATCCTGGCGTTTCCCTCGAGACCAAACGAGGAAGTCAACCGAGGAACTCACACGGTTGGCGTTTTATTTATTCGCTATCGTTAAAGCAATTACTAGTCGTTTAGATAATCATCCTGATAAAATAGGCAAAGGGCACTTTTAGTTAACCATTCCGTTATAGTTGCAGCTCTTACTAATCGAATACAATTAGCATGAGATAAACCGAAACCCAGCTTGTTGGTACTTTTATTCAGCCATTCCGCTTGTAGTTGCAATACTTACTAGTCATACAATGGTCGCAAACGACAACTCAAACAAGCAATTGTGGGCGTATTATTTAACCATTCCATTATAGTGAAGCTGATTACTAGTCATTATAAAGTCAAATTTATAGCAATAAACTTTAGTTATGCTTGTCTATGATCGAGATATCATGCTCCAAGTCGTCCATATCCGCGACACGGCTTAAAGTTTTACCCACCGGGTGCACCAATAGCAACACACGCCGATCAACCTCGAAAACCAAATCAAAACCCAACGAGGCTTTCACGACTGAACAATCACAGGATTCAGAAATATTTCAGGGGGCCACCCCTTGTAGTCTAACCCGCAACGAAGTAAGCTAGCTCCGAGACGGACTCAAGGTTTGTGGGGCCGGCTGTAAGCGACTAGGAACCCAAAACTGGGCTTGTCGATACCGCGTAAACGGGTCACAATTCCTAAACAGTACAGTGTGCTATCTGTCGCACAATTTAAATACATAAGTACAGGATCGTAAATAAAACCTCAAACTAGTTTGTGGCCCCAAGAAATAAGACTGAATCAAGCTCTGGCTCAGGGGGGTCCCATATACCTCCCGGATGTGGATAGCGTGATAAATCAAGGAACAGGTATCAAGTACTCGGGGTCCTACGGGACACAAGTGGGCGTTCGGAAACCAAATATTTTCTATCACCCACCGATGCCTCTGCTTACTTCAATTTTAGTTGTTAAACAGGAATTAAAGTGAACGGTAAGTAAAGCTATGATCATCTCCATCATTCAACATACGGCAAGGCTTCAACAACTGTGGCACTTGACAACACGCAACAGCACTTGAGCAAGCGACTACGACGCGCAGGTCCAACTATCTACCAAACAACAGGTAATAGGGTGTGTCCAAGGCAATATATGGCTGCAAGGATATCCCGATGCGGAAAAACTAGAGCATCATAACACGTATAGCAATAGATCAACAGGAGGGAATAAATACTATAAAAAGTAAGATAGGTAGAAAGAGGAGATGCTCGCCGAAAACATTGTCGAAGGTTCATCCAAGATCGGCGAAGCTCACATCAACTCAACGGCCTTATCCGCGAAGAAGCAAAACACTAGAAGAAACACCGGATGCAATATTTAATACAACGGCAGAAGATCGGCATGATGCATGTATCTTGTATGGCATGGCGAAGGTGCAATGCAATTAGGTCAGATTAGGCGGAACCGGGGTCCCGACAATTATTTAGGTGGTTCACATTATTTGGATACCCCGCATTTTGAATGTTGTTTAACAAGGCAGACGATAGTACCGGGTTCGCTATACAGATTATATGAGGCCAATATGAGACTAGATTTGCCCGCATATGGGCCCCATATTTAATTATTAGGTGAATCGGCATAAGGCCCCCAAACCACACAAATATGCATGCAAGTATGGCAATTTAATATGCAACAAGTTGTTATTACTTTTATGAAATAGGGCTCGAGAAAAGGGGTCACACATTGAGGGGTCTCGACGGTCTTGGGGTTCCGGGGTTCCGGGTTGGTCTCGGGGTCCAGGGTTCGACGGAAACGTTCTCGGACTCCGGGATCGTTCTCGGATTACTGGGGTGGATCTTGTCGTATCCGCGGTGGTCGGCCATGTTGTCGGTCTTGTCGTGGTGAAGCTCTTGTCGGGTCCGCGCCGTCCGAGTCGGTCCTGCCGGGTGAAGTGCTCGCTGCTCGTGGCGATCTTTGCGCCCACCCGGTTCGGGTTCCACGGGTCCGCTCGATAATCGGAATCCGCAACGGGTCCTGCACGCTTAGCGTCGGGAGGGAGGACTTGTCGCACCGGGTCGCTTGCATGTCGCCGGTTTTTCCGGCGAAGCACTTGGCGCCCGAGAGACGATCTTGGGGTTCGGTCCGACTCGCATCCGTGAAGAAGACCTTGACATCCCGGATCGGTCGGTTCCCGGACGATCTTGCAAGATGGTGTCGTGGTCTCGGGAGCACCTTGTACCTTCTTCGCATCACGCTGGTCTTGTCGGTCTTGGGGCCTCGATTGAACCGCCCGAGAAGATCTTGCGGTTTGCGTCCATATCCCAGCTTAGTACCAACCTGGTACTACACCGAAATCGCACGTTGGAGGCAGAGAACTGCCGCCGGGCTCGGGTCGGCGAGGACGCCAGGAGGCGGGCGGGCGAGGTCGGCGGCGCGCAGGGCCGACGGAGGCGCTTCAGGACCAAGGCGGCTGGGGCGAGCCGAGGGGCGCTGCAGCGGCGTAGGGGCCGAGGGCGAGGCGGAAGGACGGCGGAGAGCTTGGCGAGACCGGGCGGGCGGGCGCGGTGCTGGGCGGGCGGCTTCGCCGAGGAGAACGCAGGCGGGCGCGGGCCGGAAGGAGCGGGCGGGCCGCGACGCGGGCAGAGGCGCGCGGCCGGAGGGAGCAGCGCCGACGCGGGAGGCGGCGACTGAGGCGGCAGGGTGCGGGCGAGCAGCTGCGGGCAACCGGGCGGCTGGTAGCGCGGGCGCGAGGCGCGCCGGCAGAGAGAGGGCCGGAGGCGGGAAGAGGCGTGGTGGAGGGAGACGAGGCGGCGAGGTTGGTGGCGAAGCGTGCTCCGGGCGGGAGAGGAGAGCAGGCGCTGGGTGGAGGGCGGCGGCGCGCTGGGCGGACGAAGGCGGGCGGAGCTCGAGGAGGGTGGGGGCGCGACGCGGCGGCCGGAGAGAGGCACGGAGCGACGGGCGGAGCTGCGAGGAGAGAGGAAGGCGGACGGTCAGGAGGCCATGGTCGGGTCGGGCGAGGGCTGTGGCGGCGCGAGGCTAGCGGCGGACCGGCGGGGATCTAGGCGGCGGGGAGCGGGGCCACCGCGGGGCGAGGGGGATGGGGCGGTTGCGAGGAAGGAGGTGGGGAGGCGCCATGGGGAGGCGTGGGAGGAAGAAGGGGTGGGGCAAGGGATCGCGCAGGGCGGGTCAGGTGGTGGGCCCCGTGAGGCCTGGTCGGTGGGGGAAAAGAGGGGAGTGGCTGGGCAGCTGCGGGTGGGCCACGGGGGGAACGGGGTCCACGCGGAGGGAGTGGGGGCTGTGAGGTGTGTGTGTGTGGCCGGAGTGGGTGAGGGGAGGTGAGAGAGAGAGGAAGAGATTAGGTGGCAGGATAGGATTGGTTGAGGGGAGGGAGAGGGTGAGGTGGCATCTGCTGATTGGCCAGGGTGATGTGGAGGCTGGGTGTGGGTAGGTAGATTGGTAGCTGTAGGAATTAGGGTGGACCGTTTGTAAAAATCACAGGGTGGTCGTTGGTCGAACGCCTGCTCGACCGCCCGCTAAAATAATAAATATTTTATTTGTTTTACAAACACCGCTTTGCAAACCGCAGCATAAACAAAAATCATCCGGAGACCCGGGTTTGATATTTGATTAAAGATGGGCGTTTATAAAACAAAACAAAGCAGGCTTTTAAAATAGTTTTAGACAAACAACACATGATGATGACGATGCAATGCACAAATTCAACGCGATTTTCTAGTAGTGGTTTTGCGGGATGCCACAATTCGAGAGCACTAACAATGGATCTCGCCCTCGAGATCCGCCTCATGGTACCGGAAGGAAGGTCGGCGATCTGCGTCTTCTCGCTTCGTGTAGATCCTCGCGACACCACTAACAAGAGGTCGTTGTCCGTGATCGTCGGGAGAACACTCCGGAAACAAAAGGGCGAAGGTAGAGGTATCAACAAATAAAGCCACCTCTAACTTTCGTGGGCGGAGTAAAACTGCTGGATCCACTGATTCGATGTACAAGAGCGAATGATAAGAGTAGTGATGGTGATCAGTCCATCGCGCACCCAAACCATTACTCTGCACACGAATAGGCGGATTATGCAACCAACTCTCGGAATCAGACTGAAGATCTCGACAAGCGAGGTTCGGATCAACGGAGTGATCACGCGACTACGATCGGATCCGCGTAGAGGATGTCGTCGCGTCGGAAAGCACCGGAAGGCACAAACAAGGAACAAAGAATGGTACCACCGTAGACGGATTCCTCGGCAGCTTGAACACCGGATGATAGATCACCGTTATCAGAGGAGGAAGCGAAACCCTGAAGGTACGACGAAAACCCAACCACGAGAATTCCTGGACTCGAAGAAAGAGATGAGAGCGGATTCAAAATGCGTAGAGGTAAGAGGAGAATAGCAGAGGGGTAAGGAGTAAATTCAGACCTAATCAGAACTATCCAACCGATTTTGCAAAAATAGTTTTGACACTCTACTTCGGCCGTTAGCTAGGTTATCCTACAGGCTGGACTTGTGGGGTATCGCAACTGCTGAGCTCTGATACCACTCAGAACACTCAGATCGGACCTATGCAAGTTTCAGCAAACCCGCCAAACCCGCATAGAAACGATTCAAAGGTGCTCACCAGCACTTTAATGCGGGTGGAAAACGAAGTAATAACATTACACAACAGTCCTCGATGGGACCCACGTAATATATATATATAAATGACTCCATGAGTCAAGAATACAGAGATACGGTACAAAGATCCAAATCACCTTGAGAATGATAGGGCGTCCGACTACGGACAAGATGCAAATGGGGCTAAGAGCCCTGAAGAATAACCAATGGTGTCCATAACCCTGCCCAGGCCAAGCCGGAAGGGTAATCTTGCTAACGACGTCGATCTCACAACCTGCTTAAACAAAAGGGGTGCCGACAAAGGGCAAAGGAAAAAGAAGGAGCGTCGATCGAGGCCAAGACACGAGTCTAGAATTCGCGGTCCTCGCCTACATAGGTATGGTGGACCTGAGCGGCAACATACACTAAACAACCTATAGAGACTCGATACAAGGCCAATCGAGGGGTAAGAAGGACCTATCCGGAACCAACCTGATTCTACCAGCAAACAAACCCATCCTGGCGTTTCCCCCTCGAGACCAAACGAGGAAGTCAACCGAGGAACTCACACAGTTGGCAGTTTTATTTATTTAGTTATCGTTGCAGCAATTACTAGTCAGGTTTAGATAATCATCCTGATAAAATAGGCAGTGGGCACTTTTAGTTAACCATTCCGTTATAGTTGCAGCTCTTACTAATCAGATACAATTAGCATGAGATAACCCGAAACCCAGCAGTTGTTGGTACTTTTATTCAGCCATTCCGTTGTAGTTGCAATACTTACTAGTCAAGTACAATGGTCGCAAACGACAACTCAAACAAGCAATTGTGGGCAGTATTATTTAACCATTCCATTATAGTGAAGCTGATTACTAGTCATTATAAAGTCAAATTTATAGCAATAAACTTTAGTTATGCTTGTCTATGATCGATATCATGCTCCAAGTCGCCCATATCCGCGACACGGCTTTGGAAAAGTTTTACCGGCCGGGTGCACCAATAGCAACACACGCCTATCAACCTCGAAAACCAAATCAAAACCCAACGAGGCTTTCACGATTGAACAATCACAGGATTCAGAAATATTTGGGCCACCCTTGTAGTCTAACCCGCCAAGTAAGCTAGCTCGAGACGGACTCAAGGTTTGTGGGCCGGTCAGAAGCGATCGGGAACCCAAACTGGCTTGTCGATAGCGTAAACGGGTCACAATTCCTAAACAAGACAAAGGTGCTATCATCGCACAATTTAAATACATAAGTAGCATGGCATAAGTACAGGATCGTAAATAAAACCTCAAACTAGTTTGTGGCCCCAAGAAATAAGATGAATCAAGCTCGCTCGTGGGGTCCCATATACCTCCGGATGTGGATAGCGCGATAAATCAAGGAACAGGTATCAAGTACTCGGGGTCCTACGGGACACAAGTGGGCGTTCGGAAACCAAATATTTTCTATCACCCACCGATGCCTCTGCTTACTTCAATTTTAGTTGTTAAACAGGAATTAAAGTGAACGGTAAGTAAAGCTATGATCATCTCCATCATTCAACATACGGCAAGGCTCCAACAACTGTGGCACTTGACAACACGCAACAGCACTTGAGCAAGCGACTACGACGCGCAGGTCCAACTATCTACCAAACAACAGGTAATAGGGTGTGTCCAAGGCAATATATGGCTGCAAGGGATATCCCGGGTACGGAAAAACTAGAGCATCGCAACACAGATAGCAATAGATCAACAGGAGGGAATAAATACTATAAAAGTAAGATAGGTAGAAAGAGGGAGATGCTCGCCTGAAAACATTGTCGAAGGGTTCATCCGAAGATCGGGGCGAAGCTCACATCAACTCAACGGCCTTATCCGCGAAGAAGCAAAACACTAGAAGAAACACCGGATGCAATATTTAATACAATGGCAGAAGATCGGCATGATGCATGTATGATGTATGGCATGGCGAAGGTGCAATGCAATTAGGTCAGATTAGGCGGAACCGGGGTCCCGACAATTATTTAGGTGGTTCACGTTATTTGGATACCCCGCATTTTGAATGTTGTTTAACAAGGCAGACCATAGTACCGGGTTCGCTATACAGAATATATGAGGCCAATATGAGACTAGATTTGCCCGCATATGGGCCCCATATTTAATTATTAGGTGAATCGGCATAAGGCCCCCAAACCACACAAATATGCATGCAAGTATGGAAATTTAATATGCAACAAGTTGTTATTACTTTTATGAAATAGGGCTCGAGAAAAGGGGTCACACATTGAGGGGTCTCGACGGTCTTGGGGTTCCGGGGTTCCGGGTTGGTCTCGAGGTCCAGGGTTCGACGGAAACGTTCTCGGACTCCGGGATCGTTCTCGGATTACTAGGGTGGATCTTGTCGTATCCGCGGTGGTCGGCCATGTTGTCGGTCTTGTCGTGGTGAAGCTCTTGTCGGGTCCGCGCCGAAGTCGGTCGCTTCGGGTGAAGTGCTGGCCGTTCTCGTGGCGATCTTTGCGTCCACCCGTTCGGGTTCCACGGGTCCGGCTCGACAATCGAATCTGAATGGGTCCCGCGCGCTTGGCGTCCGGGAGGGAGGACTTGTCGCCTTGGGTCGGCATGTCGCCGGTTTTTCCGGGGCCTAAGCACTTGGCGTCCGAGACGATCTTGGGGTTCGGTCCGGATCAAGATCCGTGAAGAAGACCTTGACATCGGATCGGTCTTGGTTCCCGGGACGATCTTGCGGTATGGTGTCATGGTCTTGGGAGCACCTTGTACCTTCTTCGCATCACGCCGGTCTTGTCGGTTGGGGCCTCGAATTTGAACCGCCCGAGAAGATCTTGCGGTTTGGTCTCCACATCCCAGCTTAGTACCAACCTGGTACTACACAAATCGTGCCTTGGAGGCAGAACTTCGGCTGTGGGCTCGGGTCGGGCGAGACGGCGCCGAGGCGGGCGGACGGGCGGCGATGGGCGAGGCGCGGCGCAAGCGGGCCGAGGCGCCGGGACCAAGGCGGCGGCCGGGCGAGCTTCGAGGGCGCCAAGGCGAGAGCGGAGGCGAGGCGGAAGGACGGCGCGGCGAAGCTTGGCGAGACCGCGGCGGGGCGCGGGTGCTGCGGGGCGGGCGTTCAGCCGAGGATAACGCGCGGGCGGTGCGGCAGGAAGGAGCGAAGGCGGCTGCCGGGCGACGCAAGAGGCGCGGGCGAGGCGGCGCGCGGAGGGAGCAGGCCGCGGACGCGGAGGCGGGCAGCGACTGAGGCGGCGAGGCGGGCGGCGGAGGCTGCGGCAGCGCAAGGCCAGGCATCGGGCTATGCGCGGGCGAGGCGCTACGGCAGAGAGAGGCCGAGGCGGGAAGAGGCGGTGGAGGGGAGACGAGGCGGCGAGGTTGGTGGCGGAAGGCGGGCGCGGGCGGGAGGAGAGCGCCGGCGCTGGGTGGAGGGCGGCCCGGCGCCGCGCGGACGCTGGCGCAGCGGGAGAGCGAGGAGGGTGGGGCGCGATCGCCCGGGCCGGAGAGAGGCACGGAGGCGGGAAGCGGAGCTGCGAGGAGAGAGGGCGGACGGATGGGGAGGCCGTGGTCGGGTCGGGCGAGCAGCGGTGGGCGGCGCGAGGCTAGCGGATCAGGGGATCTAGGCGGGAGCGCAGGGGCCACCAGGAGGGGATGGGGCGGTTGCGAGGAAGGAGGTGGGGAGGGGCGTCGCGCGTGGGAGGCGTGGGGAGGAAGAAGGGGTGGGGCCGGGGCTGGTGGGGATCGGCAGGGCGGCCGTGGCAGGGTGGGCCCTTGAGGCCTGGTCGGTTGGGGAAAAGAGGGAGGCTGGGCAGCTGGTGGGCCACGGGGAATCCTGGGCAGGGAGTAGGGACTGGGGCAGGGCGTGTGAGTGTGTGTGTGGCCGGCTGAGTGGGTGAGTGGGGGAGGTGAGAGAGAGAGAGGGAGAGATTAGGTGGCAAGATAGGATTGGTTGAAGGGAGGGAGAGGGTGAGGTGGCATCTGCTGATTGTCCAGGGTGATGTGGAGGCTGGGTGTGGGTAGGTAGATTGGTAGCTGTAGGAATTAGGGGTGGACCGTTTGTAAAAATCCTGGGGGTGGTCGTTCGGGTCGAAACGGCCCGTTCGACTGCCCCCGCTAAAATAATAAATATTTTTATTTGTTTTACAAACACCGTTTGCAAACCGCAGCAGACAAACAAAAATCATCCGGAGACCCGGGGTTTGATATTTGATTAAAGATGGGGCGTTTTATAAAACAAAACGGGCTTTGCGAAAATAGTTTTAGACAAACAACACATGATGATGACGATGCAATGCACAAATTCAACGCGATTTTCTAGTAGTGGTTTTGCGGGATGCCACACATACGCAGGGACATAGGCATGCACCCTGCCTGGACAATTTATATCCAAGCATTCCATTGTCAAGTATTTCTTAGAGGACACGGTTGTTTTCAAAACCCTGTGTGTTGACATTGCCCAAGCAACGACTGCATCTTGCAAATGTTGCTTGTCTTGATATCTGGCATCCTGGGCAATTCTGTTGCTGTGATATTCCCACGCAGAATCATGACCACACGGTCATTCCGGTTGACATGTTTTGATTCCATGAAGCAGGAATCGGCATGTCCTCTCCACCATTGCCTTATCCATCAGAATCATCAGGGTCATCAGAATCACCACTCTCGCCATCCATGTAATCCTCCTCTTCCATCATGTTCTGCATGCCTCCATCTTCCTCGTCCGCATCTGCCTCTCCACTATAGTCTTCTCCACCTCCGGCCTGACTGCTCTGCCCCGATTCATAACCACCGCCTCCTCCTCCTCCTATCTCACCGCTTCTGCCCGATTCATAATCACCGCCCAAACCTTTGGACATAGAGTACATCCCGTAACTTGAATCAACACTATGGCACGAAACATGTCCACCATCGATCTCCTTCAAGACAGGAAGCACTAATGCGATAGGTTTTACATGCCTATCTTCGCAGCCTTTTAACCACTTAAACCAGTCTCTGTCTGTATCTACATGCCTTAAAGTCCAGAAAATATTTTTTCTTGACTTTGTCCATAATCTTGCAATGACGGTATGCGTCTCGATGTTATAGCCTAAACATCCTGTCAACCATTCCTTCAACCGACTAACACTCCACGTTTGAGGGCAGTCAAATCTAATCATGTACATAAACTCTCCCAGATCTGCTCCAAAGTCATTTGTTCGAACATTCCCATGACCGTAATAAAACACGAACTTCACTAAATTGGTCATCTCTCTGACATAAAATAAACAACCTAATCAATTAATTATCGACAACGCAGATAACTTTGGGCAATGCTTGCAAATATTCTAAAAATATGATATTATTGCTACCGGTCAAATATTGCTACTAATCCACCGCCAAATTTTGTGCCTAACCCATCGGTCAAATATTGCTACTAATCCACCGCCAAATTTTTGTGCCTAACCCATCGGTCAAATATTGCTACTAATCCACCGCCAAATTTTTACTAATCAACTAGCCAAAATTATAATAGACTAACCATACGATTTAACGACGTAACCATATACAATATCCATTGATTATCGAGGGATTAGAGTTTACCCTTGAAGCGAGAGAAGCTACCACCAACATAGCTCGAACACTGCTCCACCACCACAGCCTCAGCTCCTCCACCACAGCTCCACCACCATTGCCATTGCTTCACCACAGCTCCACCACCGTTCCTCCAACAAACCAACACCAAATCAAGCCATGAGCTAACCCATCCGTAGATCGGGCTTCCACTCCCTCTCTAATGGCTTTGGATTGAAGTTTTTGTGGTCAAATCGAGCAAAATCTGAGAAAAGTGGTGGGTAGAAATGAAGAACACGAAGGGGAGAGAGAGAGGCAGCAATGAGAGAAGGCAAAGCATCGCGTGGAGGAAGCGAGCGCGGGCGTCATTCGCCCCTTGATCGGCTGGCTGGGCGATTAGGCGATCGGCCTCGCGCCAGCCGACCTGTCGACTGCCAGGGGTCCCGCGCCCCACCGGCCGACCTTGTCACTGCCTGACGATTTAGCTGCTGATCGGCGAGCTCGCCGATTGGCCACTGGTTTGCCCTGGCCGACAAAGCGCTAGATCTGGAATTTCGAAAAAACGCATAGTAGAACTCAAATTAAATAATTAATTCGTATTATTTAAAAAAATTCGCCGGTCTTCAAGGGTATGTTCTCTACGGATATACATCCGCCCGTTATTTGTATCTAGTAGATAGATCTTGGTATATAGTTCACATCGTAGGAAAATTTTTGTTTTCTATGCTGCGAACCCTACAGTTCCTACCTCTAAACCCTAGCACCAAGCCACCGCCTCCATAGACGCCGCCGGCCCTAGGGCACTCGCCGCCGCCGCCTAGGTGAAACTCTAGCCGCCGTCCTAGCCCCCTCCTCGACGTGTCTAAACCCTAGATCGTCGAGGTCTCTCTCATACTCCACCATACTCGCTCCGGCTCAAGGCGAAGCCCTGCGATATCTCCCCTCTACTTGTACCGTTTGTCTGCCGGAATCGCGAGGACGCTACAACCTCCGCTTGCTGGAACAAGGGAGGAAGGTCTTCGTCCGAATCGAATGTGTGACCGATTGCGGAGCACCGCGAACGCAGCTTGGGAAGGATCGTCTACGCGATCTTGAGATCGGGAAGAGTACGACTACATCACCCACGAGAATCCGCTCTCGTTAAACACTTTGGAATCTTCAAGGGTGAGTTGTTCCATCGACTCGTTGCTACAATCTAGTAGATAGATCTTGGCTTGTTTGTTTGTATGCGATAGAAAATTTTTGTTTTCCATGCTACGATTCCCTACAGTATCATATACAACTCTTCTTCAATATTACCATTAAGAAACGCGGTTTTGACATCCATCTGTCATATCTCATAATCGAAATATGCAACAATTGCTAACATAATCCTAACTGATTTTAGCATCACTACAAGAGAGAATGTCTCATCGTAGTCAACTCCTTGAATTTGTCGAAACCCCTTTGCGACAAGTCGAGCTTCATAGACGGTCATATTACCATCATCATCAGTTTTCCTTTTGAAAATCCATTTATTCTCCACGGCCTTTCGGTCGTGAGGTAAGTCTACCAAGTTCCAAACTTGATTTTCATACATGGATTCCATCTCGGATTTCATGGCTTCTAACCATTTATTGGAATCCGGGTTCATCATCGCTTCTTCATACGTCGCAGGGTCATCATTTTCATCAACCATGAAATTCATGATAGGATTTCCGTACAGCTCGGGATATGCACGCGTCCTGCTAGACCTGCGAGGTTCGGTAGTACTCCCTTTCGGAGTTTCATGATCATTATCATTAGTTCCCTCTTCAACTGGTGAAGCCAACTCCGGAACGACTTCCGGCGCTGCGCTACTCGCCATACTTTGAAGAGAAGGTTCAATAACCTCTTCGAGTTCTACCTTCCGACTACTCACACCTTTCGTGAGAAACTCTTTCTCTAGAAAGGATCCATTCTTGGCAACAAAAACATTGCCCTTGGATCTGTGATAGAAGGAATACCCAATAGTTTCCTTAGGGTATCCTATGAAGATGCATTTTTCCGCTTTGGGTTCGAGTTTATCCGGTTGAAGTTTATTCTCATAAACATCGCATCCTCAAACTTTAAGAAATGACAGCTTAGGTTTGTTTTCAAACCATAATTCATTATGGTGTCTTTTCAACGGATTTAGATGGTGCCCGATTTAAAGTGAATGCAGCAGTTTCTAGTGCATCACCCCAAAATGACAACGGCAAGTCCGTTAGAGACATCATAGATCGAACCATATCCAATAAAGTACGATTACGACGTTCCGACACACCATTTCGCTGTGGTGTTCTGGCAGGTGTGAGTTGTGCAACAATTCCACACTCTTTCATGTGAGTGCTAAACTCATAACTTAGATACTCACCTCCACGGTCGGACCGTAGAAATTTGATCTTTCTATTACGATGATTTTCCACTTCATTCTGAAATTCCTTGAACTTTTCAAAGGTTTCAGACTTGTGTTTCATCAAGTAGATATAATCGTATCTACTCAAATCATCCGTGAAAGTAACAAAATAACGATATCCACCTCGCGCTGACACACTCATTGGACCACATACATCAGAATGTATGATTTCCAATAAATCTGTCACCCGTTCCATTGAACTGGAAAACGGCGTTCTAGTCATCTTGCCCATAAGGCATGGCTCACATGTATCAAATGATTCAAAATTAAGTTATTCCAAAAGTACATCCGAATGGAGCTTCTTCATGCGTTTAACGCCAATATGACCTAGACGGCAGTGCCACATATATGCAGATATATCATCATTAAGTTTAATCCTTTTAGCATCAACATTATGAATATGTGTAACACTATTATCGAGATTCAATAGAAATAAACCATTCATCATCGGTGCATGACCATAAAAGATTTCATTCATATAAATAGAACAACCATTGTTCTCGGATTTAAATGAATAACCACTTCGCATCAAACACGATCCAGATACAATGTTCATGCTCAGTGCAGGCACCAGATAACATTTATTCAAGTTTATAACTAATCCCGATGGTAAGTGGAGAGGCAGCGTTCCGACGGCGATCACATCAACGCTTGATCCATTGCCGACATGCATCTTGACCTCACCCCTTGCTAGCGGTCGCTTGTTCCGCAGCCCTTGATTCGAGTTACAAATATTAGCAACTGAACCGGTATCAAATACCCAGGTGCTACTGCGAGCACTAGTCAAGTACACATCAATAACATGTATATCATATATACCTTTGTTTGCCTTGCCGGCCTTCTTTCTTGTCCGCCATACTTGGGGCGCTTCGCCCAAAGGGCTCCCCTTACAATAGTAGCACTTTCGAATCGACTTAGGTCCAACTCGGTTTTTCTTTTCGGTAGGCCAACAAGGCTTGCCGCCTTACTTCCTTCCGCTTTCCTTCTTGTCTTTCTTGAAACCAGTGTTCCTATTGATCATCAACACTTGATGTTCCTTTTGATCTCCACTCGCAGCTTTTAAGCATTGGCGCAAGCTCGGGAGAGACTTCTTCATGCCTTGCATATTATAGTTCATCACGAAGCTCTTATAGCTAGGTGGCAGAGACTGCAGAACACGATGGATGCCTAAGTCAATGGGAATCGTTATTCCTAAGGTTACAAGCTTATCGGCGTAACCCGACATCTTGAGTATATTCTCACTAATGGAGCTGTGCTCTTCCATCATGCAGCTAAAGAACTTTTCTGAAGCATTGTAGCTCTCTACAGCAGCATGTGTGTCAAAAATTATTTTCAACTCACCCATTGTATCAAATGCATTGCCATTTTCGAAACGCTTTCGAAGTTCCGGCTCTAGCCCATACAATATGCCGCAATGAACTAAGTTGTGGTCCTCCTGACGAGTCTGATAGAAAGTCTTCTCCTTGTCAGGGGCATCCTCAAAAGGTGGGGGGCCTAGCGGCGCTTCTATCACATAGAGAGGAGAATCCTCAAATTCATGGCCCATTCGGTAAAGTTGCTACCGTTCGTTGCAAGTTTCTCCATGAACACATTGAAATTAAAAGCAGGTGGTGCCATCTACAACAGAATTTGTAAAGTTTAGACTAAGTTTATGATAGATTGAGTTCAACTAATCCACATTACGAATGAACTCCCACTCAAAAACGACATCCCTCATGCCTTTTTGGTGATTACATGAACCAAATCCACTACACCAAGTCCGATCATCACGTGAGTCGGTGTAGCTTCAAAGGCGAGCATAAAATGGGCATCATATCTACTATATGACTCATGCTTAACCTTTCGGTCCGTGTTCCGAGGCCATGTCTGTACATGCTAGGCTCGTCAAGTTAGAACCTTAGTATTCGCGTGTGTAACTGTCTTACACCCGAAATATGGTCGTGGATCCAAGAACACCCGATCATCACGTGATGCCTTGAAGCGACGAAAACATAATCGGTGCATACTAAAGGAAGAACACATTCTTATCTTGATATTTAAATGAGGGATCATCTTACTATGCTAATAAAGCGATAAACAAGCAATATAAGATGTTATCAAACATCACATGTTTATTAGTGAAATGATATGGTTCCCGCATATGATCTCTATCATGTGCATCGTGGTATGATCACTATCATACCTTTATGTGTAAGGCCAAGGTCTATGGAACTTACACGTTATGTGTGTTGTAAGAGTATCATCTCATACTTCTACTTACAACAACACCATATCATAACTAGCCCAGCAACAATCTAAACTAGACGCCTATAATTTATCCATTGCAAGTTTTACATGTCTTAGGGCTTTCGAAGATAGAACCGTTCTTACCTACGAACATGAACCACAACGAGAATAACCAAATTGTTGATAATTCGTTGCAAAATAGATATTGACTATAGTAGGAGAGACAGACACACGCTAGCCACAAACTAGTTGCATGTCAAGCGTGGAACAGGTCTCATGTGCGAGGACATGTAAAGTTTGTCCGGGCCGCTTCATCCCACTATCCCACCAATATCCAAAACTACAACTAAGAAGCAACAACATGATCATCATTGCCTACATACTCATATGTGTACTACCCGTGTAAAGCATCTACGCATAGATCCTGCTCTGATACCACTAAAGGGTTCGCAGCATAGAAAACAAAAAAATTCCTACGATGGGAACTAATTACCAAGATCTATCTACTAGATACAAACAACGGGCGGATGTATATCCGTAGAGAACATACCCTTGAAGACTGACAATGCTTAACGAGTTGAACTAGTGGTTGATGTAGACGATCTCTTGTCGATCTCAAGATCGATAGGAAGTCCTAGCGCCGCAAAGAAGCAGCGCATCCGTGCTCGCACACACGTACAAGACACCGAGCAACCTCTGCCTCCTCGCTCCAGCGATGCAGCGGAAGCACAACCCTTTCTTGCTGAATAGCCACCGGGAACATGTATCTCGCTAGTCCGAGACCATGGGGGATAAATTCTAGAGGGGGAGAGATATCCTTCACGAGGAGGTGTGAGTGAGATAGAGGGAGAGGGGTGCCTTTTATAGGAGGAGGGGGCACCCAAGGGGGTGGCCGCCGGACATGGGTCTGCCCCCTCCCCTCCGTCATTCATGTGGGTGGACACTCCACTCACAAAAACCTCTTCAATTTCCTCCACTCAAAATCCCACTCAAAATTGCTATTAAATTTCCACCAAATTTAATGCAAACTCTCATTAAATAAAAATATTTTTATTTATTCAGAATTTTGTCATTTAATTTAATGACAAACATTCACATATAACCCCTTGCTAGAATTCCATTTCACATGCAAAAACACTTTCTGCAATTTCACCCGAAAACCTTTTTCGGTATCTAGTGAAATAAATTCATGCGCTTGTTATTCTTTCCGGCATGAAACTTTTGCTCCAATTGGATGTCAGTGTCCATTAAGTGTGTCACCCTACGGTTCGCGAATAATGCGGACATGATCGAGACCTTCTCTGATCAATAATCAGAAGTGAGACCTGGAGATCCATACTAACTCCCACACATTCAATGATGACTTTCCTGTGATCGTCGGAACCTTTTACGCCAGTATCTTAATCCCTTTGTTTCACGATATATTACATGTCCGAGATTCGATCATCGGTATCTCCATACCTATTTTGATATCGTTACCGACATGCACTCTTTTCTCGTTCCCGTGATATAACATTCTAGTGATCAAATCACTTGCTTGCAAGCTAACCAATGTGATATCACCGAGAGGGCCCAGAGTATATCTATCCGTCATTGGTATGAACAAATTCCACTCTCGATCCATGAGCCTCAACATAACACTTTAGTAGTTTTGAAGACATCGTTATAATCACCCAGTTACGGTGTGACGTTTGATGTCATCAAGAAACTCTTCTGTGTTAGTGATTGACATGATCTCATGGTCTAAGGATTAGGATCACTTCGTAAGTTGTTTATAGCAATATAAACTCAGTGACTTTGATCGTAATGATATACTTCGGATGAATATTCATCACATCATTACACTAATATTGTGATCTCGTTATTAACAACATCCAATGTCTATGATCAGGAAACTGTGATCATCTTGTTAATCAACGAGCTAGTTTATGAGAGAGGCATAACTAGGAACTTTTTGTTTGTTTATTAAACACACATGTATTAACGTTTTCGTATTAATACAATTATAGCATGCAAAATAAACATATATCATATACTTGGAATACACATAATAAACACTTTATTATTGCCTCTCAGGGCATATTGCCTTCAGGAATAGCAATAATGCTAATATGTAGATATGGTGGACACAAATGGCACAGGTTTTGGTTTAAAGGATTGGATGCATGAGAAGTATTCCCTCTCAAAACAGGTTTTTGGCTAGCAAGGCTGGGTAGCAAGCAAAAGAGTTGAAAGAAACAAGCAAACATACAAGTGATAAAGTCAAACATGCAAACTTCCTTGAAGACACAAAAGATCTTAAATAAAGAATACTAAGCTTATGAGCCAATCAAGAAAGAAAATAAATGATACAAAATACCTGCAAGTGATTTTCTCTTTTCCTTTCAAACCTCAAAAAGTGTTGCTACTGACCAGAGTCAGCTTACCAAAACCAATTTAGATCTACTTGATGCTCCCAAAGTGATACCAATACTGATCAACAAGATTAATCATATAATAGAGATTGCAAACTAAAATAAGAAGTGCAAAAAGTAAGAGATGAAACTTCTCTTTAATATTCCATAAAGGCACTCACACCAAGGGATACATAGATAACCAACTAAAGAAGGGATACTTCCACAACGTAAACTATCATATATGATAACTTCTATACCCAAGATATATCTCTACTAGAAAGGTAAAAATATAAAGATAATGATGTGATACCGCGGCGCTCCCCCAAGCTTGGAACAAGCCAAGGGGATGCCAAACCTGATGACGAATTATTTTTCGGTGGTGGTGGTGTTCCCTTGTCATCATCGAAATTCCAAGGTAAGGGCTCCCCATCCATAAAGGATGTCTTGGTTTCCACAATCCTGAAACTAGCAGCACAGCTTATGCGATTAAACCTTGCCTCATACTCATAGTTTTTATTTTGTATGTCGTAGAGTTGTGCTTGTAATTGGTTGGTGGTCTAATGGAGTGAGAGGATTTCATCCTGAAGCTCGGCAGCCTCCCTCTTGTGCTCGGCGATGAGTTCTAAACTTATGTTATGGATCACATTCACTTTGCATTCCGCCATCTTCTTGTACCTGAACACTTCCTGCTCCAATGCTTCCAACCTATCTTCCAAGCTGCCTTCTCCTTTAGGGCCTATAAATTCTTTAATCTGCACCTTCCCGTCATTGAGAATAAACTCCTTGGGATGAATCTTCAACTCATACATGTATGGGTTGATGATGTCCGCAGAGGAACCCTCCTTGGGTGTTGTAGAGGGAGACATTGAGGCTCCAAATTTGAGAATCCGCCTGACAGAAATAGATCGAAACGAAAACACGATGGGGACACGATATACGAACCTTAGGGGGTCCGGGTGATTATATATTATGAAGTTTTACAACATAAGGAAAAGTACAGAAAGAAAACGGGGCGGAGACGGAGTCTAGGGGCCCACACCCCTGGTGGCGCGGCCAGTTGGGGCCCGCGCCACTGGTGGGTGTGGCCCACCTGAGTTCCATTTCCTCCTCTGTTTCGTCTCGTAACCTTCCATACGTAATAAAAACAGCAAAAATATAAAGAAAAGGTTTTTTCGTGAAGCTTTATTTTTCAGTACCTTTACCTATTCGCAGACAGACTCTGCATATTCTTGAGTTTGGTTTCTAATAAATTCTTCCGGAGTTACCATTTGAATAATATCAACATCTTCATTGTAAGAATCTCCAAAAATATAATGTTTAAGCCTTTGACCACCTTCAAGGAAGATATTATAATAGCCCATGAACGATACACCTCTTCAATAACAAAAGGTCCTTCCCATTTTGAGAGTAGTTTCCCTGCAAAAAATCTGAGACGAGACCTATACAAAAGAACTTTCTCACCAACATGGAACTCCCTTTTGAGAATTCTCCTATCATGCCATCTTTTTACTTTTTCCTTAAAGAGTCCGGAATTTTCATAAGCTTCACTTTTATACTCATCTAAAGTACTTAAGTCAAGCAACCTTTTCTCACCAGCAAGTTTAAAATCTCTATTCTGTTCTTTCACTGACCAATAAGCTTTGTGTTCTAATTCTATAGGCAAATGACAAGCTTTCCCATAAACCATTTTATAAGGAGACATTTCCATGGGATTTTTATAAGCAGTCCTATAAGCCCATAAAGCATCATTCAACTTTTTAGCCTAGTTTTTCCTAGATCTATTGACAGTCTTTTGCAAGATGGAGTTAATTTATCTATTTGAAAGTTCTACTTGCCCACTGGTTTGGGGGTGATAAGCTGAAGCAATTCTATGGTTAACATCATATTTAGCAAGAGTCTTTCTAAAACCACCATGAATAAAATGAGAACCTCCATCAGTCATGAGATATCTAGGGACACCAAACCTAGGAAAAATAACATCTTTAAGCATTTTTAAAGATGTCTTACCATTGTAGGTATGGCTTCTACCCACTTTGTAACATAACCAACAACAACAAGAATATGAGTATACCCTTTTGAAGGAGGAAAAGGACCCATAAAGTCAAATCCCCAACAGTCAAAAGGTTTAATAACAAGAGAGTAAATTCATAGGCATTTCATTGCGTCTAGAAATGTTACCAACTCTTTGACATTCATCACATGATATAACAAACGTCCTTGCATCCTTGAAGAGAGTAGGCCAATAAAAACCTGATTGTAAAACCTTTTTGTGCGGTCCTATCTCTAGCATGGTGTCCTCCATAAGCACTGCCATGACATTTTCTCAATATCTCTTGTTGTTCATATTATGGAACACACGTTCGCATAATGCCATCTACTCCTTCTTTATATAAATGTGGGTCATCCCAAAAATAATGCCTTAGATCATAAAAGAATTTCCTCCTTTGCTGAGCTGTAAAGGTTGGAGGCAAATACTTGGAAACAATAAAGTTAGCATAATCAGCATACCAAGGACTCTCTTGTGTACTTACCTTTATTGCAACCAACTGTTTATTTGGAAAACTATCATTAACAGGCATATGGTCAAAAGAAATGTTTTCCAAACGAGATAAATTATCAGCAACAGGATTTTCAGCACCTTTCCTATCTACAATATGCAGATCAAACTCTTGTAAAATCAACACCCATCTAATAAGCCTAGGCTTAGCATCTTTCTTTGTCATAAGGTACTTAATAGCAGCATGATCAGTATGAATAGTAACCTTTGAGTCAACAATATAGTGTCTAAACTTATCACATGCAAAGATTACATCTAAGAACTCCTTTTCAGTAGTAGCATAATTCTTTTGAGCAGCGTCTAGAGTCTTGCTAGCATAATGAATAACGTTTAACTTTTTATCAACTCGTTGCCCAAGAACAGCACCCACAGCAAAATCACTAGCATCACACATAATTTCAAAGGGTAAACTCCAATCAAGTGGTTGAACAATAGGAGCAGTAGTCAAAGCTTCCTTCAAAGTTTCAAAAGCTTCCTTACAATCATCATCAAAAACAAAAGGTACATCTTTTTGAATAATATTAGTAAGGGGCTTTGAAATTTTGGAGAAATCTTTAATAAACCTCCTATAGAAACCAACATGACCAAGGATGCTATGAATACCTTTTATATCCCTAGGGCAAGGCATCTTCTCAATTGCTTCAATTTTGGCTCTGTCTATTTCAATACCTCTTTCATAAATTTTGTGTCCAAGAACAATCCCTTCATTAGACATGAAGTGGCATTTATCCCAATTAAGAACAAGGTTAGTTTCTTAACATCTCTGCAAAACTTTATCAAGGTTGTGCAAACAATTATAAAAAGAAGTTCCATAAACGGATAAATTGTCCATGAAAACTTCCACAATTTCTAAACAAAAAACATGAAAGATAGAAGACATACATCTCTGAAAGGTAGAAGGAGCATTACATAAACCAAAAGGCATACGCCTATAAGCATAAGTTCCATAAGGACAAGTGAAGGTGGTTTTCTCTTGGTCTTGTGCTCTCACAACAATTTGAGAGAACCCAGAATAACCATCAAGAAAACAAAAGTGGGTCTTTTTAGACAACCTTTCTAGCATTTGATCAATAAAAGGCAGAGGATAATGATATTTCTTAGTAACTTTATTAACCTTTCTAAAATCAATGCACATCCTATAACCAACCACTACTCTTTGAGGTATAAGCTCATTATTTTCACTAGGCACAACAGTGATCCCCCTTTCTTTGGGACACAATGAATAGGGCTAACCCATTGACTATCAGCAATAGGGTAAATAATACCAGCATCAAGGAGTTTTAATACCTCATTTATTACCACATCCTTCATCTTAGAATTTAAACGGTGTTGGTGTTCAACAACTGGTTTTGCATCTGACTCTATATTAATAGCATGCTGACATATAGTAGGAGAAATCCCTTTTAAATCATCAAGAGTATACCCCATAGATCCTTGGCGTTTCTTCAATATTCCCAATAACCTTTCCTCTTCCTTCCATGAAAGTTTAGAACTAATAATAATAGGATAAATCTTCTTATCATCTAGATAAGCATATTTAACATCATCAGGCGGAGGTTTTAATTCAAAAATAGGGTCCATAGGTAGGTTATGCTTAAGTAGCTCAGGTTGACGAAGGAAAACCTCGTCAATCTCATTTCTTTCCTTCATGAAGACCTCGCTTTCATGATCTTCCATAAATTGCTGCAAGGCATTGTTAGGAGCAAGAGAAATAGCAGCAAGTTGTTTAACCCTAAAATCCTCATTAGGCAATTCGTTTTCATAAGGAGTTTTAGCAAATTTGGAAAAATTAAACTCATACGATTCTCCATCAAACTTAGTCAAAACTTTCTCCTTCCTATAATCTATAATAGCCCCACAAGTATTTAAGAAAGGTCTTCCAAAGATAATAGGGCGGGTTTTACTAGCTTCAGAACCAAGCACTAGAAAATCAGCATGATATTTAATCTCACCACAAAGAACCTCCACATCTCTTACAATGCAAATTGGACAGACTGTCTCTCTATTAGCAAGGTGAATAACCACGTCAATATCCTCAAGTTCATAAGGACCAATTTCATGCATAATCTCCCTGTAAAGCTCATAAGGAATAGCACTAGAACTAGCACCAATATCACATAAACCATAATAGCAATGATCACCAATTCTAACATAAAGTATAGGGACACTATTTTTTCTAGCTTTTCTTGGATGAGAGACAATATTAGAAGCATCTTCACAAAAGACAATGGGCTCATCCTCTATATTTTTAGTGATAAGATCTTTCACCAAAGCTACTACAGGTTCAATGTTTATCTGCTCATCAGGTTCTACAGCTCTCTTCGTACTTTTGCTAATCGCACTAGCTATGATAGAATGTTCCTTTACCTTAGCAGGAAAAGGGATTTTCTCAACATAAGGTTTAGGAAAAATAGGATCAACAGTACAAACTTCAATGCTAGTAGGAACATGGGTAACAATATCTTTATAAGGTGCATGGTACTTGTCCCACTCCTTTTTTGGAATTTAAATATAAGAGGCAAAGGCCTCAAAACATTTTGCAAGAACTTGAGAATCAAGACCATACTCAATACTAATATCACGGAAGTCATCAGTTCCCATAAAAGACTTAATGCATTCATAATCATAGTTTATACCCGACTTTCTTCCTTTGTCATTCTCCTATGCTTCAGTGTTCTCTTGAATACGGTCTAGGAGATCCCATTTAGCTTCTTTCTTCATACGTGTGAATGATCCAACACAAGAAGCATCTAGTAAATCTTTATCATGAAGAGAAAGCCTTGCATAAAACTTATTAATAATAATATTGTTAGGGAGTTCATGAATAGGACATTTAAGCATTAGTAACTTCAATCTCCCCCAAGCTTGAGTTGTACTCTCATACGCCCAATTTGCACCACCATTCTATATCATAATTTACCTCTATTCATTGCTATATGTATTATCATGAGGTATTACTTATGTCTTTTCATCTGTTTATGCATGTTGGATGATTCTTGGAGGATGAACTGTCGGAGTTTGGATTCTGATGGAAAAGGAGGTGTTTTGATGCAATTTCTCAAAGATCAGAAAAATACCAGAAAAATATGGGAAAATTATATTTCCCAGAAGACAGAGGAAGCCAGAAGGGGAGGTGAAGAAGGGCCGCAGGGGGCCCACACCAACCTAGGTGCGGTCCCCCCTAGGCCGCGCCTAGGGAAGGTGTGGCCCACCTACCCGGCTCCCGACTCCGCCCTCTCGCCTATATCTTCCCTACAAAACCCTAACACCGGGAGGGCGACCACATATAGATTTACGCCGCCTCTGCGGGGCGGAAAACACCGAGAGAGAAAGATCTTTCCGGCAGATAGATTTCTATCGGGGAAATTCCTTCCCAGAGAGGGGAGATCGTCGCCATCAACACCATCGTCAAACTAGGATTCATCGGGATCATCATCCACACCATCATCTCCACCAGCACCATCATCATACTCCATCCCGCTGTAACAATTGTGTTGGATATTGCTTTAGTTCATTAGGGGAAACCTTCCCGGTGTTGATTACTATTGTAGTTGATGCTTGTGAGTGGAACCATTGGATTATTGTTTATGTTCAGATTGTTATCCATTGCCATATCGTCTTTGATCTTGATCCATATGATGTCTTGTGAGTAGTGTCTAGTTCTTAAGGACATGGGAGAAGTCATGTTGTTAGTAGAGGATTTGTGTTGAGTTATTATTCAACGGTTTAGTATTTAAGTTGTGGTGCTATTCTTCTAGTGGTGTCATGTGAACGTCGACTACATGATACTTCACCATTTATGGGCCTAGGGTAAAGCATTGTGTATTTGGCTACTAATTGTGGGGTTCTTGGTGTGAAACTGAACCCCGTTAGGACACCTTTTACAAGGGGCGTAGGATCTCGAGTTTAAGGTTATGGTTAGATTTATATCTTAAATAATTTCCTAGTTACGGATGTTTGCAGGATTTAATCACAAGTATGTATTAGTCCAAGTAAGGTCGATTATGTTATACAGTTCACCCACACAACACTTACAACACCAAAGAAGAGTACTCAGCTATTTGAAGCGAAAGCACTTGACAGAATTCTCATGTGTCCTCGAGAACGTTTGGTCCTTATAAGTATTTCCACCAGCTTGTCCTTTGCTAAGAAAGGATTGGGCCACTTGCTCCGTTTGTTCGTTGTCTTTATTACTTGCTCCTTGTTTTGTTGATTTATCAAAAAACCACTAAAAATCCGTTTGCTAAGTATTTACAGAGAGTTCCTGCTCCATACCACTGTTCAGCACCTTCTGCTCCTCGTTGGGATCGACACTCCTATTTATCGAAAGTACTGCGATACACCCCCTATACTTGTGGGGCATCAAGACTATTTTCTGGCGCCGTTGCCGGGGAGTGAAGCGCTATTGAAGAGTGTAACTGGTAAGGTAAACTTCTACTGTGAGTATTGCTTTTGTTTCTGTTTGTTGCTTTATTTCCAATATGGATAACCCACTTGGTTTTCTGTTTGGGAAAACTACTACCACTGTTAGGGTAGTAGATGAACCACCACCTGTTGAGATAGATCCTTTTAAGATACCCACAAGTATTGTTGGTCGTGTTATGGATAATTATTATTTAGGGGATGGAACTGTCCATCCTGGTGATACTTTGCTTTTTATCCATGAATTATGTGGGTTGTTTAAGTGTGCATGTATCACAACTGAAAAGGTGAAGAAGAAGTTACTCTCCATATCCTTGAAAGGGAGATCTGAAGAATGGTATAAGCTGCTGAAGAATGGACAATCCATGGAATGGGAGGAGATGGCATCTCTCTTTTACTCTAAATTTTATCCTCCCAGTGAGATTTATAAGGATATAAATCTGATATATAACTTTTGGCCTCGTGATGGAGAGAGTACAGCTCAAGCTTGGGGGAGATTGAAGTTACTAATGCTTAAATGTCCTATTCATGAACTCCGTAACAATATTATTATCAATAACTTTTATGCTAGGCTTTCTCTTCACCATAAAGATTTACTAGATGCTTCTTGTGCTACATCATTCACACGTATGAAGGAAGAAGCTAAATGGGATCTACTAGACCATATTCAAGAGAACACTGAAGCTTGGGAGAATGACAAAGGAGGAAAGTCAGGTATAAACTATGATTATGAATGCATTAAATCTTTTATGGGAACTAATGACTTCCGTGATATTAGTAATGAGTTTGGTCTTGACTCTCAAAGTATTGCCAACTGTTTTAAGGCCTTTGCCTCCTACATATAAATTCCCAATAAGAAGTGGAATAAGTACCATCCTCCGTATAAATATGTTGTTAGTCATGTTCCTGTTAGAAGTACTGAAGTTTGTACTACTAATCATATTGTGCCTGAACCTCATGTTGAGAAAGTTCCTTTCCCAGCTAAGGTAAAGGAGTATTCTATGATTATTAGTGCAAATAACAAAGGTACAATGAAAACTGTGGAGCTTGATGAGCAAATGAATAATGAACCTGTGGTAGCTATTGTGAAAGACCCTGTCACTAGAAATATAGAGGATGAGCACATTGTATTCTGTGAAGACGCTTCTAATATTATCTCTCATCCTAGTAAAGCTAGAAAAGCTAGTGTTCTTGTGCTTTCTGTTAAAATTGGTGATCATTGCTACTATGGTTTATGTGATATTGGTGCTAGTTCTAGTGCTATTCCTTATGAGCTATACAGGGAAATTATGCATGAGATTGGTCCTTGTGAGCTTGAGGACATTGATGTGGTTATCCACCTTGCTAATAAGGAAACCATTTTCCATATTGGTATTGTAAGAGATGTGGAAGTTCTCTACGGTAAGATTAAATATCCTGCTGATTTTCTAGTGCTTAATTCAGCAGCTAGCAAAACTTGTCCTATCATTTTTGGTAGACCTTTCTTGAACACTTGTGGAGCTATTATAGATTGTAAGAAGGAGAAAGTTTTAACTAAGTTTGATGTAGATTCTTATGAGTTTAACTTTAACAAATTTACTAAAGCTCCTTGTGAAAATAGTTTGCCTAATAAAGATTTCAAGTTGGAACAACTTGCTTCTATTGATCCAGTTTATGACCTTGGACCCATTTTTGATGACTGTAAGTATGCTCATTCTATAGATAAAGTTTTTGCCAGTGACAGTTATATTGTCAACTTTATTCAGAGTGCTACTGAAAGTTATTATGAGAGAGGGAAACATGGTTTTATGCATCTCAATAATTTTAAGTTTCCCCGTTTTATGTTGAAAGCTTTGAAGTTGCATCTGTTTTGTCTTCCTATGCTAGTGGATTTTTGTTTCAAAAATTCGTTTTCTCATGATACTCCCATGCATAGGAAGTGGGTTAGACTCAAATATGTTGGTTATTTGCTTCTTGATGCTCTCTTTCACTTCAAATATTTATTCCCTATGTGAGCATCTTTGAAAGTTTCAAGCCTAACTTAAAGGCATTAAATAAAAGTACTTGTTGGGAGATAAGCCAAGAGTTTTGTCGAGTCTTGGAAGTTATTACTTCAGTAATAACCGATCCTTATCTTTTTTGTTTTGGTTTTTGTGTCAAGTTCAACTACTATTATGAAGTAGAGGAGTTGTGAAAGTGGTTGTTCTGGGACAGATTTTTGTGCTGCATTGTAAAAATTCGTGAGGAAGCTCAGTACTTCGGATGGAGCTGGATTTTTCTGTGATTGTTCTCCAAGTTGTTACCCAACTTTCATTAGTTCTGGACTTTTTTATTTGAGCAACAGAAGGTTTTCAAAAAAATCAATTTTTACCTGCTGGTCTGTTTTGACAGATTTCTACCATCATTTGCGTTTGCTTCTTACAGAAGCTTTTGTTTTGATGGGTTTTTAGTTGAAGTGTGTACCCAAAGGGTTATTGTTTTTGCTTACACTAATGTTGTCACTGAGGTTTGTGTTTTTCCTAGTGAAGAAAGGAATTTCCAGGAGAAGTAGAAACGGAATCTGCAGAGTTCGTCTTTGAATAGGTAAAAGTGATGAAAACATAAGGTTTGTGAAACCCCAATCTTTTTATATTTTTGATGTTTTTAATACATAAGGGAAGTTTCGAGATGGAACAGAGGAGGAAACAGAGTCTAAGGTGGACAAACCCACCCCAGGCGCGGGCCCCTGCCTGGTCGCGCCTGGAGGGGGTGTGCCACCCATGAGCTCCGTCTCCGCCTCATTTTTGTATCAAAACCTTCCTTATGCTTTGAAACTTCGTAATATATAACCCCCCGGATCCCCCGAGGTTCGTGCATCGTGTTCTCGTCATGTTTTCGTTTTGATCTGTTTCTGTCAAGAAATCTACTCAAGTTTAGAGTGCCATGGCCTCCGCCAATGACAAAGGCAAGAAGCCCGTGGAGGATATAAAGTTGGAAGAACAAACCGCCACAGGGACAAGGGCAAGGAAATCTACTCTTGTAGGAACAATTAACACTGGGGATGCTTTTTCTCGTAACATGCAAGGAATCATAGCCTTTGGTCCAGACTTCAGATACTGCCCGGAGGCAGTGGAAGCCCTTCGAACCACTGATGAGTTTTGTGACAAGTACCATGCTTTGAGGTTGAAGGTGGATATACTCCAAGAGGATAATGACAGGCTTCGTAAGATGCTGGAAGAATTTCTTACCCTAAACAAGGGAACACCACCATCAACGAAGGAGTAATTCATCATCAGGTTTGGCATCCCCTTGGCTTGTTCCAAGCTTGGGGAGTGTCGCGGTATCACCATCATTATCTTTTGTCTTTTACCTTTTAGTGGATTCATATCTTTGGTAGAGAAGTTATCTTATAGATTGGTTTACATGTGGAAGTATCTATCCTTTAGTTGGTTATCTATGTATCCCTTGGTGTGAGTGCCTTTATTGAATATTAGTGAGAAGTCTCATCTTTTACTTTTTGCACTTCTTATTTTAGTTTGCAATCTCTATTATATGTTGGATCTTGTTGATCAGTATTGGCATCACTTTGGGAGCATCAAGTAACTCTAAATTGGTTTTGGCAAACCGAGCTCTAGTCAGTAGTAACACTTTTTGAGGTTTGAAAGGAAAAGAAAAAGCTTACAGGTATTTTGTATCATCTATTTTCTTTCTTGTTGGCTCATAAGCTTAGTATTATTTATTTAAGATCTTTTGTGTCTTCAAGGAAGATTGCATGTTTGGCTTTATTACTTGTATGTTTGCTTGTTTCCTTCAACTCTCTTGCTTGCTACCTAGCCTTGCTAGCCAAAAACCTTTTTTGAGAAAGCATACTTCTCATGTTTCCAATCCCTTTGAACCAAAACATGTGCCATTTTTGTCCACCATATCTACCTAGTAGCTTTATTGCTATTCCAAGCAAATTCTCAAGCTTTATATATCTTTCGAATTAAAAAGTATTTTATTATGTGAAAACTAGTTAGTAAAGCTTTCACGAACTTGATGGCACACCTTATTTCCTTGCCCCTAATAGACTTGAACCATTGTGTCATCGAAGTTGTATATGCTTGCACCTATACATTGGAATTAGCAGAACCGTGCTGTCACGGGGAACATTTTCAACATTGCACTTGTACTCTGTACTTAGTTGATATCATGCTCTTTTGTCTGTGGATGTCACCGGTGTGAAATAAAGAGGGTACTTGTAAGTCCATGGAGTTTGTATTTTGTGTTAGAGAAATGCCTGGACCGCTAGCCTAAGCCATGCCTAATCATGCTGGAAACTTGCAGCATCACCATAGTGAGCTATCTATGAAGCATCCTCAATAAAAAGCTATGCACAAAAGATCGTTGAGATTGCTCATTGTCTGATTGCCTTGTCATTTTGGTTATGGGAAAGCTCCTATACCATGTGCAAGGGGTACCCTGTTGGCGGTTCTCTATGATACGCATGTACTTACAATGACAAGAACTTACCGGTAACTGAAGTTGAGTAGCATGAGGATTGGCCATCATATTCAAGGGACATGAGATTGTCAACTTATATTTCGTCAAGCATATACTCCATCTTTGTGCACTTTAACCTTAATCATATCAAGATGCCTATGATACGTGCAATGAGGGCTCAAAGCTAGTAAGTACCATAATCTTTTGGAAGCTCTTTATGACTTGTAATCCCTGCTTCCCTATATGAAGGGACCTTTCTCCTATTTCTAAGTTGATTCAGTAAACCTACTTCCTCTCTATCTCCAGCATTCATAGGGACCTTCCTCTTTATGAGTTGTTGTGTTTCAAGCATTCATATGGTTATTTATTCATACATGTTCTTTATCTTCCTTGTTTGCACAAGACTCTTATCTATTGAGTATTACTTTGAAAGCCTTCATTGTGAAAAAACCTTTTTGAACAAAGAATGCTCCTGTTTTTAAAACTTCTACAAAAAAGCTTTTTGTGAGACTGTTTGCCAGGTGTTCTCTGACCAAGAACAAAGTTTGCCAATTACAATTATGATTTATCTTTATGCATCTCTATTGTGACTCATGTACTTGTTGCAAGCTAAGTTATATAATGGTGAGTTGCTTCCTTCTATGAGTTGTGCAATGGTAAGTGTGATGCTTCTTGTTCGTATTATTTTATCAACACTTCACTCCATAAACCTATGGACATGTTTACTGAGCTCAGTTTTTGCTTGGGGACAAGCAAAGGTCTAAGCTTGGGGGAGTTGATACGCCCAATTTATATCACCATTCTATATCATAATTTACCTCTATTCATTGATATATGTCTTATTATGACGTATTACTTATGTCCTTTCATCTGTTTATGCATGTTGGATGATTCTTGGAGGATGAACTGCCGGAGTCTGGATTTTGATGGAAAAGGAGGTGTTTTGATGCAATTTCGCGAAGATCATAAAAATACCAGAAAAATATGGGAAAATTATATTTTCGGAGAGAAGAAGCTTGAAGGGGAGGAAGAAGCCAGGGGCCCACACCCTCTAGGCGCGGGTCCCCCCTGGGATGCGCCTAGGGCAGGTGTGGCCCACCTGCCTGGCTCCCAACTCCGCCCTCTCGCCTATATCTTCCCTATGGAACCCTAACACCAGGAGGGCGACCATAGATAGATCTCCGCCACCTCTGCGCGACGGAAAACACCGAGAGAGAAAGATCTCTCCGGCAGACAGATTTCTATCGGGGAAATTCCTTCCCAGAGAGGGGAGATCGTCGCCATCAACACCATCGTCAAACTAGGATTCATCGGGATCATCATGTAACACCCTCAGAATCGGCCCTATGCAAGTTTTAGTGAAACCCGCCAAACCCGCATAGAAACGATTCAAAGATGCCCACCAGGCACTTTCGTGCGGGTGGAAAACGAAGTAATAACATTACACAACAATCCTCGATGGGACCCACAGAACAGATATATATATACAACACGACTCCAAGAGTCAAGAATACAGATATACAATACAAAGATCCAAATCACCTTGAAAATGATACAGCATCCGACTACGGACAAGATGCAAATGGGGCTAAGAGCCCTGAAGAATAACCAATGGCGTCCATAACCACCCTTGCCAAGCCGGAAGGGTAACCTCATAACGTCGATCTCAAAACATGATTAAACAAAAGGGGTGCCGACAAAGGGCAAAATAAAAAGAGAGCGGTCGATCGAGGCCAAGACAGCGAGACTAGAATTCGGCGGTCCTCGCCTACATAGGTATGGTGGACTGAAGCGGCAGCGCGGCATGCACTAATCAACCTATAGAGAATCGATACAACTGGCGGCTATCAGAGAGGGGTAAGAAAGACCTATTCGGAACCATCCTGATACTACCATCAAACAAACCCATCCTGGTGTTTCCCCCTCGAGACCAAACGAGGAAGTCAACAGAGGAACTCACACAGTTGGCAGTTTTACTTATTCAGTTATCGTTGCAGCAATTACTAGTCAAGTATAGATAATCATCCTGATATAATAAGCAGTGGGAAATTTTAGTTAACCATTCCGTTGTAGTTGCGACACTTACTAGTCAAATACAATTAGCATGAGATATCCCAAACCCAGCAGTTGTTGGTACTTTTATTTAGCCATTCCGTTGTAGTTGCAATACTTACTAGTCAGATACAATGGTGCATGGCGACAACCCAAACAAGCAATTGTTGGCTTTTATTTAGCCATTCCATTATAGTGAAGCTGATTACTAGTCATTATAAAGTCAAATTTATAACACTACTTTAGTTATAGTTGTCTATGATCGAGATCGTGCTCCAAGTCGTCCATAACGCGGACACGACTTTCGAAAGTTTTACCTGCAGGGTGAACAAATAACACACTCGATCAACCTCGGAAAAACCAAATCAAAACCCAACGAGGCCTTCACGACAAAGCAATCACAGGATTCAGAAATATTTCGAGGCCACCCATTGAGTACACCAAGAAGTTAGCTGACTCGAGACGGACTCAAGGTTTGGGTGGGCCGGTACAACGATGGGAACCGAAAGTGTGTGGGCTTGTTGATACCGCAACGTGTCCCGATCCTAAAGCATGCAGGTGCTCCTCGCAATCGTAAATAAAGCGATGGCGTGGCATAAGTACAGGATAGTAAATAAAACCTCAAACTAGTTTGTGGCCCCAAGAAATAAGAATGAATCAAGCTCTGGCTCAGGGGGGTCCCATAATCCTCCCGGATGTGGATAGCGCGAAATTCAAGGAACAGGTATCAAGTACTCGGGGTCCTACGGGACACAAGTGGACGGTTAACAACCAAATAACATCTATTGCCCACCTGTGCCTCTGCATTTACCTACTTCAATTTTAGTTGTTAAACAGTAATTAAAGTCTTGATCATCTCCAACAATAAACACACGATAATATTCCAACAACTGTGGTACTTGACGACACGCAACATCACTTGAGCAAGCGACTATGACGCGCAGGTCCAACTATCTACCAAACAACAGGTAATAGGAGGTGTCCAAGGCAATATAAGGCTGCAAGGGATAACACGGGTACGAAAACTAGAGCATCGCAACACAGATAGCAATAGATCAACAGGAGGGAATAAATACTATAAAAGTAATATAGGTAGAAAGGGGAAGATGCTCGCCTGAAAACATTTCCGAAGGTTCAACCGAAGATCGGGCCGACACTCGCATCAACTCAACGACCTTATCCGCGAAGAACCAAAACACTAGAATAAACACCGGATACAATATTTAATACCACGGCAGAAGATCGGGCATGATGCATGTATGATGTATGACATGGCAAGATGCGATGCAATTAGGCCACATTAAGCGGAACCAGGGTCCCGACAATTACTTATTAAGTTCATGTTGTTTAGATACCCCGCAATTTTAAATGTTGTCTTAACATGGCAAAAGATAGCACCGGTTCGCTACACAAGTTTAAATGAGGCCAATATAAGACTAGATAAGCCCGCATATGGCCCCATATTTAATTATATGGTGAATCGGCATAAGGCCCCCAAACCACACTAATATGCATGCGAGTATGACAATTTAATATGCAACAATTTGTATTTCATTTATAAAAATAGGGGCGCAGAAAAGGGGTCACACATGGGTTCGATGATCTTGGGTTTCCGAGGGGGTTCCGGGTTCGGTCTCGTCGGGATCTTCGGGTTGCATGATGACGATCTTGTCGACCGTGATGAAGAAATTGGGGTATCGTGCCATCTTGTCATCCGTGTTCAGGGATTCTCCGGGTGGAAGTAGATCTCGGTGACATCACAATCTTCATTGACTTGCAGCACCAACAACACCATACCCAGGCGATCTGCAATGGAGGCCAGAACCTGGTGTTGCATCAGCGCACGAGAACGGGACAGTTAGCTGCCAGGTAGAACACATATGGGAAAACCACAACCACCACTTGGGCCAAAATAGATAGGTTTTCTAGCGGTTGCACTTGGCAGAAAAACATGGAGGAAGCTTGCAGCAGGACGGACGACGTGGCGTGGAGCAGGGGCCCACGATGGACGAAGAAGGGCACGGGGACGTGCTCGTGGAGAACCACGCACACATCGACGGAGCTACGGGGAGACCTGGCGCAGGGCAGCCGTTAACACTCGGGGACGGAGGGCCAGGGAGAGAGGCGCATGGTGCTAGCCCACTGGCGGCACAACGAGGAGGGGCAGAGCCTGGGGTTACGCCGGTGCGCGGGAAGGCCGGAACTCGGGCGGAGGATGTTGGAGATATGCCCTAGAGGCAATAATAAATGTAGTTATTATTATATCTTTGTGTTTATGATAAATGTTTACATTCATGCTATAATAGTATTAACAAGGAAACATTAATACTTGTGTGATTTGTAAACTTAATTTGAAGTCCCTAGTATAGCCTCTATACTTCACTAGCTTGTTGGTTGATTAATGATTGTGGTTTCCATATCATGAACATTGAGATGTTATCAACAACAAGATCATATCGTTAGGAGAATGATATGGTGGACATACTCCTATAGATAAGTGTAGCATAAAGATCAAGTCATTTCAATAGTTTAATTGCTATATGCTTTCTGATACATAGTAAGCTAATTCCTTCGACCATGAGATCATGCATATCACCTTTACCGGATGGATGCTTTGATAACATCAAACACCACCGTGAATCGGTGGCTATAAAGGTGGCATTGAGTGTTAGGAAAGTATTGGTTGAAACACATGGATCAAGAGTGGGATTTTCCATCCATATGACGGATAGATATACTCTGGGCCCTCTCGGTGGAATGTCATCCAATTAGCTTGCAAGCATGTGACTGGGTCACAAGGGATCACATATCACAGGAACGAGAAAAGAGTACTTATCGGTAACGAGGTTGATCTAGGTATGCGAGATACACGATCATAACCTCGGATAAGTAAACTATCATGAGACAAAGGGAAATTGGTATCGTATGTAAGTGGTTCATTCGATCATAAAGTAATCGTAGAAATATGTGGGAGCCATATGAATTTCCAGATTCCTCTATTGGTTATTGTTCGGAGAAGTGTCTCGATCATGTCCGCATAATTCACGAACCGTAGGGAGACACACTTAAGGATTCGACGTTGTTTGAGTAGTTATGGTATTATGAGAAAGAGACCGAATGTTGTTCGGAGTCTCGAATGGGATCCGGGATATCACGAGGTGATCCGGAATGGTCCGGAGAATAAGATTCATATAAGGAAAGTCCCGTTTCGGAGTTCGGGAATGATTCCGTTGTTTTCATCGGGAATGTTCTAGAAGGTTCCGGAATGTCCGGCACTCCGGGTGGGAGGGGTATATGAATGTGTCATTACATATTGGAATGATTGCATCATGTACTAAGTGTTCTCGCTGTTCCAAATAAAGGATTAAATTGAATCCTAAAACTGAAAAGTCAAATGGCCAGTTTGAAAGTCAAACGGCTAAAACAGGAAACCGAGGGAAACAAGCAAGAGGAGGTTGAAACCGACTTGGGGGAGGAGTCCCTCCTCTCCAAGCCGGCGCACCACCTAGGCCGAGTTGGGGAGGGACTCCCCTCCCTCCCCTTGGCCGCCGGCCCTCTCCACCCATAAAAGGAGGGGCAGGGCCTCCTCCTCTAGACACACAAGTTCCTATCCTCTAATCTGAATCCTAGCCCTAGACTCCGGTTTAGAGCCGCTTTGGTTTAGAGCTTCTAATTGCCCTAGCCTTCGGATTAGAGCCTTCTAATTGGTGTGTCTAAACCCTATACCACTAACAGCTCTCTCATACTCCACCATACTCGCTCGGCAGGCGAAGCCTGGGATCTCCCTCTACTTCGGTACCACGTTGTCTTCTTAGGAATCGCGAGGAGAGTGCTACAACCTCCGGCTTCTTTGTAACAAGGAGAGGAAGGTCTTCGTCGAGTACCAACGTGTGACCGATTGCGGAAGCCTTCTTGCGCAATGGGAAGGATCGTCTACGATCTTGAGATCGGGAAGAGTGCGACTACATTACCCACGAGAATCCGCTCTCGTTAAACACTTTGGAATCTTCGAGGTAAGTTATTCCATCGACTCGTTGCTACAATCTAGTAGATAGATCTTGGCTTGTTTGTTTGTATGCGATAGAAAATTTTTGTTTTCCATGCTACGAATCCCTCTGATGGTATCGAGCCGTGTCTATATGTAGATCTGTTGCCTGAGTAGAACACAATGGTCATTGTGGCGTTGATGCTTTATTGTCGATTGTTTCTTGTGTACTTTGCATCTTGCGGTATGTTGGGATGAAGCGGCCGGGCTAACCTTATATGACATCGTTCATGAGACTTGCTCCGCTTGACATGCAACTTGTATTGCATAAGTGGCTTTATGGTGCTGTTTCTCCTAGCATAGTTAAGATCCAATTTACAACGGGTGATCAACAATGCTAGTATCAATGTTGTGGTTCTTGTTCGTAAGTTAGAACGACACTTATTGAAAGCCCCAAACCACGTAAAATATGCAAAGAAAGTAGAGGCTTCTAACTTTGTTTTGCGGGGTGTCTGATGATGTGATATGGCCATGATTGTGATTATATTTGATGTATGCAATGTTCCTTATTGTAAGTTGGCAACGGCTGGAGCCATATGGTTGTCTTTAATTTATGTTAAGACCGCGTGTCTATTCAAAGTAGTTGTAATAGTTGAAGCGGTGGGCGACAACCATGGAGAAGCGTCATTGACCTTGATGCAATGTCGGTGATGATGGAGATCATGTTCGTGCTTGAATATGGAGATCGGAAGCACAAAGAAGAAAGGCCATATCATATCACATATTATTGAATTGCATGTGATGTTAATCCTTTATGCATCTTGTATTGCTTAGTAGACAACGGTAGCATTATAAGATGATCCCTCATGCACATGAATTTCAAGTCATAATGTGTTCACCCTTAGTTAGCACCGTTGCTAAAGCTTGTTGTTTCGAAGCACCACGTGATGATCGGGTGTGTTAGATTCTGCAAGTGTATACAACGTGAGCAAGCCAGATTTGCTCATGCGGAAACTAAGGTTTGATCTTGACGAGCCTAGCATGTGGACATGGTCTCGGAACACGGATCACCGAAGGTAAAGCATGAATCATATAGTAGATATGATGAACATGACGATTGTTCGCCATTGAAACTATATCAACTCTCGTGATGATCGGTGTTGATGTAGTGGATTTGGTTCGTGTGATCACTAAAACAATGTGAGGGATGTTGTTTTGAGTGGGAGTTCACCTAGTTTAATTTCATTAATTAATTTGAACTCAATTTGTCATAAACTTAGTCTAAACTATTGCAAATATGTTGTAGATCAATGGCAGCCCCTACCATCAATTTTAATGCGTTCCTAGAGAAAGAAAAGTTGAAAAACAATTGAAGCAACCCGGATTGGTTCCAATTTGAGGATTGTCCTCACGGTGGTAATTTGACCTATGTCTTTGGATGCACATTGGGTGACCCACTGCTGATCTTCCGATGAAGTAAAGAATGTTTACCTCGCTCGGAAGAATCGGTACTCCATAGTTCGATGTGCTATCTTGTATGGTTTAGAATCGGAGCTTCAGAAAAGGTTTGAGAATTCAGACCCATATGATAGTGTCGAGGATCTCAAATTGATTGTTGAGACTCATGCGACAATTGAAAGTTATGAGGCTTCTGAAAAGTTCTTTAACTGCAAGATGGAAGAGGGCAGCTCGTCGGTGAGCATGTGCTTAAGATGTCCAGACGCATAAACAAACTTCAAAGCTTGGGTATAGTGATTCCTAATGCTTTGGGGATTTACCGTGTCCTCCAATCACTACCACCAAGTTATAAGAACTTTGTGATGAACTACAACATGCGTAACATGAACAAAGAGTTGCGAACTGTTTGCTATGCTAAAGTCTGAAGTGGAGATCAAGAAAGAGCACCAAGTGTTGTTGGTCAATAAGACCACCAAATTCAAGAAAGGCAAGTCTAAGCGGAAGGGACACTTCAAGAAGGGTGGTAAGAAAGTTACCACGCCTGAAGAAGACCAAGGCTGGACCCAAGCACGATCTTGAGTGCTTTCTTTGCAAGGAAGAAGGTCCTTTGGGCGGAATTGCCCAAAGTACTTGGCGGATCTGAAGCGGCAACATCAAGAAGAAAGGTATATCGATATACATGTTATTGATGTGTATCTCACTAGTAATCGTAGTAGTGTCTAGGTATTTGATCTTTGGTTCGGTTGCTCATATTTGTAACTCGAAGCAGTCTTTGCGAATAACGGAAGCTAGCGAAGAACGAGGTGACGATGCGTGGAAGCGGATCAAAGGTTGATGTGATCACGGTCGGCACGCTACCCTTCATCTACCATCGGGATTAGTTTTATACTTAAATAATTGTTATTTAGTGCTGTGTTGAGCATGAACATTATATCGGGATCTTGTTTATTGCGAGACGGTTACTTGTTTAAGTCAGAGAATAATGGTTGTTCGATTTATATGAGTAATATGTTTTATGCACATGCACCTTTGATAGATGGTCTATTCTTATTGAATCTCGATAGTGGAAATACACATATCAACAACATTGAGGCTAAACGTTTGAAATCAAGCGATAATTCGACCTATATGTGGCACTGTCGTATTGGTCACATTGGAGTGAAGCATATGAAGAAACTCCATTCCGATGGACTTCTTGAATCACTTGATTTTGAATCACTTGAAAGATGCGAAGCATGTCTGATGGGAAAAATGACTAAGACTCCATTTTCTGGTATGATGGAGCAAGTTACGGACTTATTGGAAATCATACATACCGATGTGTGTGGTCCAATGAGTGTAGCATCGCACGGTGGTTATCGTTATGTTCTTACCTTCACGGATGACTTGAGTAGATATGGGTATATCTATTTCATGAAACATAAATCCGAAACTTTCGAGAAGTTTAAGGAGTTTCAAAGTGAGGTAGAGAATCAACGTAACAAGAAGATTAAATTTCTACGTTCTGATCGTGGAGGTGAATATCTAAGTTACGAGTTTGGCGAGCATTTGAAGAAATGCGGAATACTTTCACAATTGACACCGCCGGGAACACCACAGTAATGGTGTGTCCGAATCGTAATCTAACTCTCTTAGATATGGTTCGTTCTATGATGTCACTTACAGATTTACCGCTATCATTTTGGGGTTATGCATTAGAAAAGCCGCATTCACTTTAAATAGGGCACCGTAAATCCGTTGAAACGACACCGTATGAATTATGGTTTGGGAAGAAACCTAGATTGTCGTTCCTTAAAGTTTGGGGATCGAAGCCTATGTAAAGAAGTTACTGAGGACAAGCTTGAACCCAAAGCGGAAAAATGCTTCTTCATAGGATACCCGAAGGAAACTATTGGGTATACCTTCTATCATAGATCCGAAGGCAAAATCTTCATTGCCAAGAATGGATCCTTTCTAGAGAAGGAATTTCTCTCGAAAGAAGTGACTGGAAGGAAAGTAGAACTCGACGAGGTTGTCGAACCTTCTCTCGAAATTGCGAGTAGCGCACGGAAGAAGTTCTGTGGTGCCTGCACCAATAAGAGAGGAAGCTAATGATGGTGATCATGAAACTTGGTTGAAGTTACTCTGAGCCTCGGAGGTCAACGAGAACTCGTACCACTCCATTGGTATGATCCGTTATGAGTGTCATCTTGGTGGACAACACCGATGACCCGAGACATATGAGGAAGCGATGATGAGCCTAGATTCCAATAAATGGCAAGAAGCCATGAAATCGAGATTGGATCCATGTACGAAAACCAAGTATGGACTTTGGTGGACTTAGGATGGCGAAAGGCTGTCGAGAACAAATGGATTTTCAAGAAGAAAAGCAGATCTTGATGGTAATGTTATCGTCTATAAAGCTCGACTTGTCAAAAGGGTTTCGACAAATTCAAGGAGTTGACTACGATGAGACTTTCTCACCGATGGCGAAGCTAAAGTCTGTGAGGATTATGTTAGCAATCGCTGCATATTATGATTATGAGATATGGCAGATGGATGTCAAAACAGCATTCCTCAATGGAGATATTGATGAAGAGTTGTATATGATGCAACCCAAAGGTTTTGTCGATCCTAAAGATGCTAACAAGGTATGCAAACTTCAACGGTCCATCTATGGATTAAAGCAAGCATCCCGAAGTTGGAATCAACGTTTTGATAAGGTGATCAAAAGTTTTGGTTTTATACAAACTTATGGAGAAGCTTGTATTTACAAGAAAGTGAGTGGGACCTCTGTAGCATTCTTAATACTATATGTGGATGACATATTGTTGATTGGGAATGATGTAGACCTTCTTAATAGTGTCAAGGAATATTTGAATAATAGTTTTTCAATGAAGGATCTTGGCGAAGCAGCTTACATATTAGGCATAAAGATTTATAGAGATAGATCGAAACGCCAAATATCATTGTCACAGAGTACATATTTGGACAAAGTTCTAAAGAGGTTTGGAATGGAAGAAAGCAAGAAAGGGTTCTTGCCCATGTTACCCAATACGACCTTGAGTAAAACTCAAAGTCCGACATCGGCAGAAGATAGAGAAAGGATGAGTAAGACTCCCTATGCCTCAGCCATAGGATCTCTAATGTATGCCATGCTATGTACTAGACCCGACATTGCATATCTTTGTTAGTTTAACTAGCAGATATCAAAGTGATCGAGTGGATCATTGGACGTGATCAAAACATCCTTAAGTACTTGAGAAGAACTAAGGATATGGTTCTTTCTTATGGAGGTGATGAACATTTCGTTGTTAATGGTTACACCGATGCTAGTTGGAACACCGATCCGGATGATTCTAAATCACAACTGGATACGTATTTATTTTGAATGGTGCGCATTAAATTTGGAGGAGTGCAAAGCAAAGCGTTGTGGCGAGATCTTCAACTGAATCGAATACATGGCTGCTTGGAGGCTTCAAGAAGCGATATGGATGAAAGAGTTCATTACAGCTGGGTGTGGTTCCTAGTGCTGGACCCAATGTCTATCTCTTGTAATAACATGGGCGCCATAGCCAATGCGCAAGAACCAAGGTCACACAAGAAGTGAAGCACATCAAGCTGCGTTTTCACGCTATTCGAGAACATATCCGGGATGGGGATATAAAGATTTGCAAAGTACACACGAGATCTGAATGTGGCGGATCCATTGACTAAACCTCTCCCGAGGGCAAAACATGACCAACACCAAACTGCCATGGGTGTTCGGTATATTACCATGTAATCTAGATTAGATGACTCTAGTGCAAGTGGGAGACTGTTGGAGATATGCCCTAGAGTCAATAATAAATGTAGTTATTATTATATCTTTGTGTTTATGATAAATGTTTACATTCATGCTATAATAGTATTAACAAGGAAACATTAATACTTGTGTGATTTGTAAACTTAATTTGAAGTCCCTAGTATAGCCTCTATACTTCACTAGCTTGTTGGTTGATTAATGATTGTGGTTTCCATATCATGAACATTGAGATGTTATCAACAACAAGATCATATCGTTAGGAGAATGATATGGTGGACATACTCCTATAGATAAGCATAGCATAAAGATCAAGTCATTTCAATAGTTCAATTGCTATATGCTTTCTGATACATAGTAACCTAATTCCTTCGACCGTGAGATCATGCATATCACCTTTACCGGATGGATGCTTTGATAACATCAAACACCACACCGTAACTGGGTGGCTATAAAGGTGGCATTGAGTGTTCGGAAAGTATTGATTGAAACACATGGATCAAGAGTGGGATTTGTGCATCCATATGACGGATAGATATACTCTGGTCCCTCTCGGTGGAATGTCATCCAATTAGCTTGCAAGCATGTGGTGGGTCACAAGGGATCACATATCACGGAACGAGAAAAGAGTACTTATCGACGAGGTTGAACTAGGTATGCAGATACCGCGATCATAACCTCGGATAAGTAAACTATCGTGAGACAAAGGGAAATTGGTATCGTATGTAAGTGGTTCATTCGATCGCAAAGTAATTGTAGAAATATGTGGGAGCCATATGAATTTCCAGATTCCTCTATTGGTTATTGTTCGGAGAAGTGTCTCGATCATGTCCGCATAATTCACGAACCGTAGGGAGACACACTTAAGGATTCGACGTTGTTTGAGTAGTTATGGTATTATGAGAAAGAGACCGAATGTTGTTCGGAGTCTCGGATGGGATCCGGGATATCACGAGGTGATCCGGAATGGTCCGGAGAATAAGATTCATATAAGGAAAGTCCCGTTTCGGAGTTCGGGAATGATTCCGGTGTTTTCATCGGGAATGTTCTAGAAGGTTCCAGAATGTCCGGCACTCCGGGGGGGAAGGGGTACATGAATGTGTCATTACATATTGGAATGATTGCATCATGTACTAAGTGTTCTCGATGTTCCAAATAAAGGATTAAATTGAATCCTAAGGCCCCGCTTGTTTCATCTTTTAATATACCGGTCAGATCCGAGTGTTACGGAGTATGCCCATGTTTTAGCGGGGCCTCGATTGGTCCGTATTATTTACACCCGGTTTTAGCTAAAATCCAGTAAACCAAGCGGGACCTAAAACTGAAAAGTCAAATGGCCAGTTTGAAAGTCAAACGGCTAAAACAGGAAACTAAGGGAAACAAGCAAGAGGAGGTTGAAACCGACTTGGGGGAGGAGTCCCTCCTCTCCAAGCCGGCGCACCACCTAGGCCGAGTTGGGGAGGGACTCCCCTCCCTCCCCTTGGACTCCGGCCCTCTCCACCCATAAAAGGAGGGGCAGGGCCTCCTCCTCTAGACACACAAGTTCCTATCCTCTAATCTAAATCCTAGCCCTAGACTCCGGTTTAGAGCCGCTTTGGTTTAGAGCTTCTAATTGCCCTAGCCTTCGGATTAGAGCCTTCTAATTGGTGTGTCTAAACCCTAGACCACTAACAGCTCTCTCATACTCCACCATACTCGTTCCGGCTTAAGGCGAAGCCCTGCGGGATCTCCCCTCTACTTCCGGTACCACGCGTTGTCTTCTTAGGAATCGCGAGAGAGTGCTACAACCTCCACTTTCTGGAACAAGGAGAGGAAGGTCTTCGTCAGTACGAACGTGTGACCGATTGCGGAGCGCTGCGGAGCATGGCGAAAGGATCGTCTACGATCTTGAGATCGGGAAGAGTACGACTACATCACCCACGAGAATCCGCTCTCGTTAAACACTTTGGAATCTTCGAGGGTAAGTTATTCCATCGACTCGTTGCTACAATCTAGTAGATATATCTTGGCTTGTTTGTTTGTATGCGATAGAAATTTTTTTTTCCATGCTACGAATCCCTACAGAGGAGATGGGGGTGCTTGGTCGTCTTTGCATAGGGAGGACGAGGAGGTGGCGGCGGCTTCATGAGGCGAGGCGACGACGGGTGGCCGGGCGATCGAGAGGGCGAGAGGCCAGCACGAAGAGGGACCGGCGGCGGAAGATGAGGGTGTTGTAATTATGCCCTAGAGGCAATAATAAAGATGTTATTATTATAATTCTTGTTCATGATAAAGTTTATATTCCATGCTAGAATTGTATTAAGCGGAAACTTTAATACTTGTGTGGTTTGTAAACAACACCGTATCCCTAGTACGCCTCTATGGACTAGCTCATTGATCAATGATGGTTAAGGTTTCCTAACCATAGACATGAGTTGTCAATTGATAATGAGATCACATCATTGGGAGAACGATATGGTGGATAGACCCAAACAAAGCAGAGCAATTAGATCGTGTCATCGTGTTCGTCTTTGCGAAGATTTTCCTATGTCAAATATTGTATTCCTTAGACCATGAGATAATACAACTCCCTGGTATCGGAAGAATGCTTTGAGGTCATCAAACGTCATCCTATGAGAGGGTGATCATAAAGGTGTCTCTCAGGTGATCGGAAAGTATCTGTTGGGTTGTATGTATCGAGATGGGATTTGTCCCTCCCAAGTCGGAGAGATATACTTCGGGCCCACTCGGTAATCGATATCTACACCACTTGCAAGCATGTGGTTAAGGATTTAATCACAAAGTGATATCGGATTACGGAACGAGTAAAGTACTTGTTGTGAACGAGATTGAACTAGGTATGAGGATACCGACGATCGAATCTCGGGCAAGTAAAATATCACGAGACGAAGGGTATATATATATGGGATTGATTGAATCCTGGCATTGTGGTTCATCCGATATGATCATCGATGAATGTGTGGGAGTCAATATGGGTGCCTGACCCTTGTTGATTATTGATAGAAGATCATGTGCGCATATTCTCGAACCCGCAGGTCACACATAACGTGTCTCGGCTAGGATAGATTGGATAATTGGTTTATGAATTTTTGTTGAGTCTCGGATGGGATCCGGGATATCACGAGAGGTTCCGAATGGTCGGAGAATAAGATTCATATAAGCGGTGCAGTTTTGGAGTTCGTAATTGTTCCGGTTAATCGGTGTCTGGAAGCTTCTAGAACCTTCCGAAAGGGGACCAACGTGGCCCCACCTTCCGGGAGGGGGCATGGGCCTATGAGGGAGTGTCCTGGCCGCATTGGGCCAGGGGCACAAGGCCCCATAGGGCCCAGCCGATCCTAGAGAGTTTAAATCGTTTAAACTAGAGATAGGGTTTCTAGAAGAGGGGAGAGTCCATGCCCCCCACTCCTTATCCTTTGGGCTTGGGGGAGGGGCTAGGGCTGCGCCCCCCCTCTATATAAAGAGGGGTGGGGGCGCACCAACCCCCCACACCTCTCCTCCAAACCCTAGCCGCCTTGCTAGCTTTCCTCTCTCCCTCCCCCCTATCTGTAGGCGAAGCCTGCGTGAAATTCTCCACCATATACACCACGCCGTCGTGTTGTAGATCCAATCTATCTCTCCACCCTACTTGCTGGTCCGAGGAAGGAGGAGACGTCGAGGTGCTGCACGTGTGCATTTCACGGAGGCACCGCCACTTGTGGTGCTAGATCGGATCGGATCGCGAGGAGGAGAAGCGAGTACGACTACATCACCCACGTTCCGACGAACTTTCCGCTGTGCGAATCTTCAAGGGTATGAAGATCTAATCCAATCTATCTCGTTGATTGCATCTCCTAGATTAGATCTTGGCTTTCCCTCTGTTCGCATCCGTAGAAAATTTTGATTTACTATGCCGCGAAACCCTTCAATGGTATCAGAGCTAGATCTATGCGTAGATGTGTTTCACGAGTAGAACGCAACATGGTTGTTGGGCGTTGATGTTTCTGTTGCAAGCCTCTTGTTTGTGTTCTTCTTATGGCCGGGATAGTGAGATTAAAGCGGTCCAGGCCAACCTTACGCGACGTCGTTCATGAGACCGGCTCCGCACTTGACGTGTGGCTTGTACCACACATGCGGTGGTGGATGTCGGTTTCTCTCACTATAGTTGTCATGGGATTAACACGGAGTTTGGCAACCATAATATCACCGTTGTGGCTTTCCGTAGGTAAGAATCGTTCTTAGCATCTACTCCCATAAGCCACGTAAAACATGCAACAACAAAGTAGGCGTCTAACTTGTTTTTGCAGGTGTTTTCTGTGATATGGTATGGCCCAAGATGTGATGTGTATATTGTATGCGATGATCATGTTTTGTAATGTTTCACGACTTGCATGTCGATGAGTACACAACGGCAGAGCCATATGGCTGTCTTTATAATTGTGTATGACTGCAGTCAACTTCTTATACGCCATGTAATAGCTTTACTTTATCGCTAAGTAGTTAGCAATAGTTGTAGTTGCTATTCGTGGTGGAGGCAATCATGGTGGAGTGATGGAGATCATGCCGAACGCACAAGATGGAGATCATTGCGAAGATTGGCTATACCATGTCACATAAAGTTATATGCATGTGATGTTTATCATTTTATGTATCTTATCATGCTTAGATCGCGACGGTAGCATTATAAGATGATTCCTCACTTAAAGATCAAGATAAAAACTGTTTTCTCCCCAAGTATGCACCGTTGTGAAAGTTCGTCGTGTCCAAGCATCATGTGATGATCGGGTGCTATAGACTCTACGCTCACATACAACGGGTGCAAGCCGCTTTACACGCGGAAATACTTGGGTCTAGCTTGACAAGCCTAGCATGTACAGACATGGCCTCGGAACACAAGAACCGAAAGGTTAAGCATGAGTCATATGAATGATATGATCGACACTACGTTGTCCACCATTGAAACCACATCTCTTCTTGTGATGATCGGATTAGGTGTGGTGAATTTGGATCGTGTTCACTAAACAACTTGAGGGATGTTGAATTTAGTGGGAGTTCATCTAGTAATTTGATTAAGTTGAACTATTTATCATGAACATAGTCTAAATTGTACTTGCAAATACTGTAGATCCAATGGCCAAGTCCAACTTCAACTTCGAGAAAGAAAAGCTTAGAAACAATGGGTCTAACTTCACCAACTGGTTCCGCAATCTAAGAATCATTCTGTCTGGCGGACAAAAGGACTATGTCCTTGAGAAAGCGTTAGGTAACCCCCCTGCCGTAGATGCGCCGGCTGATGAAAAAGCTGTTTATCAGTCGCGCAAGGATGATTATGATTTGATTAAGATCGTCATGTTGTATGCTATGGAATCGGATCTTCAAAATCGTTTTGAGGAGTTCATGGGCCCTTTGAGATTCTCGAGGAGCTGAAAAACATGTTTCAGACTCAAGCCCATTCTGAGAGATATGAGATCTCTAAGAAATTCTTTAACTACAAGATGGAGGAAGGGAGTTCCATTAGTGAGCACGCCATTAAGATGTCGGGCTACACTCAACGCCTTGAGCAACTGGACTGCATGATTCTAGAGGAGCTCAAGATTGACACTCCTAGCTACAAAAGTTTTGTAGTTGATCACAATCAGATTGGTTCCACTGATATGATCACTGAGCTCTTTGCTAAGATGAAAGTAGCGGAGGTGAACATCAAAAATAATAATCATGTGTTGATGGTCAACAAGCCCCCCCACCTTTAAGAAAGGTAAGGGTGCAAGGAAGCCCTTCAAGAAAGGCGGGGGCAAGCGTTGCCCTGAGAAGAAGCTCAAGTCTGGTCCTAAGCGGACCTTGGTGCTTCTATTGCAAGGACAAGGGTCCTTTGGGCATCGTCCAAGTACTTAGCGGACAAGAAGGCGGCACCATCAAAGGTATATTTGATATACATGTTATTGATGTTTTCCTTACTAGCCCTCGTTGTAGTGCAGGTATTTGATACCGGTTCGGTTGCTAATATTTGTAACTCGAAGCAGAGCTACGGAATGACGGCAACTTGCGAGGGATGAGGTGACGATGCGTTGGCAACGGATCAAGAGTTGATGTGATGGTCGTCGCACGCTCTCCTTAGTTTTACCTTCGGGATTAGTTTTAAACCTTAATAAATGTTATTATGTGCCCATTGAGCATGAACATTATTTCGGATCGTGTTTATTGCAAGACGGTTATTCATTTAAATCGGAGAATAATGGTTGTTCTATTTATATGAGTAACATCTTTTATGGTCATGCACCTCTTGTGAATGGTTTATTTCTTCTAAATCTCGAAAGGGATGAAACACACATCCATAACATTGAGGCTAAGAGATGCAAAGTAGATAGTGATAATACTACTTATTTGTGGCTTTGTCGTTTAGGTCATATTGGTGTAAAGCGCATGAAGAAACTCCATTCGATGGACTTTTGGAGTCTCTTGATTTTGAATCATTTGACACATGAACCATGCCTCATGGGCAAGATGATCAAAACCCCGTTCTCCCGTATGATGGAGCGAGCAACGGACTTGTTGGAAATCATACATACGATGTATGCGGACCGATGAGTGTTTCGACGCTACCGGATATCGCTATTTTCTCACTTTTACCGATGACTTAAGTAGATATGGGTATATCTATTTAATGAAACATAAATCTGAAACGTTTGAAAAGTTCAAAGAATTTCGAATGAAGTGGAGAACCATCGTAATGTAAAGATTAAGTTTCTACGATCCGATCGTGGCGAATATTTGAGTTATGATTTTCTCACGCATCTTAAAGCAAGCGGAATTGTTTCGCAACTCACGCCACCGGAACACCACAAAGGCAATGGTGTGTCGAGCACGGAATCGAACCCTATTAGATATGGTCCGATCGATGATGTCTCTTACTGATTTGCCGTTATCATTTTGGGGTTATGCATTAGAAACCGCTGCATTCACTTTAAATAGGGATCCATCTAAATCCGTTGAGACGACACCGTATGAACTGTGGTTTGGTGCTAAACCTAAGTTGTCGTTTCTTAAAGTTTGGGGATGCGAAGCTTACGTCAAGAAGTTGATGCCAGACAAGCTCGAACCCAAAGCGGAGAAATGCGTCTTCATAGGATACCCTAAGGAAACCATTGGGTATACCTTCTATCAAAGAACCGAAGGCAAAGTGTTTGTCGCAAAGAACGGTTCCTTTCTTGAGAAGGAGTTTCTATCGAAAGAAGTGAGTGGGAGGAAAGTAGAGCTTGACGAGGTTATTGAACCTTCTCTTGAATTGGAGAGTAGCGCATCACCTGAAATTGTTCCAGTGCCGCCTGCACCAACAATAGAGGAAGCTAATGACAAGGATCATGAAGCTTCGGACGATGCTGCTACTGAACGTCGCAGGTCAACAAGGTCGCGTGCCCCTCCCAGGTGGTACGGCAACCTGTCTTGTTGTCTTGTTAGTAGAAGATAGTGAACCTACGAACTATGAGGAAGCGATGATGAGCCCGGACTCGAGAAATGGCTAGAAGCCATGAAATCCGAATTGGGATCCATGAGCGAAAACCAAGTATGGACTTTGGTGGACCCTCCTAGCGACCGAAAGGCCGTTGAGTGCAAATGGATCTTCAAAAGAAAACGGACGCGGATGGTAATGTTACCGTCTATAAAGCACGGCTTGTCGCGAAAGGTTTTCGACAAGTTCAAGGTGTTGACTACGATGAGACTTTCTCTCCCGTAGCGATGTTTAAGTCCATTCGGATTTTATTAGCAATTGCTGCGTTTCATGATTATGAAATATGGCAGATGGATGTCAAGACTGCGTTCCTCAATGGCAACATTGATGAAGAGTTGTATATGATGCAACCCGAAGGTTTTGTCGATCCTAAGGATGCTGATAAAGTATGCAAACTTCATTCCATTTATGGATTCGCGGAAAGCATCTCGGAGTTGGAACCTTCGTTTTGATCAAGTGATCAAGAGCTTTGGATTTGTTCCAAATTGCTGAGCTTGCATCTACAAGAAAGTGAGTGGGAGCTCGGTGGCGTTTACGGTACTATATGTGGATGACATATTGATTATCGGAAATGACATCAACATGCTTAACGATGTGAAGAGTTATTTGAACAAGTGTTTTTCAATGAAAGACCTAGGTGAAGTCGCTTATATATTGGGCATCGAAATCTATAGAGATAGACAAAAGGCGCTGATAGCTTTAAGCAGTACATACCTAGACAAAGTTCGAAAAGGTTCGTAATGGATAAGGCAAAGAAAGGTTCAGCCTATGTTGTCGGTAAGATATTGAGCAAGGCTCGGTGTCCACTACGGTAAATGATAGGAAGCTATGAGCAAAGTGCCTTATGCCTCGGCCATAGGTTCCATCATGTATGCCATCTGTGTACTAGACCGGATGTGTCCAATGCTCTTAGTTTGTGACGAGATATCAAAGTGATCCGAGTGGAACATCGACAGCCGTGAAGAACATCCTAAAGTACCTAAATAGGACTAAAGAAATGTTCTTAGTCTATGGGGGTGATTAACGACTTGTCGTAAAGGTTACGTCGACGCTAGTTTGACACCGACAAGGATGATTCTAAATCTCGCACGGGATACGTGTATATTTTGAATGGAGGAGCTGTGAGTGGAGAAGCTGCAAGCAAAGCGTGATCGCGGGATCTACAAGAGAAGCGGAATACATGGCTGCCGAAGCGTCAAGTGAAGGAGTTTGGATCGAAACTTCATCCGATCTTGGCGTGGTTCCAAGTGCATTGGACCCATGGAGATGTGTGACAACACTGGCGCCATAGCACTCGCTAAGGAACCAAGATATCATCCAAATACCAAGCATATCAACATAAGTTTCATATAATCCGAGATTATATAGCGTATGGAGATCTCAAGATTAGCAAAGTACATACGGATCAATGTCGCAGATCCATTGACTAAACCTCTTCCACGTGTAAAACATGATCAACACCTCGATTGCCATGGGTGTGAGATTGTTACCAGATGTAAACTAGATTATTAACTCTAGTGCAAGTGGGAGATGTTGGAATTATGCCCTAGAGGCAATAATAAAGATGTTATTATTATAATTCTTGTTCATGATAAAGTTTATATTCCATGCTAGAATTGTATTAGCGGAAACTTTAATACTTGTGTGGTTTGTAAACAACACCGTGTCCCTAATGCGCCTCTATGGACTAGCTCATTGATCAATGATGGTTAAGGTTTCCTAACCATAGACATGAGTTGTCAATTGATAATGAGATCATATCATTGGGAGAATGATATGGTGGATAGACCCAAACAAAGCGAGCAATTAGATCGTGTCATCGTGTTCGCTTTGAAGCTTTTCCTATGCCAAATATTGTATTCCTTAGACCATGAGATAATACAACTCCACGGTATCGGAAGAAAGCTTTGAGGTCATCAAGCGTCATCCTATGAGAGGGTGATCATAAAGGTGTCTCTCGGTGATCGGAAAGTATCTGTTGGGTTGTATGTATCAAGATGGGATTTGTCCCTCCCAAGTCGGAGATATACTTGGGCCCCTCGTGTCGATATCAACACGCTTGCAAGCATGTGGTTAAGGAGTTAACCACAAAGTGATATCGGATTACGGAACAGTAAAGTACTTTACGTGAGCGAGATTGAACTAGGTATGGCGATACCGACGATCGAATCTCGGGCAAGTAAAATATCGAGAAGGGTATATATATATGGGATTGATTGAATCACGGCATCGTGGTTCATCCGATATGATCATCGATGAATGTGTGGAGTCAATATGGGTGCCTGCACTCGACCCATTGTTGATTATTAATAGAAGATCATGTCTCGCATATTCTCGAACCGCGGTCACACACTTAACGTGTCTCGACGCTAGGATAGATTGGATAATTGGTTTATGAATTTTTGTTGAGTCTCGTATGGGATCCGGATATCACGAGAGGTTCGGAATGGTCCGAGAATAAGATTCATATAAGGCGTTCAGTTTTGGAGTTCGAATTGTTCGGGTTAATCGGTATTATGCAAGCTTCTAGAACCTTCGAAGGGTACCAACGTGGCCCCACCTTCCGGGAGGGCATGGGCCTATGAGGGAGTGGCCGCATTGGGACAGGGCACAAGGCCCCATAGGGCCCAGATCCTAGAGAGTTTAAATCGTTTAAACTAGAGATAGGGTTTCTAGAAGAGGGAGAGTCCATGCCCCCACTCCTTATCCTTTGGGCTTGGGGAGGATAGGCTGCCCCTCTATATATAAAGAGGGGTGGGGCGCACCAACCCCTACACCTCTCCTCCAAACCCTAGCCTTGCTAGCTTTCCTCTCCCTCCCGATGCTTGTAGGCGAAGCCTGCAGAAATTCTCCACCATATACACCACGCTGCAGTGTTGTAGATCCAATCTATCTCTCCACCCTACTTGCTGGTCCGAGGAAGGAGGAGACGCCGAGGTGCTGCGTGTGCATCTCACGGAGGCACCGCCACTTGTGTTGCTAGATCGGATCGGATCGCGAGGAGGAGAAGCGAAACGACTACAACACCCATGTTCCGAGCGTTCCATTGTCGAATCTTCAAGGGTATGAAGATCTAATCCAATCTCTCTCGTTGATTGCATCTCCTAGATTAGATCTTGGCTTTCCCTCTGTTCGCATCCGTAGAAAATTTTGATTTACTATGCCGCGAAACCCTTCAGAGGGGAGGGCCCGTGTCGGGGGAGCGCAAGGGGAAGGGTGCCAACCGGAGGAGGATCTCGGGGCAGGCCCATTGGCGGCGAGGAGCTTGCGGAGGAAGGGCGGCGCACCGGGTCGGCGGCACTCGGAGACGAGACGTGGCGGAGAGGCGAGGCGAGAGAGCTAAGCGGCCTTCAGCTCGGGAGAGGTGCGTCGAGAGGTTGGGGAAGGAGGGTGTCGGTGGGGTCTGGGGGCGCGCGCTTCAGGAGAGCGGGGGTGGGGTCCGTCGGGGCTAGGTGGGGATCAGGAGGCTGAGGTGGGGTCTGACCGCATGCGTGGTGTGCGTGTGTGGTGGTTGTGTGGGGTTAGGTGGAGGGAAAAAGGGTGGGGTGGCTGTGTGGGGTGATGTGGCAGGCTGGGAGTGGGTGGAGTGAGGAAAGAGAGGTGAGGTGGCATGCCGTGGTTGGCCGGGGTGATGTGGCTGAAGGGTGGGTAGAATAGGACTGGGTAGGAAAAGGGTTTAGGTGGAGCTTTGAATCGGTGGCCAGGTGATCGGCCCGGTTTGGTGCCCCTAAAATTAATATAAAATTTTATGTATTGTTTAAAAGACTTGTGCAGTTTATTTTTAGACAAATAAAATATCCGGAAGGGTCCGGGGATTATTTTGAAATAGATAGGGATCTTTGTAGAAAGCAAAAGTAGGTTTTAACAAAATAGTTTTAGTCAATGAGATGCATGATGATGTCATGATGATGCACAAAACAAAAATACCAAGCGATTTTCTAGTAGTGGTTTTTTGCGGGATGCCACACATCATCCACACCATCATCTCCACCAGCACCATCATCATACTCCATCCCGCTGTAACAATTGTGTTCGATATTACTTTAGTTCATTAGGGGAAACCTTCCCGGTGTTGATTACTATTGTAGTTGATGCTTGTGAGTGGAACCATTGGATTATTGTTTATGTTCAGATTGTTATCCATTGCCATATCGTCTTTGATCTTGATCCATATGATGTCTTGTGAGTAGTTTGTCTAGTTCTTAAGGACATGGGAGAAGTCATGTTGTTAGTAGAGGATTTGTGTTGAGTTATTATTCAACGGTTTAGTATTTAAGTTGTGGTGCTATTCTTCTAGTGGTGTCATGTGAACGTCGACTACATGATACTTCACCATTTATGGGCCTAGGGTAAAGCATTGTGTATTTGGCTACTAATTGTGGGGTTGCCGGAGTGACAGAAACCTGAACCCCCGTTAGGACACCTTTGCACAAGGGAGCGTAGGATCTCAGAGTTTAAGGTTATGGTTAGATTTATATCTTAAATAATTTCCTGTAGTTACGGATGTTTGCAGGGATTTAATCACAAGTATGTATTAGTCCAAGTAAGGTCAGTATGTTAGCACAGGTTCACCCACACAACACTTACAACACCAAAGAAGAGTACTCAGCTATTTGAAGCGAAAGCACTTGACAGAATTCCCATGTGTCCTCGAGAACGTTTGGTCCTTATAAGTATTTCCACTGGCTTGTACTTTGCTAATAAAGTTTGGGGACACTTGCTCTGTTTGTTCGTTGTCTTTATTACTTGCTCTTTGTTTTGTTGCTTTATCAGAAAACCACTAAAAATCCGTTTGCTAAGTATTTACAGAGAGTTCCTGCTCCATACCATTGTTCAGCACCTTCTGCTCCTCGTTGGGATCGACACTCCTATTTATCGAAAGTACTGCGATACACCCCCTATACTTGTGGGTCATCATACTCTCTCCATCATGAGGCCAAAAGTTATTATTTGAATCCTATCTTTATGAATCTCACTGGGAGGATAGAATTTAGAGTAAAAGAGAGGCACTATTTCCTCCCATTCCATGGATTTATCATATTTTACAAGAGATACTTACTTATAAATCTTACCATCTTATATGTCGCCAAGAAATACTTAATGCTACGATATGTCTATTTTTTAGCATACTATACCATTCTTCAGCTCTCCCTTTCAATGATATAGAGAGTAACTTCTTCTTCACCTGTTTAGTTGTGATACCTGCACACTTAAAAAACCTACATAACTCATGGATAAAAAACAAGTGATCACCAGGATGGACAGTACCATCCCCTAAATAATAATTATCCATAACACGATCAACAATTCTTGTAGGTATCTTATAAGGATCTATCTCAATAGGTGGTGGTTCATGTACTACACTAGAAGGGGTAGTAGTCTTTCCAAACAGAAAACCAAGTGAGTTATCCATATTGGAAACAAAGTAACAAACAGAAATAAAAAAGTAATACTCACAGTAGAAGTTTCCTTTACCAATTCCACTCTTCAATAGCGCTTCACTCTCCGGCAACGGTGCTAGAAAATAGTCTTGATGACCCACAAGTATAGGGGGTGTATCATAGTACTTTCGATAAATAGGAGTGTCGATCCCAACGAGGAGCAGAAGGTGCTGACTAGTGAAACTGGCTCAAGAGTTCTCTGTAAATACTAGCAAACAGGTTTTTAGGGGTTTTCTGATAAAGCAACAAAATAAAGTGCAAGTAAATAAAGACAACAAATAAATGCAGCAAGTGGCCCAATCCTTTCTTAGCAAAGGACAAGCCGGGGAAAATACTAATGAGGACCAAACGTTCTTGAGGACACATGGGAGTTCTGTCAAGTGCTTTCGCTTCATATAGCTGAGTAGTCTTGTTTGGTTTTATAAGTGTTATTTGGGTGAACTTATGCTAATGTACCGACCTTACTTGGACTAATACATACTTGTGATTAAACCCCTTGCAAGCATCCATAACTACAAGAAAGCAATTAAGATATAAACCTAACCACGGCCTTAAACTCTGAGATCCTACACTACCTTGTGCAATGGTTTCCTAACAGGGGTTCAGGTTTCTGTCACTCCGGCAACTCCACAATTAGTAGCCAAATACACAATGCATTCCCCTAGGACCATAAATGGTTAAGTATCATGTAGTCGATGTTCACATGACACCACTAGAAGAATAGCACCACAACTTAAATATCAAACCATTGAATAATATCTCAACACAACTCCACTACTAACAACATGACTTCTCCCATGTCCTCAAGAACTAAACGAACTACTCACGAGACATCATATGGATCAAGATAAGAGATGATATAATGATGGATAACAATCTGAACATAAACAATAATTCAATGGTTCCACTCACAAGCATCTACTACAATAGTAATCAACACCAGGAAAGTTTCCCCTAAGAACTATGCAAGATCAACACAATTGTTACAGCGGGATGGAGTGGTGATGATGGTGTTGGTGGAGATGATGGTGTGGATGATGATGATGATCCCGATGAAGTCTAGCTTGATGATGGTGTTGATGGCGACGATCTCCCTTCTCCGGGAAGGAATTTACCTGGCAGAAATCTATCTGCCAGGGAGATATTTCTCTCTCATTGTTTTCCGCCCCACAGAGGCGGCGGAATCTTTCTGTGGTTGCTCCCCCAGGTATTAGGGTTTCGAGGAGGAGATATAGGCGAGAGGGAAGAGCCAGAGGTGGGCCAGGATGGCCACACCCCCTAGTGGCATGGCCAGCGGTGGCCCGCGCCTGGGGGTGTGGGCCCCCTGTGGCCCAGCTTTGCCTCCCCTTCTGGCATTCTTCGTCTTCCGGGAAAATATAATTTTCCATAGTTTTTCTGGTATTTTTCTGATCTTCACGAAACTGCATCAAAACACCGCTATTTCCATCAGAATCCTGACTCCAGCTGTCCATCCTCCAAGAATCATCCAACATGCAAAAATAGCTGAAAGTAACATAAGTAACACCTCTTAATACGAAATATATCAATGAATAGAGGCAAATTATGATATAGAATGGTGATGCAATTTGGACGTATCAAAATCTAATCCACGATAGGGCTACAAAATAACTCCTTAAAATTCGCATTCCTCATCTAGATAACCCCACACTGTCACCTTGAGTGCTAGATGGTTCCAACAAACACCACAATTTCATAGAGACATCCAACTCAAAATATAACTCATGATAAGTATTTATGTAATCTTTAGCCTAAGTGCCACACGGTGTGCACACTGTCAACTTCACACACGTGGGGATAAGCAGAGATTGATTTAAGCACTTGAGTAGCAGAGTAGATCTACTTGATTACAAAGCTCATGATCACAATAAGATCATGCATAGAGAGAGAGAGAGAGATGAACACATAGCTACCAGTAGAGCCCTTAGCCTCGAGGGAGAACTACTCCCTCCTTATCATGGGAGTCAGAAACGGTGATGGATATGGCGGTGGAGTCGATGGATATGGCTCCGGGGGCAATTCGCCGTCCCGGCAGGGTGTCGGAACAGAGACTTCTGTCCCCTGAATATCCTCTTTGGTGGCGGTGGCGCTGCGGACCTTTTTGTGGATGTATGCCAATTCTTCTAGGGTTTCTACATCGAGGGCTTTATATAGGCGGAAGGGCAATGCCAAGAGGTGGACCAGGGGCCCACACCACACCCCGGCGCGGCCAGGGGGGCGCCACCAGGGGCGCCACATACTTCTGAAAGTACTTTTATAATGATGACTTCTTTTAACCTGATGAAAATAAGGCTTAATGTTGTCATAGGTTAGTACTTCTACTCCAACCTTTACTCTGGAATTAAGATAAAAATACTTCCATTTACTATTTACTCCCCCCCTTGGATTCTAATGGTCTCTAAACTGCATGTATAGTAACCATTGGCTTTATAACTAGGATGTTATTCTTTGTCTAGCTTATACTTTACTTGTTTTAAGGTTTCACAAAAGAACTTACGGTACACCCACACAATTGCGGATCTCCAAAATGAATCTTTCAACATTATTTGTCTTACATACTATTAGGACATTCTCTCTTTGGTAAGTATGATTTCGCGGAGCATCTCGAAAGATGACCGCTCTAATTTCATACTCCTTTATGTCTTTCTTAACTTAGGCCAAGTTTTATGTTCTTTATGATACACAAAGATGATCTAAGTAACTAAACCAGCAAAATACCAGTCGTGGACCATTCTAGGGTGTATGAATTACCCTACATGTTTTCAACTTACTACTGGCATTCTCTCTGAGTTGTGAGAGCTTAAGTACCATTTTTGTTCAATACTTCTTTGTACTTATTCATGATACTTTCATGAACCTGGTGCGACTACTTCATCAATTCCTTAGCAACATCACTTACTTTAAATGAACTTAAGTTCATCACTTCTAGTTGCTCCATACATTTTCTACACTAATCTTCGTTCTTATTGCCGACTAGTACTGATCTGAGCTTGATCCATCCTTTAAACTATGTTGATAATCCTTATATTTGACTTTGTTCTTCATGTAAGTCTTAATATTGGTTTTTGGAACTCATCACTCCCTTACACAAATTCCCTTTTCTATCTAGGTATATAACATCAAGTAATAACTTGATGATGCAACATGCATTTGCACACCAAGTCAAACTTCATGTACAGATCTAGTCAATCAAAAAGATCTAAGAAAAACCAAGAAATGCAAATGTGGTACATATAACACACATTATTCTAAGCCCATAACATAGTAGTTGAGTATAATATCTCTATAATTCAGGATTAGTTGTGTAGTATATGATACCTCCTCATATAGGTTTACATCATGGTACTTAGCACTTAGGGTTCAAACTGATTTTTGCCTTAATATTTACCCAAATTGCTCAATTGCAACAGGATAATTTTAAGCAAAGTGGTCTCAAATTGATTACACCAACTTACTATTTCTCTATTGGAATGACTAAATATATCCAACCTGTCATTATTTAGTAAACTAACCTCACATGATCTCTCGAAAAGGCTAACAAAATTCTATTTACTACCCTTTAATCAACGATTATCAGAGATTTATGACACCTATGACTTCTTTCATAGTTCGACCATGTTATTTTCTTACTTCTACTTCGAGATGATTTACTAAACACTTGTCATATTTCTACTTATATCATGGTTTCAGAGCTAATCTCACCATGACCTTTTTATGTTTTACCTATTCACCATGATATAAGAGCTAATCTCACCATGATGATTCTTCTTTTCATCATGCTATTATTGATTCTTAACATAATTCCACTTAATCACATAGAACTCTCAAGTTAGTCCCACATGAAGTATATACATGCTCTAATGGTCTTTATTATGCTATCATTTTTTATCAACTAACAATATTAGTTTACTATCTTAGTTGTATTCTATGGTTAGTATACACCATTTATATTAATGTGATTGATATACTAAAATTGATCCAAATCTACTGCGACAAATTAGCTTTCCTTAGGTATCTTTGTGGATTATATATCCTACTAAATAGCACTTTACTGAGAGAAGATAGATAACTACTCATAAGAGAAATGACTAAAGCACCCAACTTAAGTGTGACAAGGTTATCCTCAATTGGATATCCATCACAAGTCATAAGAATATTTGGTTTAGATAAGATGACTTCCTATAGTCACTATCCAACCTACATATCTCCTAAAAGGGTTTTAATTCTAAGGTTAAAGCGTATGCTCTGATACCAGCTGCAGTGACCCAACATACCACTGCATGATGTAGTACACTATAGTCATTGACATAACACCAATGAAACACCGTTCACTAGTATTACATCCCTCAGAATGGTACAACAGAAAGACATCAGGTCCAAGACATGACTATAGGTTACAACTTGACTCTTTACAAAAGATCTAGATAACACTCTAGGTTATAGAGAGAGAAAGCAACTTCTTTGAAAGAAGAACCAGAAATAATAATTCACATCTATCCTTCTAATAAGACTAGTATCTAAACTATTTGGCTTGCAATTGCTTCTATTGCATTTATATATAGAAGTAGGTTCTATGGCTAGACATTTTATTCCTATCTACTAAGCAACTTCATCTTCACTTCAGTTGATGTGTATGTTGATCTCCTCGACTTCTTTGAAGAACTTGAACTTTTGGTGAGGATTCCTTTGAGCATAAGTTGATGTAGACGTCGTCCGTATTGGCTTCGGAATCTAGCAAGGGTTAAGAAGATATGTTGAGTACGAGCATACTCTGTAAGTTCACTAAAAAGGAGTGTTTGATGCACTAGCTATAGCCACACACACCATAGGTCGTAGGCTATGCAGGTTTCGAAAACATTTCTTCAAAGGTTGCTTTTATTCTGAAAAGCTATGTCCGTCAGCCTTCATAGGTTTACCAGAAATTTCATGGAGTTCCTTTCGTGCCATGTTCGTAGCTCCTTCCCGGAACATGGAGTAACAAGTTACAGTTCTTACACTCTGCAGATGTGCGTTACTTTACCCATGAGAGATCAAATCCTTGTTGCACAACCGGGCGATCTTTCTTGTCCACAATTCTGTGATGTGGGGCCCAGTAGATGATCCAAGCCAATCACTGCCCTCTTCGCAACCTCGCATGTCTCCTTGGTGTATGTCATGGCCACCTATTGAATTACGGCAATGGATAGTACAAACCGTTCAGATGCCAGAACTATCATGGGACGTTGAGGTTTCCCACCCATATGCTACATATCCTCTAAGAATTACCAATTATTGCACGCTACAAGGATAACAGACACGGCATGTGCATCCGGCTACATGCGAAAGGAAGAACATATAGCTGACTTCTTTGTCATATTCCAAATCTCATGGTTAACGTGTGATATATGGCGCAAGAATCACTGGCAATATTGGTTGTTAAGTCCTAGATGATATATTCCTGTGAAGTGGTATTCCAACTGCCATACTTAATACATTAGCTGATCACCCTGGATCGGTAACTGATACTTCAAGTTAATTATGAAAATAGTGTTTTCGACCTTTTTGAAATGCAGGTGATGACACAACAGTTTACAAATATTTGATAGAAAAAAATTAAAGGACATGAGCAAGTGTGAACTTGCCTTTTGTGATTGCAAGATTATGAACTCATGGTCTTCGATACAATAGAAGATTCAATATCTGAAATCAGCATCATTGGTCCGGTAAGGACTAATGATTAAAGAAGCAATATGCTGGGATGCATAAGTAATGTAATGCAATTTGTGAAACTCTCAAAATGTATCCCCGATAGTCTAAGTGAGTTGAACTTAGGTGATTTTTTTAAGAGTTGGTTTATCTTCAATTCTTACTTTACAAATGGATGTATTTATAATGAACTTGAGTTTTAAGATATAATGATAAAGTATAAAGCAAGATAGGATTGAGGTTGATTGCTATTTGATGATTGATGGCTCAGATATGTAGAGCTCGTTGGGAACCCCAAGAGGAAGGTATGATGAGCACAACAGCAAGTTTCCCTCAGTTATGAAACCAAGGTTATCGAACCAGTAGGAGTAAGGAAACAACTCCAAGGTGTTGCTAGCAACTTGGAACATGCACAACACAACCATAATACTTTGCCCCAACTTACACTGAGGTTGTCAATCTGACCCATTTGCTGAAAACAAAGGATTAAACGTATAGTGTGGAAGATAGTAATTGCTTGTAGTAATTGTAGAAAGTAAACGGTAAATAGTAGATGGAATATGAATGGTAAGGAATGGACCTGGGTCCACAGTTCACAAGAGGTGTTCTCCATAAGATAAATAACATGTTGGGTGAACAAATTACAGCGGGGCAATTGACAGATTGAGAACGCATAACAATACATATACTAGACATCTTGATCTCTACAAGATTTGTTTGGGCATTACAACATGATACATAGACCGTAATCCAACTGCATCTATGACTAATAATCCACCTTCAGGTTATCATCCGAACCCCTTCCAGTATTAAGTTGCAAGCAATAGATAATTGCATTAAACAAAGTGTGTAAAGTAAAGAATACAATTGCCCTTGAACAAAGGATTGTTGTTTTCTCCCTAGTAACAACAGCACATCTACAACCTTAGAAGTTTCTTTCACTCTCCCAGATTACTAGAGGCATGAACATACTATCGAGCATAAATACTCCCTCTTGGAGTTACAAGCATCTACTTGGCCAAAGTATCTACTAGCAACGAAGAGCATGCAAGATCACAAATAACATAGAGATAGAATCAATAATCAATCTGGCATTGTATCTCAATATCCATCGGATCCCCGCAAACACAACATGTAGGATTATAAATAGATGATCTTGATCATGAACGTAGCTTACAAGATCTAAACATGATAGCACAAAGGAGGAGAAACAACCATATAGCTACTGTATGGACCCATAGTCCAAGGGTGAACTACTCACGCATCACTCCGGAGGCTGGCATGGTGATGAAGAAGGCCTTTGGGATGATCTCTCCCATCCGACAGGGTGTCAGGAAGAGCTTCGGATCCCACCCGATCTAGGGATGATGGTGGCGTCGGCTACGGACTGTTTCATGGATTTCTGATCGGGTTCTTAGGGTTTATGAATCGAGGTGTTTATATAGGCGAAGGGGCGAGGTCGGTGGACACCCGAGGGGCCCACACCATGGGGCAGCGTGCCCTAGGGGGGCTCCAGCCCTAGGTGTGGCCGCCTCGTGGCTCCTCTTTGTCTCCTATTTTGACTCCGTCTTCGCTCCGGTAAAATATTGACTTTGACTTTTGTTCTGTCCAATTCCGAGAATATTTCTTTACTAACATTTCTAAAACCAAAAACAACAGAAAACAGGCAACTAGCACTGCGGCATCTTATTAATAGGTTAGTTCTAGAAAATATATAAAAATTCCTCAAAGTGTAGACAAAATGTAAGAAAGTTAATACAAAACAAGCTTAGAGCATGGGTTGACCCGGCCCAACTGAGCCTGGCTCGGGGATGCGGCATCTTGTTAATAGGTTAGTTCTAGAAAATATATAAAAATGCCTCAAAGTGTAGACAAAACATAAGAAAATTGATACAAAACAAGCTTGGAGCATGGGTTGACCCGGCCCAACTGAGCCTGGCTCGGGGTGATCTACCCGGCCCACCTACTCCCTCTCTCTCACACGACACACGCACACGATGAACACGCATACACGCCTCGTCCCTCCCCTGGCTCTGCTCGATGCCGTCGCCCGCTCAATTCTGGTGATGCAAGACGTTGCGGCCGTCGCAGTTAGCCGCCAGAGCTCCGCCGAAAGTGCCTGCTTCTACCTCCCTCCAATTTGTGATACTCGTCTTCTTATGGTCGCCCAACAACCAAGGTACTGCGACGGTACTCCATTGTCGTTCCAAGGTTGCTAGTGGCTCTAGATCTCCCTTTTGACGCTGGTGGACTCCTGGTTGCGGCTTGGCGTAGGCGCAGCACCACCCTGCTCCATGTGCCGCCGTGCTATGGTCGCCGGTTGGGTTGGTGTCTCCTGTGGTACTTCTCCGGCGAGCTCTGCCCCGCCTCCAGGTAGGTGACCTCCTCGTTTGTTTTCCCTCTCATATGCTCTGAGCCTCACCCTACTTCGGGTTTCAACCAATTTCAGAGGTTGTTCATGATCTAGGGTTCCTTCTCTTTTTGATTATTCCTAGATGTTTCAATAGCTTGTTGGTATAATTGTAATTCTATGATGTATTGGTGGATTCGGTTGGTGGATTAATTAGAATTAATTTCTATGGTTGCCATGTTAATTGATCAACTAATTATATCTTAGTTAAATGGATTCACTGGTGGTAATCCTAGTTGTCCTCTATTAGTGATTAAGAAACAATAGGTAGATAAATGTTTTAGTATATTTTACACTCTTGGCTTCTAGATGCTAATTTGGTTTTCATCTATAATTACCTGAACTTTAGTTCAGAAACTCTTAGACTATCAAGTAATTGTTATGTAAACGATACTTTACTGATTATGCCAGCTGATATAGTGCAGTTAAGAGATCTAAAGAGAATGTTACATATGTTTTCACTATCTACCGGGCTGAAAATCAACTATAACAAATCTATGATGGTTTCAATAAATGTCTCAAATGACCTAATGTCAGAATTGGCTGATGAGTTTGGGTGTCTGATTGGTCAAATACCATTCACGTATTTGGGGCTACCTCTTGGCACTACACGGCTAACTATTGCTGAACTGATGCCGATTGTCTGTCGACTACAAAGAAAGTTAACGTCGAGTTCGAGTTTTCTTTCTCAGGGAGCTAGATTATAGCTAATTAATTCGGCTTTGTCATCCATGCCATTACATTTTCTTTGCACACTATAGCTACCAAAAGGACTTACAGTTCAGTTGAATAGAATTCTTAGACAATGTCTCTGGAGGGATAAGGTTGACGAACCTAAACAATCTTTGGCAGCATGGGAGTTGATCTGTTTGCCAAAAAAACAAAGGTGTACTAGGTTAGTGGATTTCCAAAAGAAAAATGCGGCATCGCTGATAAATTTTTGGATAAATTTTACGACAGAAAAGACATCCCGCGGGTGAATATGATTTGGCAGGCTTACTATGATAATAAGGTGCCACATACTGAAAATTTATGTGGATCATTTTGGTGGCAAGATGTACTAAAAGCAAGTGGATAATTTTAGGGCTGTGGCAGCAGTGACTCTTGGCAAGGGTGATACCTTTCTGTTCTGGTCTGATAATTGGTCATTATAAGGTAGCATGCAACCATTAAAACTCAGTTTCCCTCATCTGTTTTCATATGTACTAAATGAAAATTTTGTCAGCTGCACATGTCTATGCCATGGAGGATATATATGATCTGTTTTATTTGCCACTTTCTCCTAGTGCATACCAGGAATTGTTGAGTTTGCAAGATACAATGGCCAAGTATCCATGTTCTTCTCAGAATGATGTTTGGTCATATAAGTGGGGAGATATTTACACGCCATGTCAGTTTTACAAACAATTATTTGATCATCTGCAAGTGCCAAAGTATTATTCTTGGATCGGGAAGTCTAGTTGTATGATGAAAGTGAAGGTGTTTGCGTGGTTATTGTTAAGAGATAGACTGAATATGAGAGACCTTCTGCAAAGAAGGCATTGGCACGTAACAGATGATACCCACTGTGAACTTTGCCCCTTGCATGCATATGAGGATAGAATAATACACCTATTTTTTGAGTGTAACTTCAGTGTAAGGATATGGAACTATATGCAGATTGCTTGGCAACCACTCGATGACCTGCAACAAATTTTGGAGAAAGCCAAGCAGGAGTTTAGGCATCCATTCTTCATGGAAGTTTTGATTTTAGCCTGCTGGAATATCTAGCTAATACCGAATGACAAAATCTTCAATCAGCAAAGGCCAACGTTTGCTCGCTGGAAAATGAGTTTTGTCCGTGACATCACCTTACTGCAGTATAGGATTAAGAGGCGGCATGTAAATTCACTTCTAGCGTGGATTGCGGCGTTATCATAGTCTCGCTTGGTTTAGAGCTAGTTTCTTACTGGTTTGTACAGTTTTGTATGCATGGTTGGTCCCTGATCTCCCTGTAAACCTTTTTATTATTTTTAATAAATCACTGTGGGGCGGTTGCCTCACAGTTCCAGGTTGAAAAAAAGTACTTGTTATGTAAATGAGTACTTGTTGGTTTGAATTAATTCACAATATAGTTCCTTCATGAATAATATATTACTGCTGGACAATAAATGATTCCAATTAGGAAAATGGTTGATTTTCCTATTGGGATTGTTGGTGGTTTTAGCTAGTGGCTTTGGTTGCCTTTGATATCCACTAAAGTGAAGTCTTCCTAGAAGTATGTATTCCTCTATATCAGGACTTGTTACTCCTGTTAACTAGCTATGCTATGATCATATATGAGATACACTTGGTGAACTGAACATATGGTTTAGTGATAATTTGAAATATTTCCTAGATGGTTTACTTTTGAAACTAGACGATTCTAGGTAACTAAACTAGGAAGATGATCTGAATTCATTTGGTGTGCTTTGCAAGTATATATTGCTTTGTTTAGTTATACTGTCAACATGACAAATTACTTTAAAAATGATTCCTAGCAATTGAAGCTAGAGAAATGATTTGAACTACATCCTTTGCTTGCTTGCAATGGTAATGATGTTCTTTAAGAGCTCTATTGGCTTAAGATTGGTTGATTGGATCAGTGACATGCATGCATTTGCATGCCCAAATCATACTTGGGTATGATTTGAAGTATGATTTGGTTGCTTATTATTAGCGGTTGTTGGACATTGTTGAAGTGTTGAATGATTGAATCTAGTACATGTACTATTGCTTTCAATTGAGCATGTCTTGCTCAATTACTTAGTAGTGCTAGTATTATCCTCATTTGGGATGATATTGGTAACACCTGATGCTTTTTTAGAGTGGCTACTGACTATTGTTATGGTGCAATCAGTGATGTGTTTGATCAAGAAATATCTGTCAAACTTGACAGAGAACTTGAATGAAATATGATTCCTAGCATTGGCGGACCCAAAGAAATTTCAAAGCCCGGGCACACATGCTTAAACTGTTGCTCATCCTTCCAAAACATCATCAGTTAAGTAGGCAATTAAGCTGTCGGCCGGGCGGCTGCCCGGGCAACAGGGGTGGTAGATCCGCCGCTGATTCCTAGTAATTTTAATCTAGGGAAGTGATTTATATTACTTGATGTATTTGAAACTTGCTTTCTTGATCTGTTGGCTATATCCTGTAATCAATACTTGTGCCTTATGTATATGATCTTGCTGTTGTGGTACCTCTTTGGAGGATGCACAGTGGCTGAGATCGACTACATGATCTGCTACCTTATTGCTTGTCAAAAATTTGGCTTGTCCCTAACCAATGATGCAAAGGCTGAGGCACTGGTTTGGATATATAAGGACAAATACTTTTATTTGGCTAATTTCTCTGTGATGAGTTTTGCATAGAAGCTCTATGAAAGTTTGAGAGAAAATATTACCTCTCATCCTCCTAGAACAGATGTAGTTGAAAGGTAGTTGTAATAATCTATCTTGGATGTATCTTGGATGTCTTTTCCCTTATCTACCCCTGATCCTGATGGTGCAAACTATTAAGAATAGATGCTACATGATCTGGTGGTACTTTTATTTACCTTGCTACCTGACGTAGATAAGTTGATAGTAGATCTTAAGCAACTAATATGTGAGCTTGGATTGCCCTTGATCAGCTATTACTTTCAGTTGTAGCTTGCTCCTCTATTAGATACTCGCCTACTTCTTCTTGATCTAGTACAACAGCTAAACTCTGGCCTTCTCCTCCTGGAGTCATTTCTAGTGTTGAACTTATCCTTTGTTGCTGGCTTGATCTGAATATCCTCCTTGTCCTAGCTATTGGATGGCTTCTTGAAGCAACCATTGATTGGATGAGGTTTTGGGTGAGATTATCTATTTGTTCTTGCGAGAAAACTGATAAGAACAAGTGAAGTTCTTGGTGGTGTTCTTGGGTTGATGATAAGATGATAAGACGAGGGATGTGCTTTGGAGTGTGGAGATGGAATCGTAGCTTTGCTGCTACGGCTGGTTCACCCCTTTAATTTGTGTATATGAATTGCTTTCTTGTCTCCTTCCTGGGGTTGCTGCTATGTTGACAACACACCCATATGCATGGCTGTGTGAGCAGCTTGTTTGCTTGTTGTGACTGTTGGATCAGATCAAGTAATTCCTTGATATTTCCTGGTGGTTTTTACTTCTTATCTGTTTACTATTTTAAACCAAGGTGAAACTTGCCCCTGGCTTATGATGCTAAGCCTGAAGCCATGTTTGATGATAAGAACATATTTACACATTGATGAAACTTGCTCCTTCAATTTTAAGCTTAATGATGAGACAAATAGTGCATTACACTGTAATTTTGAGAGTAGTCAAAACTAACCCCTTCACATCTTATTTTTTTCTGGTTTTGTTTGCAGTACAGAAGTTCTTTGAAGGGTTTGCGAATTAATAGATAGAAGAATTAGATTAGGGAAATAATTTTAGGTTTCTGCAATGTTTATTATTTTCTAATCCATTTATTCATTTGTAAAAGACAATGTAATATATATTTTCTTGTAATAAAGAATTCTTTTAGTTATTTCATTTATGTAATTCCTTTTTCTATTTATTTGTTTCCTGTAATTTACTTTCGTTCTTTTATTGTAAAAGAACAATAATACTATATGTAAATATGTAATAATAAAGATTATTATTGTAATAATTTCATTTCAAATTCTTTTTAGATTCAATTTTATCAATTGAATAATAAAATTTGAATTGTCTTCCCCTCGAACACAAAAGATATAAGAGATGTCATGCCGAAATCCATCGCACTTGCTCGGATGCTTTCATAAGAACAAGAGAGATCTCGATCTCTCTACAACTTATTTAGTTTTGCGCGAAAATTTCCCGGATTTTCTTATGCATGAATGCAATGCACAAACATGTGTCATGTCTACTTTGAGGTGCTAATCCTGGAATGTTACAAAAATTTAGTACACTACCGCACTATAGAAGTGTTATGTCTGGCAATGGTCTTATTGAATGCATTGTTTTGCGAGCGTGGTCTTTCTCTGGTCAAAGCCTCTGATCTATGCTTGGGCGACCGCAACGCTTGTGAACTGTTTCTTTCTTGAAGGCGTTGCTATCGGAGAAACTAAACTTCTGGTGTTGTCTTGGTAGTGTTAGTTCTGTTGTTACAAAGAATGGTTCATTATAGTGGGACTTTTTTTCTATAACTCTTCTTATTATTTTTGGCTATGTATATCCGTAATGCCACTAGGGCACTACGTTGTTTCGAAGACTGGGTGTAATTGGTATCTTCATGTTATTAATATACTATACGAGTTATAAACTATGGAAGAAAAAAGAAAAAAATGAAAACTCACGGGATTTGAACACATCCCTGTTAACCTTCATGTAGCCGCCGATGATGTCGTCCTTCCCTTGTTACTCCATGACGATTGTCACATCTAGAGCGTGTCATGGTTCGACAGTCATCTGGCTTCCCGCAAATGCTCATAAGAGCATCTCCACTCGAGGGCCCTAAAGCACCCCTAAAGGACCATCGGGGGCACTGGATGCCGGTTTTCTAGCGGGAATGAGTGGATAAGATGGCACGCGAAACAGTTGTTCATCGCGGGCCACCCCTATCAGCGTCAACGCCCGACACATTCGGTCCGCGCTCGGCACGTCTTCCTTCTCACTTGTCATGCCTCGTTAAGGGCACTGCTGCCCACCGATCAGACTTTTGCAGGCGAGCAGACGATGCGTCCCATCCGCCACGCCTCCCTCTTTGCCTGCCGTGCCCCCGTGTATTAAATGGTCATCTCCCTCTCCTGGGTGTTAAAAACCCTTCTTATCTGCTCCTTCCACGCATTCCATCCTCGCAACCTCCTCTCCCGTTTTTGCCAACCACCCACTCGTCGGCCATGGAGAGGTTTCCCGGAGATGGCGCCGCCGCAAAGGGTTTTAGGTGGCGCTCACTATGTGTCCATGAGGCACGAGCGCTGTGGTAGGCGGGCTACCCAGCGCAGCCAGACATGCGGTGCCCTCGCCACTAGGTCCTCAGCGCCGGCGGCATACCCATCCTGCCGGTCCCTCGTGACCAGTCGCGCTCGGTGGAGATCTACCAACACTACTCGGACATCGACCTCACGCCTGAGGAGCGGAATGATCCCGCCTGGGATCCCAAAAACATCACGGTGTGGGAAGCGTTCTTCGAGGACCAGCGCCAAGCTCGCCTCGAAGCCTACCAGGACAACGATCCCCCACCGGAGGACAACAACCTTGGAGGGCGAATTCGGTGGCGGAGCTCCCTAGGTAGGACGCTCTCATGGGTCCTGGACTACATCGCCGATGGTAGCAACCTGCCGCTGACGATGCCTTCGCGTCAGAGGGCCGCGCTACCCAGACCAGCGGTGGGCGCTGCACCACGCCGCCCGCTCTTTCTCGAAGTCTTCGTCGCTGTCAGCCGGTTACTCCTTGTACTCCATTTTGTCGTCGTGCTTCTCCGCTCTCCTCGCCCCAGTGAAGGATGAGTACGAGGATACCCCGCCATCTGAGCAGTCGCGTAGGCTCTCCAGGGTTGTCGCAGTTAGGGGCCGACATGCGCCATCCCCTCCTCGTGGCCGCCTGCCACACCCCAACACTAGGTGAAGAAGGAATGGACACCGCCGCCGAAGTACAACCTGTAGGGGTTCGTAGCATGGAAAACAAAAAATTTCTACCACATGCACACAAACAAGCCAGGATCTATCTACTAGATTGTAGCAACGAGTCGATAGAGGAACTCACCCTCGAAGATTCCAAAGCGGTTAACGAGAGCAGATTCTCGTGGGTGATGTAGTCGTACACTTGCCGATCTCAAGATCGCGTAGACGATCCTTCCGGCGCTGCGTTTCGGCAGTGCTTCCGTAGTCGGTCACACGTTCGGTACTCGACGAAGACCTTCCTCTCCCTTGTTCCAAAGCAGTGGAGGTTGTAGCACTCTCGCGATTCCAAAGACAACTGGCGTGGTACCGGAAGTAGAGGGAGATCTCAGGCTTCGCCTTAAGCGGAGAGAGTATGGTGGAGTATGAGAGGCTTTAGTGGTCTAGGGATTAGACACACCAATTAGAAGGCTCTAAACCAAGGCTAGGGCAATTAGAAGCTCTAAACCAAAACGGCTCTAAACGGAGGCTGTGGCTAGGGTTTAGATTTAGAGGATAGGCCCCTTGTTGTCCAGAGGAGGGGGCCCCGCCCCTCCTTTTATAGGTGGTAGTGGCGTCCAAGGGGAGGGAGTCCCTCCCCAACTCGGCCTTGGGTGGTGCGCCGGCTTGGAGAGGAGGGACTCCTCCCCCAAGTCGGTTTCAACATCCTCCTTCCTCTTTCCCTCACTTTCCTATTTTAGCCGTTTGACTTTCAAACTGGCCGTTTGACTTTTCAGTTTGGGATTCAATTTAATCCTTTATTTGGAACAGCGAGAACACTTAGTACATGATGCAATCATTCCAATATGCAATGACACATTCATGTACCCCTTCCCCTCCGGAGTGTCGGACATTCCAGAACCTTCTAGAACATTCGCGATGAAAACACCGGAATCATTTCCGAACTCCGAAACGGGACTTTCCTTATATGAATCTTATTCTCCGGACCATTCCGGATCACCTCGTGATATCCCAGATCCCATCCGAGTCTCCGAACAACATTCGATCTCTTTCTTGTAATACCATAACTACTCAAACAACGTCGAATCCTTAAGTGTGTCTCCCTACGGTTCATGAATTATGCGGACATGATCGAGACACTTCTCCGAACAATAACCAATAGAGGAATCTGGAAATTCATATGGCTCCCACATATTTCTACGATTACTTTTGCGATCGAATGAACCACTTACATACGATACCAATTTCCCTTTGTCTCACGATAGTTTACTTATCCGAGGTTATGATCGTCGGTATCTCTGCATACCTAGTTCAACCTCGTTACCGATAAGTACTCTTTTCTCGTTCCCGTGATATGTGATCCCTTGTGAGCCAGTCACATGCTTGCAAGCTAATTGGATGACATTTCACCGAGAGGGCCCAGAGTATATCTATCCGTCATATGGATGGACAAATCCCACTCTTGATCCATGTGTTTCAACCAATACTTTCTGAACACTCAATGCCACCTTTATAGCCACCCTGTTACGGTGTGGTGTTTGATGACATCAAAGCATCCATCCAGAAAAGGTGATATGCATGATCTCATGGTCGAAGGAATTAGGTTACTATGTATCAGAAAGCATATAGAAATTGAACTATTGAAATGACTTGATCTTTATGCTACGCTTATCTATAGGAGTATGTCCATCACATCATTCTCCTAATGATATTATCCTGTTGTTAATAACATCTCTATGTTCATGATCAGGAAACCATGATCATATATTAACCAACAAGCTAGTTTAACAAGAGGCTTTACCAGGGACTCTTATTTTAGTTTACAAATCACACAAGTATTAATGTTTCCGGTTAATACAATTATAGCATGGTATGTAAACATTTATCATAAGTGTGAAGATATGATAATAACCACTTTATTATTGCCTCTTGGGCATATCTCCAACAGTCTCCCACTTGCACTAGAGTCAATAATCTAGTTTCAAACCTTTGTGTATTCAACACCTATGGCTTTCCGTGTTGTATGTACACGATTGCTAGTGGTCAATCGATCTCGGATCCGACACTTCCGTGTGTGTGTAATTGCATGTCTTTGCGTCTCTCGCATCACTCATTCTCTAATGAGATGGCTTTGTATAAATTTGGTCCTTTGGTGAGACCTTTAGTTCTTTAGGGTTAAAACATGTTGATAATATTGTCGCACAATATATCTTCATAGTATTATCCCATTGTGAACTACACCTAGTTTGATAACAAACTACTTGACACAAATGCCCTCTTTAGTCGCTATAGTAGCAGTCATATACTTAGCCTTTTGTTGCGATTCTCACAATGTCTTAACTTTGGAACTCATCCAAATCCATTATGGAACTTACTTTCCATTATATTGTGCCACCCTTAGTTTAGATTGAGATAAACTTAATTTGTATTTTGTGACAAAACTAGTATCAATGTAGTACTTTTACAATGAACTAACCATCTATTTGTCACTTCTACAAATAATATACTCTTAGTTCTTCCAAAAGATCATAAGAATATCCTTGCTATTGTCCAATGATCTTCTTATGAATCATTCTGGTATATGCTCATAGCATAGGACATATCTGGATTTGTACATATCACAGTATGATTGATATAAATATTCTTTGTGATTTCATACATCAAGTATCAATCTATACTTGAATCTTTGTTTCACTTACCCTGTGTCAATACACTTGAATATATCATCAATATTGAACTCATTCAATCCTTTCTGTGCGACAAGAACCTTTCTTGTAGTTTCTATATTGAACTCATTCAATATCTCATCTATGTACTTCAGGCACAACCATATTGGCGCCTATTAATGCCAATTATTTGGGTTTTGCCTAAGTCTTTCATCGGGATGAAATTCTTAATATGTGTTAATAAAAGATACATTATTTCCAATCAACAATATGTCTTCCACATAATGTATTAGAAACATGTCTTAGCGCTCCCACTTAATTTCTTGCAAACGCAAGCATCTTCATTGTCTCTGATGAATTAAAACTCTTTTAACAATTTCATCATAGTGAAGAATCCAACTCCGCGATGCTCACTTCAACCATTGAAGTTTGCATATACTTTTAGCATCCTCTGAATTTAAAAAAACCTCTGGACCGTAACGATTCTATTAGAAGAACTTGTTTTGTTTATTCAACTACCATATAACAAAATTATATGTAGTGGTTGCTATATTAATCCGTCTAGACTAAATATCACTATGAAAGATCAAATCTTGTCATAGTCAACCTTTGAACATTTTGCGAACTCCTTCCCAACATGTCGACTATTTCATAGATGTGAAACATCCATGTCTATTTCTTTATAGATCCAAACACAACTGTAAGGTCTTACACCTTTCTCGAGGGTCCTTCAAGTTCAAAACTTGATTTCACGTGTATGGAACTATCACGGATTTTATGGCTTCAAGCCATTTAACGGAGTCAGGGATCATCATCGCTTCTTTGCATGCAGTACGTTCATTATTCTCAAATAATGATTCAACCCTCAAATCTTGGTATTTGATTATTTACTCGACCTACTTGGTTCAATAGAAACTTAGATTTCCGTGACCATAACCCTTGAGGTACGTGAGCCATGAGCATTGTTGCTGCCTCCGGAACACTTTTCGGTGCTGCGCAACTCTGCACATATAGCTAAGGTTTTTTTAACCTTATCAAAGTTCTATTGTCCTCCCACTTAACTTTTCACGAAAAATTCCTTCTCAAAGAAACTTGACATTCTAAGCGACAAACACTTTTGTCTCCTGTGTTATGGAGAAATACTTAACAGTTATACAAAGACAGGTTCATCCGACTTTGGTTGCAAAACATCTTTCTTATGCATAACATACCAACGTTTAAGAAAGGACTACTTGGGTTTAATCCCAAACCATAACTTTATATGGTGTCATTTCAGCGGATTATGATGGAGCTCTTTTCAGTGGAAAACGGTAATCTCTAAAGCTTTTAATCTTTAAAATACAATGGCAGTTTTATGAATTATACCTTTGATATTACCATGTCAAACAAGGTTTAATTACATATCTCGAACGCTCCATACTCTTATGGTGTTTCGAGATATGCAAATCCACGGAACGATTCCTTAAATCTTAGGTATTATGCTAAACTTGTAACTCAAATATCTTCCTTTATGATCTTATCATAAACTATTTATATTCTTGTTACAATGATTTTGCACTTCATCTTGAAAGTCTTTGAACTTTTCAAATATTTCACACTTCATCCTTATTAAGTAAATATTCATATATTTACTCAAATTTTCGGAGAAAGCATATGAAGTTGAAATCCATCGCTCTTGACTACACATAATGGACTTATACAACAATATGTACAAGTTCCAATAAGCTAGTCATTCGTTCCCTTTTTGGCCTATGAACGAAGTTTTAATTATCTATAGGAAAGTTTCACAAGCGTCATGTGATCAAAAATCAAAAGACTCCAAAATTCCATCCACATGGAGTTTCTTCATGTTTTCTTTCCAATATAATTTAAACGGCGATGTCACTTCCTAAGTGATCTTTCAATCAATTTGTCTTTCGACATTTTAGCACTAGTTTTATGGATGTGATTTCTCCAACGAGATTTGTGAATCATCCATCTTTTATGGATTACGGCAATTATTTGAACAACCCTTTTGTTCTCATAATACCTGATAAAACAAATCTTGAAGGCAAGCTTTGATGTTTAACGAGCAACACAATAACCCTTTATTTGTTCTCGATGAACATCATCACATATTCTTTTGCTAGTTACTTAGGCCATTGTAGTTCATGAATTGTGTTGTTTCGTATGACGATTCACACCAACAAATTCAGTATCAAATACTTAATAACCACATTGTTTAATAAGCAAAGAATATAGCCATGACATGTATATCATCTATATACTTAAACTGAACAATTCTAGTCTTTACTTTTCTGCCATATATTTATGAGATTCTCTTTCAGTATTTCCTTTTCTGTTTGAAAGAATCTATCAACATCAATAGTGGAGTCATACATATGACACATAATCCAAAGCATGTATAATTAAATACCAATGTCTTTGGACTTGCACTTTGAAGTAGATCACCATCATCAAATGTTTGGTGTTCTTCCAAATTCCTTTCTTTAGTAATCTCTTGGTGTAGTAAATATTTTACCTACATCAAATATTCATCCTTATCATTGAATTATCCATGATCAAGCTACTTTTAGCTTATAACGGTGAATCATGAGTATAATGTTGCTCTCAAAATCCTTTTGGACGATTAGGACAACTACTGTCTCCAACCTTTTGCAAATTCTCATCAAATATGAGAACATGACTTTTGCCATATTATACTCTATCATGTTGTAACCAATACTTCGTTTCAGATATCACAATATCTTCCACACATCATGGTTTCTGAAACAACTCTTTCAGATCCTAGATAACCTTGATATTAAGAGAATCCTTTGAATATCAAGAATCATGGAGACAAACATGATTCTTATATACTAACACTTGGAATTGTTACTCTTGATTTAATACTAATTATTAAACTTTATGGAGTAACCGGAACTTACTGAAAGTTTGCAATAGGACTTTTAAACTTTAGATTAACACTTCAAAACAATACGATACCAGTTCGTAAAGTAACTAACCAGAATTCTATAGTTCTATCATCTCAATTATAACTAAGCGCAAGGTGGTAAACGGATGCCAATGACTACAACAACTATGCAAATTCACTTTGATTTAGTTTATGATAAATTGAGTTCTAATTAATTATTAAATTAATCTAGGTGAACTCCCACTCAAAACAATATCCCTCACATTGTTTTAGTAATCACACGAACCAAATCCACCACATCAAAACCGATCATCACGAGAGTTGATATAGCTTCAATGGCGAACAATCAACATGTTCATCATATCTACTATATGACTCATGCTCTACCTTTCGGTAATCCGTGTTCCTGAGGCCATGTCTGTACATGCTAGGCTCGTCAAGATCAAACCTTAGTTTCCGCATGAGCAAATCTGGCTTGCTCACGTTGTATACACTTGTAGAATCTAACACACCCGATCATCACGTGGTGCTTCGAAACAACAAGCTTTAGCAACGGTGCTAACTAAGGGTGAACACTTTATGACTTGAAATTCATGTGCATGAGGGATCATCTTATAATGCTACCGTCGTCTACTAAGCAATACAAGATGCATAAAGGATTAACATCACATGCAATTCATAATAAGTGATATGATATGGCCTTTCTTCTTTGTGCTTCCGATCTCCATCTTCAAGCACGAACATGATCTCCATCATCACCAGCATTGCATCAAGGTCAATGACGCTGCTCCATGGTTGTCGTCCACCAGCTTCAACTATTACAACTACTTTGAATAGAACGCGGGTCTTAACAAAATTTAAAGACAACCATATGGCTCTGCGGTTGCCAACTTACAATAAGGAACATTGCATACATCATATATAATCACAATCATGGCCATATCACATCACAAGACACACCGCAAAACAAAGTTAGACGCCTCTAATTTTCTTTGCATGTTTTACGTGGTTTGGGGCTTTCAATAAGTGTCGTTCTAACTTACGAACAAAACCACAACATTGATACTAGTATTGTCAATCACCCGTTGTAAATTGGATCTTAACTATGCTAGGAGAAAGCAGGCACCATAAAGCCACTTATGCAATACAAGTTGCATGTCAAGCGTGGAGCAAGTCTCATGAACGATGTCATGTAAGGTTAGCCGGCCTTCATCCCAACATACCGCAAGATGCAAAGTACACAAGAAGCAATCGACAATAAAAGCATCAACGCCCACAATGACCATTGTGTTCTACTCGTGCAACAGATCTACATATAGACACGGCTCTGATACCACTGTAGGGGTTCGTAGCATGGAAAACAAAAAATTTCTACCGCATGCACACAAACAAGCCAGGATCTATCTACTAGATTGTAGCAACGAGTCGATAGAGGAACTCACCCTCGAAGATTCCAAAGCGGTTAACGAGAGCAGATTCTCGTGGGTGATGTAGTCGTACACTTGCCGATCTCAAGATCGCGTAGACGATCCTTCCGGCGCTGCGTTCTGGCAGCGCTCCCGCAGTCGGTCACACGTTCGGTACTCGAAGACCTTCCTCTCCTTGTTCCAAAGCAGGCAGGAGGTTGTAGCACTCTCCTCGCGATTCGGCGGCTGACGGCCAATGCAGGAAGTAGGGGAGATCTCGCAGGCTTCCTTAAGACGGAGGCAGTATGGTGGAGTATGAGAGAGGATTTAGTGGTCTAGGGATTAGACACACCAATTAGAAGGCTCTAAACCAAGGCTAGGGCAATTAGAAGCTCTAAACCAAACGGCTCTAAACCGAGGAGGTGGCTAGGGTTTAGATTTAGAAGATAGGAACTTGTGTGTCTAGAGGAGGGCCCTGCCCTCCTTTTATAGGTGGAGGAGTGCGGCCAAGGGAGGAGTCCCTCCCCAACTCGGCCTTGGGTGGCTTGGCTTGGAGAGGAGGACTCCTCCCCAAGTCGGTTTCAACCTCCTCCTTCTTTCCCTCACTTTCTGTTTTAGCTGTTTGACTTTCAAACCGGCCGTTTGACTTTTCAGTTTGGGATTCAATTTAATCCTTTATTTGGAACAGCGAGAACACTTAGTACATGATGCAATCATTCCAATATGCAATGACACATTCATGTACCCTTCCCCTCGAGTCAGGACATTAGGAACCTTCTAGAACATTCCGATGAAAACACCTAATCATTTCCGAACTCAAACGGGACTTTCCTTATATGAATCTTATTCTCCGGACCATTCCGGATCACCTCGTGATATCCCGGATCCCATCCGAGTCTCCGAACAACATTCGGTCTCTTTCTCATAATACCATAACTACTCAAACAACGTCGAATCCTTAAGTGCGTCTCCCTACGGTTCATGAATTATGCGGACATGATCGAGACACTTCTCCGAACAATAACCAATAGAGGAATCTGGAAATTCATATGTCTCCCACATATTTCTACGATTACTTTTGCGATCGAATGAACCACTTACATACGATACCAATTTCCCTTTGTCTCACGATAGTTTACTTATCCGAGGTTATGATCGTCGGTATCTCTGCATACCTAGTTCAACCTCGTTACTGATAAGTACTCTTTTCTCGTTCCCGTGATATGTGATCCCTTGTGAGTCAGTCACATGCTTGCAAGCTAATTGGATGACATTTCACCGAGAGGGCCCAGAGTATATCTATCCGTCATATGGATGGACAAATCCCACTCTTGATCCATGTGTTTCAACCAATACTTTCCGAACACTCAATGCCACCTTTATAGCCACCCTGTTACGGTGTGGTGTTTGATGACATCAAAGCATCCATCCGGAAAAGGTGATATGCATGATCTCATGGTCGAAGGAATTAGGTTACTATGTATCAGAAAGCATATAGCAATTGAACTATTGAAATGACTTGATCTTTATGCTACGCTTATCTATAGGAGTATGTACATCACATCATTCTCCTAATGATATGATCCTGTTGTTAATAACATCTCTATGTTCATGATCAGGAAACCATGATCATATATTAACCAACAAGCTAGTTTAACAAGAGGCTTTACCAGGGACTCTTATTTTAGTTTACAAATCACACAAGTATTAATGTTTCTGGTTAATACAATTATAGCATGGTATGTAAACATTTATCATAAGTGTGAAGATATGATAATAACCACTTTATTATTGCCTCTTGGGAATATCTCCAACACAACTGCCCTCCAGCTGAAGATCGAGGAGGACTCGAAGGAGTTTTCAGGCCATCGCGTCTCCTTCGAGGCCGTGCTGCCAGCGTGGGACGCATTTGTCGAGGCTTTGGTCCGCGGTAGAGTACCGGCGCAAGCAGGCCAAGCGTGGGCCGCCTCGGCCTGCTGATCGACCTAGAGGGTGACGACGACGGGGTCGGCTGCTCAGGCTAGGGCAGCGGTGGTGGCAATCCGAGCCAGGACTGCAGAACCATGCAGCCGCCAAAGAAGGAGCCCAACGACAACGACGACTACGCGGTTGCGATATACCGTTTCTTTGGCCTGAGCGGGCGTGGCCGGGGTCGCTACTAGATTAGTTTTTTTTTTCCAAATTTTGTACAAACATGTTTGAACTGCTGTAAAATCGATACTACTTTCGTATTTGCATGAATTTATAAATTTTTGAACTTTTTGTATAGGGAGCACGGCTGGGAGCCAACCCCCACACACACACAAATTATGAACCAATCCGACGCCTCCAATATGGCCAAAAATCAAGCCAAGCCGAACATACGAGGGGGACTAGTGGAGATGCTCTAACGAGCCTCCCAATTCCGGATGGCACCCGTCGGGTTCGGGTCCGGGCCCCGCCCCCCCCCCCCCATACCCGCACCCATCCCATTTCACTGCCTCGTTACCCGCCCCCGATTACATTGGCGGGTACAGATCCCCACCATACCCACCACCCACGGGGTAAACAGGACCCGATGGGGTATCTCTACCGCGAAAAATGACAGCAATCAGGCGTTTTGACAATAGATTCACAACAAAATTCGACAGCAAGTGTACAACAAATAGACAACATCAGAATGACAGTTCGTATAGACAAAATAGGTACCAAAAGAGCAAATATTTAGTACCAAAATAGCCTAGACAGCAGCAAACAATACATTCAACAACAATACTAGTGCGCCGTCACCCGACTCGCTGCCCTCTTCAACCTCAAGCGGGCTGGCTTCCATGGCGGCGCTGTGGCAGGGCGGGGCCAGGCTGGTGGCAGTGCAGGGGATTGGGGGAAGCCGGGACCGGGAAGGAGGGAGGTGGCCGACGATGCGAGCGGCGGCGGCGCTTTGCGTGCGGGAGCAGAAAGTGGGGCGAGGCCGCGAGGGTGGGGGATTGTGTGCGGCGCGTGCGGGAGCGAAGCTGAATTACAGCGCTGCGGGAGGGAGTTCGAGACAGGAGTGTGCGAGTGGGGCTGGGCCGCTGGGCTATAGGAATTTGGTGTCTAGGGTTTGCTTGGCATTTGACACTGACATGTGGGGTCCATTTGTCATATGCGGGTACACGGGTATGCGGGTTCGGGTGTAGCACCTCCATATCCGCCTCCACTATACCCGGTGGGTTCGATTTCTAACCACTAATTAGCCCCGTGGGTTAGTTTTTTTTATCATGCCCGCCTCATTTAAAGCGGGGCCCCATTGGGTTTACGAGTATCGGCTACCTATTGCCACCCGTACTCCCAATCGAGCGCCACTTCTTGGGTGGACCGTTTGGCTGCCGAACGCTAGCTTCCCGATCGGTTGGCTAGGCTGCGGCCCGTTTACATGGGCTGTCCTGCTGGGGCGGGTAGGTCTGGTGATATGCGGCCTATTTGGCCTTTTTATTGAGTTTTCTATTTTGCATAGCTTGACGTTCAATACCACTCAGTGTCTGCTAACATAAACTAGAGAATGATGTTAGTTTATTGAAAAAAAAATCCTCAGGGTCCGCTGCCTCCTACAAGCCTCCACCGGCCGAGGAAGAGGAATCCTAGGGCACTCTCGCCATGCATGCCCTAGAAGGCGAGAGCGTCAACTAAGATGTCGGTTCCGTGCTGCTCCACAACGGCCGGCTTAAGGACTGCTATGAGGACATGGTCTCCATTTTGAGTCCGTTAAGAAGCGCATTGTCGATCAGACCAATCTACGGGCTACAGGGATATTGGTCGTCAGTTGGACAGTAGTTCACCATCTTCAGTCCCAGATCGATAATCTTCTAAAAGGCTATGACAGATTGTGCGAGGCGTTTGATGCATTACGTTGCCGTAGGTATTTGACCAGAGAATGAAATTACCAATCTATTTGTCTTGTCTAGTCCACAATAAACCCTTACCATTAAACCCTCATTCCTCTTCCTTAACACCGCAAACATGTTGTTATATTTATTATTGCAAAATACAATTATGTTGCGATAAAATTTAAATTTCCGAGGAGGGAGAGTAAGAGTACACAATCATGCTATTGACTCCGAGACAATAAGTTATTTTTTATACTAAACTTTTATATTTTGAATAACTTAGATTTATAATGTTATAGTTTTAACAAGAGTAACTTACTTAGTTCGCATAGATAAGAATGTTATAACATAGCAAAACATAAGTTATAGTGCTATTTGTTATGAGAATCTAATATATATCATTGTAAAATACAATTGTGTTGAGATTGGCATAAAACTTAGTGTGTAAAAGAATATTCTTTTGAGTTATTTTGATAATTGTGAAAACTATATAGTGCGGATCATAGTTTGTGTGATTTATATTCAATAACATAGTTGAGACCTTTAAAATGTGTGGTCAAAAAAATATCAATAGCGGCGTCTAGTATATGCTTAGTAAGCATACTTAAAGAATTAGAAAATGCAGTTAGTGGGCACACAAAATTAATGGATGTTGTGTTTTACATTAAAACAATTACACGCATGCCCCCATGCCTTTAGTTAAACTTGAAATACTTAGGTTATTTAATATGGATCTAAACTAAAAATTATATGTATATATTAGTTCTGAAAAGTAATTTTAGAAAACAATAATTTTATCAGTATACATATATTTAATAAAAACTGTAATGTTTAAAGTGATACTTTGAAGATGGTGTTATTATCACTATACTAGTACATAGCGATGATATGGGGACCATCAAATTCGGGCTAAATGTGCGCAAGCTCATGGCATGGTTGTTATACGACCTGCCGTGATTCATCGAACTGAATCGGGATAATGTTACAGTACTAGTATAGAGCGACGAGATAATATGGGCATGGATTAAAAACCAATTCTTCAGTGGACAAACGTTACGTTACCATACACTTATTGCTGATGTGAAGGCTTCTATGGACAAGGAGCCAAAACCCGTGCGCGCATTAGGCTCGCGGCAAATGCTATTTCCCGCTCAACACATGCTTTAATAGGCTCCGCTCAAGCGGGTGGCGCGCGCGTTAGGCTCGCCATATAGCGTTTATTCTTTTCTCATTCTTTTTTATGTGTCTTTTTATTTTCTTTTTAATGAACAATTTTTGAATTTGAACAGTTTTCAAATGTGAACAATTTTCTAATTTAAACAAAAAAAATTTCAAATTTAATTTTTGATTGGATTCGAAATTTGTTCAGATTTGGATTATGTTCAATTTTGTTCATATTCGAAATTTGTTCAAAATTAATTTTTGTTCATTTTTACATAATGTTTAAATTTGAATTTCAACAATGTGAAAAAATATCAGAGCGAACAAGAAAGGAAAGAGGGAAGGATTAATGGACCGGACCGGTTCTATTGTGTTTTATCCTAGTTGGGTTTTCGATGGGCTTAGCCCCAGTGACCCCCCAAGAAACCTCCTGGGTTGAGGTGGAACAGAAAATCTCGCTCCCCTCGCATTTTCTGGCTGTTGGCGGCGCACGCCACTCGCCGCGGCGCCGACCAACCCTGCCGACGATGTCGGTGGCTCCGCCGTGTCGCCGCCAGGCATTCCGGAGCTCCGAGCACGTTTTATTTCCCATCCTGCAGTCGGCATACCAGTCTGTTCTGACGGCACCGACACCGAGATCCCTTCGCCTTCCGTCTTTTGCGATAGACCTAGATTTTTCTTCTGTAAGTTCTACCCGCTTCATCCCCTCCTCTTCTCTCATCTATTGATGACGAGGACCTAGCTTGATTCCTCTGTAGATCCGGTTCTTGACCTAGGATTCTTGAAATACATGTGTGGGATGGAGCGCTTCTTGCTTGACTGGAACGGTTTCTCTGAAGCTTGTATCATGTAGCCTAGCTACCTGGATGAAGGGGTGGCCTTGGTTGTTCGTGTGCGTGTGAACTTAGGCACCAGCACCAGCACCAGCAGGCTCTCTATAGGTGTGCATGAGCCATATGTATATTTTAGGAGAAACAAATCGCGTACCAGGTTGCATTCAATCTGTGAAACAGACCCCTGTAGTTGTATTTAGTGACCTGTAACCTCAATGCAATGTTTGTTCGCAAGTAGGGGGTGCTCATGCTGCTGGCTAAGTGTCTGGTTATTCAGACTGTGATAGCCTTTTTTAGCTAGTGGCAAGTTATTCTTCAGATGGTGTTATGATCATTTATTTTGTGGCAAATTATCATTGATATGCAGGTTCATCTCCTGACTTTTACCTCCACGGAGTCCTATTTTATTTTATTTTATGAATAGGCTGCTTTACTTCTTCTGATTAAAAATCCAAATAGAAGTTTACTTTTTACTGATTGCTTCGTTGAGCCAAAATCATGCTGAATTAGCTAATGTTTTACCGTTAGTACATGCATCTCAATGATGTTAGAATTGATTTTTGACCATTCCTTCTTTGCCGTTGAAGGTGGTACCGGTTGTTATGCGTATTCTAGTTGTTCCCTACAATAAAATGCATTTTGGTTTTCCTAGAGATTACAACTTACAGCTAGTGAAACCGACCAGAAAGTTTTAATCTAAAACAATGCTATGTTTTCAGTTACCTGAAGTGTTTGTCCAAGAATGATCAGGAGAAGCACAATGATGACAAAATAAGCTTACAATTATTCTTCAAATAGTGAAACTGATACTTGTACCTTATATGTGATCAAAACTTAAGATTTTCTTGTGCTATTTCATTCCTATGTAAAGTTTGTGTAATGTTGTTGTGATGAAGTGTTGCTAAAATTGTGTGCCTAGGTTCCAAATAAAAATTGAATCTCTATTACTCAAATGCACAAGACTATGATTTTTTCAATGTAGCAATACTCTCCAATACTCTACTCTTACAAAAAATATTTTTAAAAAGAGTGGTTGGAGGGAATTGTCGTGGAAAAGGATTGGAGGGGATTGGGTGACTAAAGTGTTTTCATCCAAAACATTGTGGATAATTTTCGCAATTTTTTTTATAGATAATAGATAATACTCTGTAATACTACTCTTTAATCCACTCGTACAAAACAAAACCTTAGGCAATGCGTATACACGCACGGCGCGGGCATGAAAATAGCAGCACACCAATCGAGCTCCACCTTCGTGGGTGGAGAGCGAAATGTTCGGCTGCCGAACGCCAGCTTCCCGGTCGGTCGGCTGGGCTTCGGCCTGTTACATGGGCTGGCCTGCTGGGGGCGGGCAGGTCTGGTCACGTGCGGCCTATTTGGTTTTTTTTTTCTACGGAGTTTTCTATTTTGCCTAGCTTGACGTCGCAGCCAGTGTACTCATGGACGGATCCGTGTACCAATTTTTGCGAAGCACGGTCTCGTTTCCATGTCGGAGAATCCCAATCCATCCAGCACCCAGGATGTTTATTTTCAAAGAAAAGAAATTCCCCATGCTCACTCACCCAGAGAAAGCAAGATCGATCTAGGGTTTTCTTGAGCGTCGATGGCGGCGACCGAGGCGGAATTGGAATCTTACATCCAGGTGCTACTGATGGATAGGGCGGAGGCGATGCGGGAGGATGAGGAGGCGGAGGAGGAGGCTGAGAGGAGGAAGAGAGGCCCCGGCCGCAGAATCAAGAAAATTAAGAGCTCAAAGAAAGCAGATGTTCCGATGGAGGAGAGCGACGGCGAGTTGGGGGAAGTGGCGACGAGCAGTCCCGCGAGATCGGATTTGGCGAGGGCGAGGAAGATTCTGAAAGCGGCCTCGGCGAATATGTGGAAGAAGTCGAGAGACTGCTGCAGCAACGTGAAGACGACGGCGATGACGGAGGAAGACGTCGCTGCAGCGGCCGTGTACAGGGCCAAGGCGGAGGAAGCGCACTCGAAGACTCGGCGGACGGAAGAGGCTGACGCCATGTCCAAGTGGTTGGCGACGGGAGACCCTGAAGCGATCAAGCGCAGGGACGAGTGGATCGAGGAAAATATGAAGGCCATGGATCTGGCGGACATTGACCCGACCGAGGACCTGTCCGACGACTGGGAGACCGTCCAAGCCAAGAGGTTCCGCAAATTCTGGGAATTTTCATGGGCAGACTGCTTCGGTTCCTTCGAGGACACCAGTAAGCAAACTCCCCTTCCATCAAATTATATAGTATTATTTTTGGAACAAATAATCTCCACTAAGCATCTTGCCGATTATTGTCATTGTTTGATCTACAGCGCCTATCCAACCCATGCTTTACACGGACGTGAAGCCTCAGCCTGGGACAGCCTATCCCATAAGAACTCTGCAGGTGTTTTCAGTCAGAGTTGCAGCCATAAAAGATGAACTGGAATGGCCGCTGGATGTGTTCGGCATCGTTGCTGCACGAGACTCGGTGGATCACAACCGCAATATTATCTTCAACCGCACTAGGGATAACTGCCAAACCATCCGCAGGGAGGTTCGTATATATATATTATATATTCTCGTCGCCCATGTTGTTTAGTCCCATGAACACTATATGGTCTTGTATTCAGCTCACTTTAAATAAAAATTTATATTTGGAGATATATGATGAATTAGATATTTTTTAAACATGATGAAGTAAAAGAAGAAAATAATCGTATCCTTGCCATTTGTTTTTTGACATGATATTTTTGCCATTTGTTGACCTCACTGGAATTGAGTTTCCTGGAACTGCAGTTGCACGTGTTAATTCATATTGATACATGCATAAATTTGTGATAGTACGTGATAGTCCAACCAAGTTCTATCGATAAACTAGGTCATTCTAAATTAACCCTGATAAACCTGATTTGTTACTTGGAATTAACTTTATTTAAAAAAATGTTAGTAACTATTTATGACGGTCATTGGAAAACATGCCAAATGATCAATCAATGGCATATGAATAAGTATGCAAGTGTAAATGGAAGCATATAATTTTTCTGCTAGAATTTCCAAGGTCTAAAAGATATGCCACGTAATAGTAAACTAACGCGGAGATGAAATGACATGTAAGTTTGCATGGTGGTCAACATCGTCTTACTAAATTGACTTAAGTTTTTGCTTCCACATTATATCAGCATACAATTTTAGTATAATCGCAATGCGTTTCGAATATCAACTTAGTGTAGATTTCTTCCTAGTATAGAGGAATCCTATGGAAAGCACACTGCAAGTCTCCTTCCCTCCCTCCCTCCCTCTACTTGATAATTTCCTGTGTTTCGCTGGGAAGTTCTGCATGAAAGTGTTCTAACATTATTTGCAGTCCGTTGGAAATTAAATCACTTCAGTTACAACTCTGAAGTCTGAGCTGATTTAGCAGCCGCAGGTTTAGAAAAAACTTTGCTTCAACTTATGACAATTAATATGGATCGGGAGAGAGTATTAGTTTTAGTACATGCATAAACTTAACAAATATCCCTTTTTATGTTTGCCTCTAAAGCGTTTGCATCCTATACATAGTTTCATAGTGTAGGTTTTGGTTGCAGTAATCAATGTTTGCCTGTCCTCTTGTTTCATACACTCGTTTGTTTAAATTGGTTCCTCAAAACACATGGGTTCTTTGGCTCTTACCTCGCGGCAAATTCTGTGTTATCTGTGTTTTCTACCAGAAGATATTTAATGCAAGCTCTTGTTAATAAGTTTAGCTTAATAAATGGATTACATATCTATGAGTATGCACATATTGGTTATATTCCACTCCAGTCTTACTCGAGACAAATGATACAATATGTACTAATTAAAATTTTCATGCAGAGTCCATGTCTCACACTGACAGGTCCTACACGTGCTATTGTGGTTGAGGATCTTATGCACTTTGAGGTTACCTTGCAAGTAAAGGGCACTACTGAATCTGAGGATAGATACTTGAGCTATCTATCTCTGTGCTGTCGTGATTCTGGCTCTAGTAAATCGTACGTGTTTAAACGCGTCGGCACTAGCAAGCTTAGCACCGTGGAATTGGTATTGGGTGACATGGCTAAATCCGTGGAGGCCACCATCAGTGTGAGAGTGGCTGGGGCAGGATGGCCGGAAGGTTTTCAAGGTGTAATTTTTGCCAATACCACCAGTATCGATGCCAGGAAAATCGAGTTGCTTACTTTTACAGATGACAAATTGCCCGTCGCAGCCGATGGCACGATACAACTTTCACGCCGTGTTGTGTCTGTTGAAGCTGATGGAGAGCTCAGAGTCTCTGTGGTGGCAACTTGTTTGGAGGAACAGAATGTTGAGAGAGATTCTATAACATTCGAAGCCATGAAAGCCTCCAGAAGCATGCGTGTGCTGGAATTTCTCTCTTGTAAGCTGGAAGTCACTGTCGCATGGTCTCTTGTCCCGAACCTGCCACATTTCCACTAGCATATGAATGGCTTGGTTTAGTTGCCGGAGGTTGTTATTGTCGTATTGATGTTTTGTGGTGTATGTTATGCAGTGGAACTGTAGGTTTTATTTCTTATTGAAGTAGCATGTGGTTGCTTTATCCGTGTTTAAATTTATCGATGGTACTATGGAGATGTGGGCAGATGCAGATTAAAAGACTTGATGACTACATAATATGCGAAAATTAGTTAAGAGTTGAATTTTTGTTCTCTTATTATAAAACGGGACCAGCAGTAGGGAGGAACCTCTGCGGTATTGTGTATTGTATTAAGAAAGGAGCTCTACGCGCTAAACCGAGGAGCCGGGAGCTCGAACTCAGGTCGCGGGCGCGCGTGCTGATAGACTGCGGGCGGCGCCCAGTTCCCGTTCTCTTATTATAGTTTCTTCAATAGTATACTTGTTTTGATGAACATTTTGGTTCTGAGTCCTTCACTGGTAACTACTTGTTTTACGTTTGTAAAGAAAATGTATTTAGACTTGTTTTAGTATGTAGATTTACACCAAATTTGAGTGGACCTACATACTAAACCAAGTCTAGATACATTTGCTTCACAAAGCTAAAACATCTTATATTTTAAAACAGAGGGAGTAGTAGATGCTAGTCTCATTAACTTAGAGATATAGTGAAGTAATCACTGCTTAAAATGTAGGAGGGTTGGAAATCGAAGTATGGCAATGGGGCACAGCCGCATGCTGAGAACTGCCTGGAGATAGGGAAGTTTGTTGATGTCCGAGTATTCAGCGTCATTTTGAGCCAAAGACCCATGAACTGTTGTACCGTAGTTTCTTTTCATAATCTGTCGACCAACTCTGCTGTCTGATGTTGCCCACTCAACTGTACTGGACACCATTTCAAAAATAAATAAAAAAACTGTACTGGACACTATCGATGGCTGCAAGAAATATATCTTGACATTTGCAACTGTGTACACTAGATGATTTCCCTGTAGGTTGTTGCAGGAAATTTTAGCGGCATGCATTTGAGTACCAAAGGAAATATAGGTATAGAAATTTATAATGTTGCAGCAATTTCTTGGCCAATAGGTATGGAGTTTATGTGGCAATGAAAAGTATTCAGAGCAAATAGTGACGTTGCATTCTGGGAAGTGCTATAACTATGATGAGGCTCCATGGTAAGCAATAACGTACTATATGTTTCTCTTGCGGTGTTGCATTCTAAAGCCCGATGGAGCCATCATTCAAACATCCTGTGTGTTTTCGGTCCAACCTGCACTAACTTCACTGAACTTGTATATGTGTTCCCGCCACCACATCGCAGCATGGCTCCACGCACCACCTCGTCGTCTTCCATTATGAGCACTTGTGTGAGGATTCAGAGTTTTGAGACCAACATATGCCTGTAGAAAATGCACACACTGACACGCACGTATGAACTCAATACCAATATGGCACACAGTGTCCACACTGCTGCCCGCCGGCCGGAATTCGCCGGTCACTCGGTTAGCCGGTCGCGCAGACAGGATCGGCCTCCTCGGCTCCTCCGGCGACCAGGCACACGGACACCTCGGCAATCTCCGATCAAGCACGGCCAGTCAATCAGGTTCACCAGTTTGTCCTCAATTCGTCGGTCGCCCTACATCAGCTCTCGACTTCCCCAATTTTATTGGTAAGCCGACGGTTCTCCTCCCCTGATTTGCTTGTGGTAGTACTACTCTGTAGTTTGTACCGTTCTTTCTCTCTTGTTTGTCTTGCAAGTGCTGGTATGTTCATGTTGCACAAGCGTCGGTACTGCAATGTGGTCGAGTAAACGAGTGATCGGTTCTTCTTCATATAGCTGTGTATTGCTTGCTACTCTCTCCGTTTCAAAATATAAGATGTTTTAGGTTTGTGAAGCAAATGTATCTACACTTGTTTTAGTATATAGGTTTATTCAAGTTAGGGATGAATCTACACACTAAAAAAAGTCTAAATTCATTTTCTTCACAAATCTAAAACATCTTATATTTTGAAACGGAGGGAGTACAAGTTTATGAATGTATTTTCCGTTAAGTCATGACAGCGTGCTGCCTTATTTCATTTGTCTCGAAATTTCTGAATATTAGTTTAGTTCAATATAGAATTGTTTTTCTATATGATGAAGTGATCTATTCTCTTATGCAAATAACAATTATTTATAACACCTTTTTTATACAAATAATTTTCTATTGCCAGGTCTTAAGTTCTGTAAATGGACATATTTGTTAAGAAGTGGCAGTCAAAGTCAAGTGCTACAGATTCTTTACAGAGATCAAATGAAAATGAGGAACAAACTCATGTTGATGCTAGAGATGCTTTGGAAAGGGTGTTAGTTAATAGCAGTGCAAGGCCACGCTTAATCAAGGACACTGAAGTAGTCGATATATCTAAACTTCCAACGGATCCTGCAGAACGAAAACCTATTTTCCAATACAAGACAACCAAAGTTCGTGATGATGTGCGGAGAACTTACCTGCAGAAAGGCCCATTCCAACATGTAGGACATAATTTCCCTCAAACAGATTTCAGTGGAAGTAAGCGGCGTTTTATTGAAGATTGGTTCAACACATACAAGCCTTGGCTAGAGTACATTATAAAGGAAGGTGCGGCATTTTGTCTTTGCTGCTACTTGTTTCAAAATGAAAGTCTAGGCCGTGGTGGTGGAGATGTATTTTCAACCAAGGGGTGGAAGAGTTGGAATAACATTAAGAGTCTGGATACTCATGTTGGTGGTCCATCGAGTTCTCATAATCAGAACATGAAAAGATGTGATGATCTAATGAACCAGGAGAAATCCATTGCAACTGTTGTACACAAGCAAACTAAGAAATCTAATATAGATTACCAAACTCGGCTAATTGCATCAATAGATATTGCAAGTTTGCTTCTTATTCTCGGCTTGCCATTTCGAGGTCATGATGAAAGCGAGTCTTCTCTGAGGAAGGGAAATTTTCTTACTTTTTATGACTGGTATGTTGCACGTTGTCCTAATGTGGTTGCTGTTGATTTGAAGAATGCTCCTAAGAATTTGAAGTTGGTTTCTCCTCCCATGCAGAAAGATATTGTGGAAGCTTGTGCTAAAGAAATAGTCAAAGCAATTATAGAGGATTTAGGAGATGGGTACTTTGCTATATTGGTTGATGAATCTCGTGATGTATCTCACAAGAAACAAATGGCTCTTGCTATAAGATATGTTGATAAAAGGGGGTTTTCAGTGGAGCGTATTATTGGACTTTCTCATGTCACTCAAACGACTTCTCTTGCCCTCCAAGAAGCTATTTATCATGTTCTTAAAGATCATAACCTTAGTCCTTCTCGAATCCGCGGCCAAGGCTACGATGGAGCTAGCAACATGCAAGGACATTTGAATGGATTTAAAACTTTAGTGATGGAAGATTCCAAGTCTGCTCATAGCATACACTGTTTTGCTCATCAAATTCAATTAACACTAGTTGCAGTTGCAAAAAATCATGAAGATGTGGTATGGCTTTTTGAGTGGATGACTGTTGTTCTGTCCATAGTTGGAAACTCTTTTTAAAATAGGGATATGCTTAGAGAAATACAAGCCAAAAAAATTGAGAAGGCACTTCAGATGGGTGAACTTGAAACTGGGAGAGGTTTGAATCAGGAACTTGGACTTAAAAGGCCTGGAGATACTCGATGGGGTTCCCATTTCAGTTCTCTTATTCAGTTCTCTTATGAATATGATTGTTATGTTTCCCTCGGTAATTGAAGTTATTGATGACAATGCACAAAATTCTGGCAAAGCTCTTGATAGGATTAAAGCAAAAGGTGTTTTGGATGGTATTCAAACATTTGACTTTGTTTTTATGCTGCACTTGATGAATGTTATAATCAGGATTACTAATGATTTGAACCTCGCTTTGCAAAGGAAGGATCAGGACATTGTGAATGTTGTGTCATTTCTTGGTACAACCAAAAGAAGGCTACACGGCATGAGAAACCAAGGATGGAAAGGTATGTTTACAACGGTTAATGATTTCTGCCTCAAACATGGTATTCAACTCCCAGATATGAATGCTATGCATATTCCCCGGGGATCAATATCAAAGCGCAAAGCTCAAACTGATGGCATATCAAATATGAATTATTATCAAAGGATCATGTATGCTGTTATTGATTTGTTGCGTGTAGAGCTAGATGACCGCTTTAGTGAGAGTAGCACAACCTTGCTACTTGGGATGGCTTGTTTAGATCCTTCTGATTTGCTCTAATTTTGAAAAAGACAAAGTGCTCGCAATGGCTCGGCTATATCCCGATGATTTTGACAGTGATAGTAAGATGGAAGATCTTAACATCCAACTTGAAAACTTCATTGAAAATGTTCGCGATGATTCAAGACTTTCCAATTTGAAAGGTGTTGGTGATCTTTGTAGAAAACTAGTTCAGACAAAGAAGCATACTAGTTTTCCTCTAGTATTTCTTTTGGTTAAGCTAGCATTGATTTTGCCGGTTGCGACGGCAATAGTTGAGAGAGCATTTTCTGCCATGAAACTCATCAAGACTGATTTACACAATAGAATAGGCGATGATTTCTTATACTATCATTGTCTCGTCACATATGTTGAAACTGATGTATTCCAGTCTATTAGCACCCATGCTATTATGCATACCTATCAAGGTAAGCATGATCGCAAAGGGCTGCTACCATAAATATATTGCAATAAACTTACATGTTCATGTTTAATTTGTCTACACAAATGTTTTTCAAAAAAAACGGTCACATTAGTCAAGCTTGACATCACAGAGTTTAGAGCCTGGCTCCGCCACTGAATCCACAATAGCTGAAGATTATCGAAGATAAACAAACATAGGTACAGTTAGAGGCGAGCTAAAGGGCAAGATATAAACAAATGCTCTATGGTTTCATGCGAGCCACAAAAACAACACTTGCTACATCCTAATCTATTTTCTTTTAAGTAAGTTGTCCTTTGTCAGAAAAACTTTATTATTCAAAAACCACATAATGTTTTTTAATTTTGAGTGGTATTTTCAATTTCCAAAGGTATTTCCCAAGAAAATTGTATGATCATTCATAAGGTCTTCATACATAGATTTAACCGAGAAATCCCAGATGCCATTAAGTTCCAAATAAACTTATCACGGTCTTTGGATAACTGCACCATCATTAATATTTGGCATAAGTGTAACCAAGCATTCCACTTACTACCAACAAGTACACCCCTAAAACCAATATTTAGTGGTATTTGAGCTAAAACTTGTGCCACATTCATATTCGTCTGTTGCACAATATTGTATAATGATGGATATTCTCATGATAGGGACATATCTCTCAACCATGTATCCTCTCAAAACCTAATACTAGTCATATCTCCGAGTTGGAAATGACCTCTAGCAAAGAACTCTGTCCTTACCTACATAAGGCCCTTCAAAAAAGGAGAATCGGTCGGTTTTGTTTGGACTCCAGACAAAGTTTTCCGACTTAAATATTTATTATGTAGTAATTCTTGACTAACTCCATTCTCGTTAAGTAGTTTAAAAATCCATTTGCTTAATAAATACTTGTTTTTAGTTTCCAAAACCTATATGCCTAGAGCATCATGATCTTTTGGTCTATAAATTATATCCCATTTCATTAATATGTATTTTTGTATAAACTACTCCTGTGTCATGCATCAAATATTCCAATGGTCCCTGTCCCAAGTACACTTGAAGCTCCAGTTCAATAATGGTGTGTGGCATGGTAGCCGCTCTCCTATGCGATGATCATCACCGTGGCGGCCGGCCAAGGTAGGCTTCCATGTGTCTTGAGTTTCTGACTGAATTGTGTTTCTGACTAAATTGTTGGCCCAAGTTCGAAGGCAGGGCCTCAAATTTTGAAGATCATAATCTACATAGATTTGTTTTATCTTTAGATGTTGGTCGCCACTTGTGGGTTTAGTGGAGGCCAAAAGGGGCCATCGCCCCCCCCCCCCCACCTCCCAGCCATTTATCCATTGAAAATTATCTGGAAGCCCATATTTTGCCCGTAGCCATTTTGCCCCCCCAGGATGTCGGCCCAAGGTCCGCCATTGGGCTTGGCAATCTTTTTTCAGCCAATATTCCTATAAACATTGTTACCAATTAATAAAATCTAGCTGGTTGTCTAAAAAAGGCTGCACTGACCGGAAGTGTAAAGTAGCACAACACAACACATCACTGGAGTAAGGAAAGCCAGGGGATAATGTCACCTACCCGGCTCCCGAGTGCTGCATAGTGATTGTGTCACTGCCGGATGTTTGGTCCAACAAACACGAAGACATGCTAATTAATTGAATCGAGGTTAAACCTTGTAAAGTACTCCTGTGTCACGCATCAAACATTCCAATTGTCGCTGTCCTGTGCACCACGGTCTTCATCGCAACGCTCATCACCACGATGGTAGGACTAGGTTGGGTCTCATGCGCGGATCGAGTTTCTGACTGACTTATCTGTCTGCATGCATGTCGGCTGTCACTATCTATCGTCGTGATGCAATTCATCCTCTCTTTCTTTACTCATGCAGAGCAAGGTACGCTCCAGCGGGACACTAGGCGCCCTGCAAGGAGTGCCACGACCACACGTGCCACTTGGCCAAAGGGGGGATGTGGGCCCTAGTTGTCATTTTGGCAATATGGGCCTCCCTTGGTCATGGCCCACCGCGAACGCTCCGTTGTTGTCTGAACCCGGAGTGCACTAGCTGGAGCTGGCGTCTGTATTGGCAGTCCTTAATGGAGGCCAAAAGGGCCATGGCCCCCCTAACTCAATTATAATTTACATAACTAGCAAGGTGTCCCTCGCAAATTTGAGGGAAATGTCTCAATGTGCCTATAAAACATAATTGCATCGCACTATAAAACTAACTTATACTAATCTACTGTAAGTTAGAAAGTTCTATCGACAAAATAATTTTTTTACAAGTAGAGAAGCATCTTTAATTTGTTGGGAATATTTAATGTCATCATATAAATAAGTACAAATTATGTCTCTTTTACATGGTATTATTCGAGATCTATAGATATTTAAATTTGTACTGCAAGATAGGATATACTTGTGGTACCTCATGTTAGACTCATTTATTATAGATCCATTTAGATTTAACAAAATCTAAATATTAATGCTTAATAATATTTCATTTCCCATGATGTTCAAGTAAGTTACTAATATCAATTAGTCATTTCTTAGCTGATGAAGTTCATGTATAATAAAGATGCAACAGATTTATGATAAGATGATTGATACGTCCAAAACGTATCTACTTTCTCGAACACTTTGCTATTGTTTCTTCTCTAAACTTGTGTGATTTGGATACAACTAACACGGACTGATGATGTTTTCAGCAGAATTACCTTGGTGTCTTGTTTTTGTGCAGAAAATGAACTATCGGGAAAAATTCCGGAAAATATGCCAAAAATTATATTTCACTAGAAGATCCACGAAGCCAGAAGAAGAGACGGATATACTTGACTGACTTATCTGTCTGCATGTATGTCGGCTGTCACTATCTATCGTCGTGATGCAATTCATCCTCTCTTTCTTTACTCATGCAGAGCAAGGTACGCTCCAGCGAGACACTAGGCGCCCTGCAGGGAGTGCCACTTGGCCAAAGGAGGGATGTGGGCCCTAGTTGTCATTTTGGCAATATGGGGCTCCCTTGGTCATGGCCCACCGCGAACACTCCGTTGTTGTCTGAACCCGTAGTGCACTAGCCGGAGCTGGCGTCTGTATTGACAGACCTTAATGGAGGCCAAAAGGGCCATGGCCCCCCTAACTCAATTATAATTTACATAACTAGCAAGGTGTCCCTCGCAAATTTGAGGGAAATGTCTCAATGTGCCTATAAAACATAATTGCATCGCACTATAAAACTAACTTATACTAATCTACTGTAAGTTAGAAAGTTCTATCGGCAAAATAATTTTTTTACAAGTAGAGAAGCATCTTTAATTTGTTGGGAATATTTAATGTCATCATATAAATAAGTACAAATTATGTCTCTTTTACATAGTATTATTCGAGATCTATAGATATTTAAATTTGTACTGCAAGATAGGATATACTTGTTGTACCTCATGTTAGACTCATTTATTATAGATCCATTTAGATTTAACAAAATCTAAATATTAATGCTTAATAAGATTTCATTTCCCATGATGTTCAAGTAAGTTACTAAGATCAATTAGTCATTTCTTAGCTGATGAAGTTCATGTATAATAAAGATGTAACAGATTTATGATAATATGATTGATACGTCCAAAACGTATCTACTTTCTCGAACACTTTGCTATTGTTTCTTCTCTAAACTTGTGTGATTTGGATACAACTAACACGGACTGATGCTGTTTTCAGCAGAATTACCTTGGTGTCTTGTTTTTGTGCAGAAAATGAACTATCGGGAAAAATTCCAGAAAATATGCCAAAAATTATATTTCACCAGAAGATCCACGAAGCCAGAAGAAGAGACGGAGAGGAGGCCCGGGGGCCCACACCCACCCCAGGTGCGGGCCCACCACTAGCCGCGCCTGGAGGGGGTGCAGCCACCTCAGGCACCCCCTCTGCCTCCCTCTACGCCTATAAGTTGCTTTTCGACCTAAAAACCGAGGGAGGTTCGATAGTTTTTCAGAAAGAATTCCGCTCCTCCGCCGCCACTAGAAACCAAGATTCGGATCCAGAAACTCCGTTCTGGCACCCTGCCGGGACGGGGAATTTGGAGAGGATCATAGCCATCGTCATCACCAACGCATCTCCATCAACCACCGATGTTTCCCTCATCCATGAGTGAGTAATCCCCCGCTGTAGGCTTGGGGATGGTAGGGATTGGATGAGTTCTATCATGTAATCGAATAAGATTTGTTAGGGCATAGTGCCTAGTATCTCTATTAGTGCTATTTGACTTTGTTGCAACTTGTTGTGCTTAATTCTTGTCACTAGGGCCCGAGTGCCATGATCTTAGATCTGAACTTATTATTGAATCATTATGATAGTATTGTTTGTGATCTTATCTGCAAGTTGTGTACATATATCATTGTCCGGATCCAAAGACCCCAAAGTGACAATAATTGGGACAACCGGAGGGGATGACTATGGTGTGAGGATCACATGTGTTCACGGAGTGTTAATACTTTGCTTCGGTGCTCTATTAGAAGGAGCACCTTAATTGCCAGTAGTTTCCTAGAGGCCACGCTGCCACAGGCTCGCTGGACAGAAGATGTTGTGCAAGTTCTCACTGCGAGCACGTATGACTATATTTGGAGCACATGACTAGGATTGTTTATTACTTAGATGCTTGTTATTATTTATCTGCAATGCCCTAGATCTTAAAGTTACATATTTAGACTCGTCCATGCAACGCCCGTCCATCCATCCCTATGTCTACCACACTCGAATCCTACTGTTACCATTATTGTTACTATTGCTCATGTTTCACTGTTACTGTTGCTATTGCTAGTACCAAACTGTTGCTATTGATAAACTTCTATGAGCAAGAACTATTTCCAGGTGCAGCTGAACTGACAACTCAGTTGTTAAGGCTTGCAAGTATTCTTTGGCTCCCCTTGCGTCGAATCAATAAATTGGGTAATACTACCCGCGAAGACTGTTGCGATCCCCTATACTTGTAGGTCATCAATGATGTTGTGTAAAATTAGGAAGATATATATGTTGATGCCTTTTCAAAATAAGTTTTGAGAGATCAATAGGTTCAATAAAAACCATCGGTTGTGTCATGTTGGCTTAGTTGTTTCACGAAGAGAATTTTTAGACCACTTCTCTAGTTTTTGGTTCCTCATATGTGACTTGAAATGGTAATATGGTTTGTTATCAACACAAATAAGGATGAAATTCAAAAGTAGGAAAAATTATAACACACAAAGTTGTATGATAGTTTGGTCAGTTGCTTGATTAACCATTTGAAAATTTAGCAAAGTTTTAGTGGGACCAAAAATATATCTTGTCTGCAAATGGAATACAATTAATTATGTTGACCCATAAGGTAATTGATAATTTCTATTTACACTTATGTAACTGATTTATCTTCATGGATTCCCTAGATTATTCAATGCTTATCAGTTAATTATGCATGCCATGTTAGCTACAAGCTCCATATACAATCAACAAACAAAAATTGGATGCCTATCTTTTGGTCCTTCCACCCGACTTTATCAGGATATATATTGTTCTAGACACCGGAAAGATAGGTTGACAAATAATTAAATTATATATAAAAATATACCACTTAGAACTCTTCTCTGTCTCCTTCTCTAGAAATTTAAAATAAGAAGAAATAGGCCCCAAAAGATCAACAATACTACAAAATAAATAATATCAACTTTAGTTTCTTATTTTATGTTAGCATGACTGCAGTTTTATGCGTCCACACAAATCGAGTACATTCATTTATAACTTAGTACATATATTAATTTAAGGTGATCCTTACACTCTCCCAACACTATGTTATGATGATTTTCCGGTCAATACCAACTCCTTCTTTTGGTCTAGATTTGTTGTCCTTCTAGTTCTTTAAATCGTCCACTATGCTTGTGAATCATTTCTAATTAAATATCACTTGTACAAGTTGAAATATACTTACATACCTTATAGAAACCTATAATTGTAGTATTTGTTATGATTGTTCCATCAAGGTTTAACCATAGCTTGTCTGTTCAAATAGTTAAAAAATAAGCACATTGAATATTTTTTCTTATGTAAAATAGTATCCACATAATATACATGTCTTAAATATTCTAATATATTACGTCTTACATGAGATTGAAAATATTATTCAAAGAGAAATTAATATTTGGATATCACATGGTTTGCTACCGACCAAGAAAAAATCATGGACTAAATAACTTTTATCAGTGTGAAATTGTTCATCTCTCTCCGATGCATATGGGCACCATTTTTATTGGTCACGTTAGAATCCTAGAGTGATACGTCCTACCACCCTATTGTGATTTAAAAAATAACATCAAATCTATTGATTGGTTATATTTTACATCTTACCTTGTATGGAAGTTTCAGCTTTTTCCTAGAGTCCAAGTGTTGCCACTCTAATGTATTTAAAAAAATAACATCTCGGTTGCTCGGTTCTTTTTTGACGTGTCACCTGGCACAAGAGTTATGTTCCATTTTCGATACATACTCTTTTTATTTAACGTGGCAAACATGATTACACAATTATGTTACTATTATCTGTAGTAAAACCTTATTTGTAATTTTTGTATGGATTTATACATTTTGAAATAGATTTTGATATAGCCGTTAATGCACAATTTTTCCTACTGTCATAAATGTATAATGTATTAAGGACAATCCATACAAAATAATATTTTATTATCTTGACCAGTCTAAAACATCAGTTTTATGTATAAATAAATGGTTAAATGCATGAATCTTCTCTGTCTGGTCTAATGTGCTTTGACACGAATGGATATTCAAACACCAAAATAAAGTAGGATCACCTAAGTATTATGGCTCATATGTCAATTTATTGTTATTGTCCTCCTCCCACCTCATGATAAGTGGAACTGCCATTACATATACAATTTGTGTAGTTGGGTGCATTCATACACCCCTAAGCATGATCTACTTTAATTTATTTATTATATTATTAGGCTATCTAACAAAAAAATTTCATAGTTGGTGCTTGCTAATCATAAATTGCTCAAAAATTCTTCCTCTGTCTCTCTTCTTCATGTTCCTATTTGGTAGGTTTGCTGCAATGGCAATTTCCACATAAATACATTTTGAAATTAAGCTACTTATGGACTCAATATGAAATGTTCATCATTAATTCTTATTTCGATTTCATATAAATAATTATTGATTTAATATAATATGTTTGATATATACCTTTCCACTATATGATTTTTGACTAAAACCAATATGCTAATCTTTTCATCTGAATATTGTGCGGTTTCTAGTTTTCTCTTTTATCTCTGATAGATATGCTGAAAAAAGTTTCGCGAAAAGTGAATAGACTTTAATTCTTACTTTGAAAATACCCAAAATATTTTCTCCTATATGTGTTACGTGGCAAAAATATTAATTGTATTTTTCAAAAAATTCATGTAATGTTTGGACTTTGAAGTGCCATTGCATCTAAATGTCTATACACATGAGAAGATGCCTTTGGTGATCAAGCTTGATACATGAGGTGACTTGCAATCTGATTAAGACTTTGTACGTGTCATGGATCTAAATGTGTATTTCCTTTTACATGTATATACACATGAGAAGATACATTTGATAATCCAGCTTGATACATGACGACGTGATTTGGAATAGGATTAAGATCAGGTTTATTCCTGGAACATGGGCATTGTGTGTTGTCTCATACCCGCAGCTAGCTATCCAAATTCGTTTTTTTATGTGTTTCCAAGTAGGGCTGTTGTGATGGGCTGTTGTTTTCAGACGTGGGGGAGATGGACACCGTGTATGTGCGTATTTAAATCGAGTCCGGCCCGCATTGCATGGTCCGTGAATTCTATAGTTTGTTACACGTTCCGTGAATTATATAGTCTGTTACAAATCAAACGTGTTACATAATGTGCATGTTGTGGCAGTCTCGCGTTATGTTTTTGGTTAAACCTTAGCCGTGAATAGTAGATCTAAGTATCTAACAATTAAAATAATTTTGATGATATGGATCAACCTGGTGCCTCGAAAAACACGCTTATACTTTTAGTATATAATAGATAATACTTAGTATTTATCATTTTTTTACCATATAAAACAAAAAATATTTCAAGTTGCCCCCTCCGCCCATCAACTGCCATTTAATCTATTTTGGTCCCTCCTACAATTGTGGTCAAGGTCCGCATGCAGGGGGCTACCCACCATCGGCGCCACCCATTCGTTGAGAGCTACTCTCGCTTCTATCGGCGCTGCACTCTACTCACGGATCCATCCATCTCTAATTAGTAGCATTAGCCTGTCATTGGCAATAAATCTTTACTATTACCTCCATACCGGTTTATTGGGCTAACAGGGAGGTTAAGAAAAAAGTTTGATTATAAATTTTATCAATAAAACATGAGTTATATGTCATAAAATTTATACCATTGGATTTATATTTAAAAGTTCTTTCCAATGATATAATTTTTGTGATATATGATTTATATTTCTTTGGTCAAATTTGTAGTCAAACATATTTCTTAAACCCCGTGTTAGCCTAATAAACCGGTATGGAGGTGAGTAGTAGTATTAAAGGACAGAGCTTTTAGTTGTACTATATGACAGGATTGGAATTTCACATTGTTCTTTTTCCCGCACCCTGTGCACAGTCGCCGCCGTCAGATCTCGCGGGGGTAGGGTTCCGGCCGCCGCTGGCTATCGCCCTCCCTCCCTGCCCTTCCCTAGCCTGCCTCTGCCTGCACCCCAAGATCACAAGCAGTAGCAGAAGCTTAACTGGGGCATTAACGATTTTGGTCGAGGGAGAAATTGATCACCACTCCATGTTATTTATTCTAATTTGGTGTACAAAGTTAGGTTTTTCCTGTCTGGAATATAAGAGTTCAGATATAACTAAAGGTCGCCCATTCAGGCCCCGCATATTGTACCCTTTGCATGCATGCATTTTTTTATGAGTAAATTCAGGGTTAATAGAAAGGTCCACAACAGTTTTACATGAACGGAAAAAGTCTCTCCTAATTTGCATCATCTTTCTTCTTAAATTATATTATAGTACTCTTTCTGTTTAAAAATATAAAACGTTTTAGCTTTGTAAATTGAATATATTTAGACAGTCTTTTAGTGTATAGGTTCGTAGATGTTTAGAGTGGACATATACACTAAAACACGTCTACATATATATATTCATTTTATAAAGCTTAAATGTTTTATATTTCTGAACATAGAGAGTACTGGTGTATACAACTAGCTCCACTGTACCTACGCGTATGGAGATGATGGATCAATCTGGATCCTCGCGTGCAACCCTGTCCTTGCTCATGCGCCATTTGATGTGCCCGGAATGCTAGGAGGCTGCCTCTGTGGGTGGTACCATTATGTTGGTCTAAGAAAAGGGCGCATGAATCTTGAAGCATGATCCGACTGTTAATAATTCATACAACGTTACTATGAAAGTGTCTCCTCTCCACCAAACTTATGAAACCAAAAACATAAGGATAGGCAGGATTGACCGATACCTCTTCGTAGATTCCGAACCAAAGGGGTATTAGCCAATCCTGGTCGTCTTTTTGCTTCAGTTTCATAAGTTTGAAGAAGAGGAGAAGGACACCGGAAAAAAAGTCGAATTACAAAAGACTAGTCACAAGATTTGAACACGTCGTGCATCAGCATGGTTACCATGAGAAAAGCCCTTAGAAAATCCACGTTAACCTTAACGGAGCTGTCATTGACGTTGTCCTTCCCCTATTATGATCATCATGTCTAGCTTGTCATCTTTAGGCTCCCCAGTAGCACTTGTGCTGCTTCATCTGCCGGTCAATGAGCTGGTAAACCCTTGCTAAGTGTCCTGTGAACTCTTGAGTCATACACATTTCTGCAAAATCGACTAATGAGCCAATCACCGTCAAAGACCATGGCGAATCCAGACTTCTTGCTGTTCCACGAAACGATGTTCCGATGCTGCATTCCGTCCAGCAAAAGACGAAAAAATGTTTTTTCACAAAGTGAAACCTTATAAGTTCTTTCACAGTAACAATATATTACATTACGAAAGCATGTAAATTTCCACCACAATGCATAATATTATTATATATACCTACTATTCCCCTTCACTTTTATTCGCTTTCTTTTAAAGCAGAACATACGTCCTCATATTCTCTTTGCTATAGCTTGGAGGGGAGTTGCCATCGTCATCGTCAACCCAAGCTTCTCCGACATATCGACCCCATTTTCCTTCACTTTGCTAGGCAACGTCCACCCAAAACGATGCAACAAAGACCCGAGCATGATGTGAAGCATCCTAGTCGCGAGTGGCAAGCCAAGGCAAATGCGCCTCCCAGCACTGAACGGGATGAACTTGAAGTCCGCCCCATAAAAGTTGGCATCCTCGTCCTCCATGAACCTCTCCGGGATGAACTTGTTTGGCTCCGTCCATACCTTGGAGTCATGATGGATCGCCCACAAGTTCACCAACACGGTGCTCCCTTTGGGGATGGTGTGGCCTTCTATCTCCACCGTGGTCTCGGCCTTATTTGGTACTAGTGGCACAACGGCGTGCATGCGGAGTGTTTCTTTCACAACTGCTTGGAGATAGGGGAGCTGGTCAATGTCGGAGTATTCAACGTGGGTCTTTGAGCCAAGGGCATTTTGAGTTCTTGTTGTAATTTCTTCATAATAAGTGGATCCTGTATTAACTCTGCCATTGCCCACTCAACTGTACTCGAGACTGTGTCGATTGCTGCAAGAAATATGTCCTGAAATTTGCAATTATATATTGTTATAGGAAATATTGACAGCACCCGAAATATGTTGTAGTACTAATTTATAGTTAAAAGTGACAACAAGTTTTGTCGCCAAACAAAAGTAACAACAATATTCAAGTTCAATCAACTTGAGTATCAGAACCCATATGTAATGAGTAAGAAAAATAAGGCTCCTTTTGGGTACAAAGTATTCTCAAAGTATTCTTAAAATAACATGTTTTTTTAAGAAAAATTCCAATTTTAAATAATTTGAAGTGTTTGGATTTCCACGAACCGTGGTCTTACAAAAATGTCTCTCTTGCCCATGAATTGTAAAACGATTGTTTGGAAATACTTTGGTATACCAAAAACCGAGATGCGAGCCTAAATCTACAACACCTTTCTTTGTAGACACTCACACAAAACTATGTACATAGTCTACAATTATAACTTTTAGTTCTTATTTAAACAATTTTATTTGCATTATGAAATTAGAATAATTTGATTTATTACGAATATTTTCCATAACTTGTTAAATAATTTTCTCACAAAATAAACACACAAAAATTAATGCTCTAAATTCCTGCTGGAGTTATGCCAACATTTTAAAAGATGAATAGTTACATACATTGGAAGTAAATACACGATGCACCATTATACATTTTTCAATAAAATAGGACTTGTAGCTTGGTAGTCCAGCGGGTTTATTTGTTTATCCTTCCTTTTTTTCAGTACGAAGCGCCAACCAAGTTCTCTTTAAGAAAATACCAAGCTTATTTAAAATTGGGTGCACTCACTTATATGCCAATGTTATGTTTAAATCACATATTTTAACTTTGTATGGTTTATTAGTAATATTAATAATATAAATGTCCAACATGTCTAACATACTTTATTTCAAAGAAATAAACTGAAAATATATAAATAAATACCTACTCACAGTAGTTATTTATTTGACCCGGCCCAACCATAACCATCATGTCAATTATCATGTCAATGGAGATGTTCGTGTTTTAGTTGCTATTTACTTTAGTATTATATTTGTCGTGGAAAAATGGGGTTGCCTAAAGGTTTTCATATGTTTGATTTCTACTATACATGCATGACCCATTAATACAAACATTGTTATATATTTAATTTATATAAAAATATGTTTAGTACTCACATTTTTTACTTCCATAAATGTTAGGCTAATTTTTCTTCTGTTTTACACATTTTCATAAAATGAAGATGTCATATATTACAACTGAATATATTCATTGATTAGAAATATGCGTCTATTTCAAAAGAATGTTCAATCGTTTGAGAAAAATACTCATATGTTTTAACAATAATGTTTTATATGAGAAAGCAAATATTCGTACTTATCGAGAAAAAGACACAAATTAAAAAATTACTCTTGTATTTTACAAATTAAAAATGGAAACTAAAAATACTACCACCGTTTCAAAATATAAGATGTTTTTGTCTTTTCTGAAACAAATGTATCTAGATGTCTTTTAGTATATATGTGCACTCATTTTGCTCTGAACCTACACAAGAAAAGGCTCCTAGATTCATACATTTTAGAAAAATACGAAAACATCTTATAATTTTGAATTTCGTATGTAGTAGTATACAAAGGAAGTGAGAAAGGAAAAAAGAAAGAAGAATGAGAAGAAGAAAGGTAAGAAAAGTAAAACAAGGAACGAAGGAGTAAAATGAAGAAAAATAATAAAAGAGGCGAATGAAAACAAAAAAATATTACCCTAGAAAAGCGAATGGAAGAAACAACATAAAAGGAAAGGAAGGAAATAAAAATAGATAAACATAAAAAGGTTAAATTATAAGTGGGCCAGATGGCCCATGTGTGTGTGAGAGACTCTATCATGAAGGAGGTAGTAAGATGCCTACGAGATATGGAACTTTGTACGGCCTTTCGTGGTAGAGTTAGGGACTCAACATGGATACCAACTTGTCGCGGATCTAGTGGTGTCTTGGTTTCTTCTGTTTTGCTATACCATCATCATGATCTTCTCGATCTTCTCCTTCGGCAGTTCGATGATGAAGAAGTGGTCCGCGTGCCTGCCTTTTGAGAGGTGTCTCTATGGTTATAGTGTGTTTCAATTGTCTAAGATTTTCACCCTTGTGGCGGGCAACTTGTGTGAATATTCAAAAAATTTAAGAGATCATTCAAGCTTGTGCATGTGTACGCGAATCATTTACCGGATGCATAGAAGAACATCAAAATCCGTGACTTCAGAGTGTTCTGGTGTAAATTTAGAGTTTATGAATGTTCTTTGTTGATTGCTTTTGTTTCAGGTTCTCTGTCCCGACATAACATCATTTCTTAACTAACTGAGTCGTCAGATCGTTGGTCATGAAAAAAAAAAGTAGTGGAGAATGTTCGGACTATCTTGGAGGACATGGAGAAGCTGATGTTGTGCTCCATCCGTGCATGAGGAATCTTGAGCCATGACTTAGGTCAACGGAACTATCGAAGCAAAATGAAAATTTGAACATGTAGGGCGTGAGATGTTTGGTGACATGCTTATTACCGTGAGAAACGACCTGATAAAATCCCGGTCGACGTCGTCTTTCCCTTGCTCCTCCATGTCCAGCATCACGTCCAGCAGGTCGCCCTTACACGCATCGCCGCCGCCTGCGCGCCGCCGCTGCTCGATCTGTTCATCGATGAGCTGGTAAACCCTGGCTAGGTGCCTCGTGAACCTGCGCCGCACACCCTGGAGGTCGGCGGCCGCGAGCGCCGGGAAGAAGTCGGAGAGGTTGGGCTTCAGGGACAGCGCCACGGCCTCCCGCGCGAACACGTGCATCTCGCGGGACGTCGCCTCGTCTAGTCCAACCGAGAACATGGCGCGCCACTGCAGGTCCGCCATCGCCGCGAAGGCCGCGCGGCCGACTTCCACGGGCGCGCCGGCCGCCGCCAGCTCCGACACATGGCGGAGCATGCCGAGGACGGCGTCCCGCAGCAGTGGGCGCAGCGCGTCTCCGTCGAGCCGTCTGGGCGACAGCAGCTGCTCCGTGCCGATCCTGCGCAGCGCGCGCCACTTGCGGCGCGGCGGCAGGACGAACACGGAGTTGGCGGCGTGGCCCATGGCGTGCCACGCGTCGGGCGGGTTGCGGCCGGCGAGGGTGGCGTTGTGCGTCTGCAGGACCTCCCGTGCGGTGGCCGCGGAGGAGGCGACGATCACGACCACCGTGCCTAGCCGGAGCGTCATGAGCGGGCCGTACCGTTCGGCGAGGCCTGCAAGGGAGCGGTGCGGGAGACTACCTGCGACGTGCAGGATGTTGCCGATGACAGGAAGCGGCCGTGGCCCAGGTGGGAGACGCCGTCGGATGTCGGTGCACAGTTGGAGCACGTAGGAAGACAAGAGGATGCACAGAAAGGAGCACGTGCACACGAGGAAGAAGGCCATTTTAGTTTATGTTTTTTCTGGTAAGCATGCAGCAAGCAACTCCTCTACACATGCATGTATTTATACTATTTGTAGCCAGCCACGTGTATCTCGATTAAAACCTATACCCTCAAACAGTGTCTGAATTTTGGTGACTGAATACGGCTATATCAACCTATGTACATGTACAAATCTAAATGGGTCATACAGTGTATTAATTTTTTTTTCGAAAAGGCATACAGTGTATTAATAGGGCTACAATTTTCTGGAATAACCATCGAGTGTTCTCCGAATCGAAGGGGTATCGGACAATTTGAGTCATCCATGTGTTTTTCATTTATGTCTTTTTATGAGGGACGTCTATTGAAGCTGAAGCCCTTTTTTATATAAAATTATTTAGTGGTGAGATTCTTTTTATATATTTGACGGTGAGGGACGACTGGAAATTCGCGCAAGCTAAGAATCACATTCCTTACTGCTAACTGAAATGACAGCGAATAAAGATAGCGGCATCTCTTGCTAGCTAGCAAAGAAGTGCTATGTAGTGATAAACGTTGTGACAACAACGGGGAACAAGTTCCTCTCCACAAACCTTATTAAATGTTATCACATCATCGGAGAACTAGTCCCACTAACTGGGATACATACACAAAGCGTTGTCTGCAAAAAATGGCAAGTCTATGACATGTTTGCAAGCTATATGAATAGTAATTTGTGCAAGCCAAAACTAGTGCACTAAACCAAACACATGAAAATATAGCCTGTCCATCTAAGGTTACGTGTGGAGCTCTAGACAGGTGGAACAACATCTGAATCTTCAAAATTCTCAATTTAGGATAATACAAAAAACGTATATACGGTTTATGTCCCAATAAGAGTTACTTTACACTACATCAGATAAAGTTGGACCGTCTATTTCTGCATATCTAACGGACAAGAGCGAAAATGCCAGATTTCTTGTACTAGCAGTAGTGCACTATTTCGAATCCTGCAGCCTGCCATAGCCACCTCAGGGCTCGGGAAACGCTGACGTATTTGGCTCACGTAGGCGACCACACCGCCATGGCAGTTGGTAGCCAATGCTCGTTGGGTCGACGAAGGAGATGCGGGCGAGGCAGACACAGTGGCCGTCCATGACGATGGATCTAAGTCGATCCGGACCACTAGGACTGAATGTTCTTAATCTCTACGAATGCAACAATTCCCAAGAAATCAGGTATATAACATGACAACCACACTGGACTTCATACCTCTCATGTTCTCTCGGTATGAGAAGCATTCAGCCCTCCGTCGCTAGACTCTCACCTTTTAAATTGTAGCTCTAGCTTACGATTTGAAAAGTGATTTGTATTTTTTGTGATATTGGAATTCTGCAATTATGTTCTGTTGGCCGCCACTTTGTCATGGAAACTCGAGAAAATATAGGAACCAGTATTTGAACGATCAAGATCAACAAGATGGAAGATGCAAATCAGATTTAAGACTGTTCAAAAAGTTGTTGGACACATTAAAGAGATAGTTTCTTACAGACACTATATATCGTGCAGTTTCTACGAAGATAAATTTGAGGAGACGTAGATGCAAAAAACTGATGAGATGAAAGTTTAGAGGATCTAGAAACAAAGATGCGATTCTAAAAGTTTGGATCATTGTTCAGGTCCTATGTCTTTGTTTGGGAATTTTAGGCACTTAGTCCGAAGACCACCCAAGTCTTGCCCACAAAGGCCTACCTTTAATCTCGTGGAGTCGGGAGACCAATTCTATGGTCAACCACTCAGGGTAGAGCTTCACACAAAGTTAGATAGACTTCCCATCTTGAGGATATTCTTGGCTTCTCCACAAAGATAGAAGACTCCCAAGCACATAAATGATCTAGGAGGTGCACAATACCAGGGATGGATTCATACACCAGGTTGTGCTCAGGGCGTGGCGACAGAGCCATAGCCTTCTTGTAGAATTATGAATGGGCCAACAGTGTCTTGTAGCTACAACTTCTAAAGCAAACCCTTGATCAAGCATATATGATCCTACCTCCGCCCCAACATATAACAAGAATTTCGGCTAGCTTGCCTTAGTGATAAATAGTATTGTATTACTTTGCTTGAGTGCTAGGAAGAAAACTATCAAAATATGTTCTCAAAACTCCCTCAAAGTCCTTCACTAAGAACCATGGGTGAATGAGCTCCCATGAAAAGGTTATAGGATAGTAGCGAGTGTATGAGAAGTACCCTTTTCCACACACACGTACCACCATGTGTTAACCTATCATATGGTAACTAGTACAAAGCATGGATGTCGAAGGCTCTAGCAGAAGCAGAAAACAGTGCATAGTTTACTTGGTATTGTGCTGAAAGTGGTAGCCACTAGCGACGATAATTTTGCTTCGGTCCTAGACACGTGATGTATAAAGTAGTAGACGAAACACATTGTTGATTCTAAAGACACAGTACATAGTGGAGTGGTGACGTCATGCTAGTGACGTCAGCATGATGTCACCCATGTGCTGACCTAATCTATGATATTTTTTTTAGAAACAAAATGAAACTTATAAAAAATCTGAAACTTGTGAAATATTATTCTACTGTTCTAAAACAAGTTTCACAACTCCACTCATGTTTCAATCTTATATTTCATAAAGTTTCAATTGATAGGTTTGTGTTAAGAAGAAGGACAAACTATCTCACCAATCTCAAAGCGTGTGATGGATGTCACACCGGTACTTACCGGTGCATGCCTTCTAAAAGAGTTACGCACGGCACAATTTTATTATTGTTGATGGTGCTCTTAGTGCAGAAAAGAATATACGCGATCATGCAGCGTCACAACGACATCTCTCATCATGTTTTTTTAGTGGGCTGAATGTAGAGGAAATCAACATCAAAGACTGACCCAAGAAAGTCCCAGGTGGCTGCCGATGACCCGAAGCGGCCTTGTTCCAGGTGGGAGATGCGTCGGATGTCCCTAAGAATAAGTTGGAACACGTAGGAAGAAAAGAGCATGAGAAGAAGCGAGCATGTGCACACTAGGAAGAAGGCCATTTCGATCGAAATGGTTTATGTTGTTTTTGGTAAGAAGCAAGCTTTCGTCTGCATGTATTTATTTATACTCTGTAACCTCCAACTCGCCAGCCACGTGTCTCTTAATTAAAACTCATTTCAGTATTTTAGTATTACACTAATAGGAAAATGCCCTTTTGTACCGGTTCCAGAGAGGCTTTGGTACCGGTTTGGCAACCGGTACTAATCATTCGGGACTAAATCATTCCCCCTTTGGTACCGGTTCCTTACGAACCGGTATTAAAAGTGCCTCCACGTGAGCACGCATGAGCCAGCGGTGCTGGAGTCTTTGGTACCGGTTTGTAACACGAACCGGTACCAAAAAGGACGGGCGTAGATTAGGCAAATAATTCAGTGTTTAGGGTTTAGGAGGGGTTTAGGGGTATCGGACCATTTCATCATACGAGGATCCCGTCGATGTGCCAGAAACGCGTTTGGGTTTAGGTAATACATGAAGATCAAGGTGATGCATATCAACTTGGTGCATATATATAAAATGACCAGTGAGGATTTTCATAGATTATTTTTGTTGTGGTGAGGATTTTCATAATGTGCATGAGAAGAATCATATCCCATACAGCTAAATGAAATGACCAGTGAATAAACATAGCAGTAATCTCATAGCAGTTAGTGTAACAGTGCTACCCTATTCCTAAACGAACCACTTCAACAGGAAATCAGGATTTTGCCGTGTGCCTTGCGATTTCCCGTGAACATTATTTTGTCGGGACACATGTCAACCGTCAAAATTGCCATGAGAAGGACATAAACCTCACGAAAAATCGATAGCTCATGGCAAATCTGAAACAAAACTCTAGGCAAATCAGCAACACAACTCATGGCAAACAGTGGCTCACGGCAAAATAGTCAAGAAGACTCACAACACAAGAGGACTCATGGCAAAACTGCACACACATGTCACGGCTGTGAGTCAAAGATCGAGGGCGAGGAGACCGAGCATACAATTTGCCGCGTGAGCTACCAAGCTAACGGCAAAGCAAACTGACCCCATTGTGCAAGAACAAAGTTGCGAGGTGGACTTTTGGATCTAAGGAAAGTGAATGGACGAGATGTCGATTCGTGGGAAGTGGTACTGGATTGATGAGTTGGCGGTCAGAGTCAGAACCCCCATCATGAGGAGATCAGCCTGCTACCCATCCCATCATGCAACCCTCGTCTCCTTTCCTCTAACGCCACCCCCTCTCAGCACCACCTCTCCTCTCATCTCGATCTCCTCCACCTCCTTCCTCTCCAATGTCAGCACCCTCTTCCTAGGGTTGCATAAGCGAGATCCCACATATCCCGTAAAACAGATGGATTAGTAAAAATTGTACTAGAGGCCTTCATCCTCATCAAATCCTCATTTAATTCTATATCCATATAAATTGCACTAGAGATTAGTCCCTCATCCCGTCCCGCTTGCAACCCTACCTCCTCCTCAGACAGTGGTGGATCTACAGGGTATGCCGGATGGACCACGACATACCCTGCAGCCCGGCCCATCTTGTATACCCGGGAAGAAAAGGTAGCCAGCAGGCCAGCCTCTTTAACGTCGTCCAGGTCGAGGCACTTCCAGACGTCACGAGATCGTCAGCAGCCAAACCACATGTGTAAGTCCTCTGCTTCCACATGACATACAGGGCGTACCACCGGAGTCTTGGAAACATGTCTGTTCGCCAGAGTGCAGAGGCAGGGAACAAGGCAGCGAGAGGATGAGTATAGAGCGATGCCGATCGTAAAAAAATAGCGATTGCCAACCGAGTTAAGCAGTTGCGCCAAATCTTCTCTGAATCTCGTCTCTGGTCGATCTACAACCACCCGGGTGGGAGGGATGGCAAGTAGGAGGGGGTGTACTGGGAGTACGTTGCTGACGGGGAAGAGAGCCAATGGTGGAGGAGAAGGCCTTACATCGATGTCGCCGTCGCCACCAAGATTCGTCGCGCCACTTCCCTCGTGCGCCCTAACGAGCGCGTCGTGGAAATTATTCCACAGGTCAAGTGGAGATAATATTTTTCTACACCGAATGAGGTGAAGATGCACGGAATGCGCTAGGTCAAAATCCTGACAAGGCTAAACGAAGACTGTTGTTTTTAGGTCTGACCAAAAATTTGTTGGGCTAACTATCTTGCCGGGCTGGACAACCAGGATCGGGCCTCGGTATAGGCCAATCCCAGCCTACCATATTAATCTTGCTGGCACTTGATGAGGGCCCTTTGATTCGAGCCCCATAAGGCCCTGTTTGGATTGTCGTATTTTAACCAAAACTGCCGGATAATACGGACATCTCCTTCTTGATCTCTTCACAAATGAAAACCACCGGACTAAAAAACAACGATCCAAGCGAGGCCTAAAGCCGGGTCTGAAGACGCTTGGAAGATATATACCCCCTCATGTGGAGTAATAGGTGGTACTTCAGGCGGTGGCACGATGAATTTTCAGGCCGGCACGATGAAATCAACCCCCTTCAGTACTAATCATGAAATGATCCACATTTTTAGATGCAAGTACACATAATAAATTGACTGGCTCAGCGCCCTTGACCGTGTCCACGTGCAATTCTGTACGTAGCAACCATTTTCAACTTGCTCAGCGCCCTCGAAGGTTCCAACTAGGTCCCGATCGAGATAATCCATTTACACAGCTGCCCACGGACTAGGCAGTACTCTCTCCGTATTAAAAAATACATAATTTTTTTCATACATAAGAAATAAAAACCGTTTTTACTCATTTTTCAAGCGAATAATAATTTGAGAAATAATATTCCATTGTGACAAGAAAACTTCATGATCCATTCCTTTCTCTATTACAAGGAAATATTATTTTTAATTATTCGTACACCCTACTTCAGCATACCAAAATCCAGGTGTCTGATAGATGAAAAAAGAAAATCCAATCCCCTGTAGTAGAAAATGAAACAAATCCCAGTCAATTATTCATCACTCAAAATTTAGACAAACCAGAAGTAAAATAGAAATCTCAAGTTTGTTGCTGATTGCATCGAATACGTACTATCGAAAGTATGACCGTGGACCATGGTGGATTAAAAAAACACTTCGTGTTTTCTATCTCTAAATCTTTATCAAACACGCGAAAGAAAAAAAAACAGATTCAAGTGAATTTTGATGGATCAGACTGCACTTGCTCTCTTAGATAAGAGTAGTATGTCTTGCTACTGATTACTCTCACGTCTCCAAAATAATATGGCATGTTAAATGTGAAAAATATGACCGCACCAAAATGATTTAATAAGAATATACAATCATACATTAGTCAACCTAATCTATCCTGGAACAATGTAATACCGTGAGCAACAACAAGAATCAGGTCTGAGTATGCTTGAGCTGCATATGTGTAGCATATGGAGGCCAAGGCAAGAGGAGCAGCATAAATTCTAGAAATGGAGTGCATAAATTAGCAATGTGCATGTTCCAGAAGTTTTCACAACAGCCAAAATTCGATGTACTTGTAGGCTTGCAGCTATCGATTAACATGATCTTTTCACCATCTAGAAAGTGAATAAAGGAATACCTGCTTGTGTGGTGTGTGCGGCTGGTGGCTGGCGTTTGGCGTGGTGTGTGCAGGGGCAGCGGCGCGGGCGGGAGCCGGGGGTGGTGTGCGCAGCTGGCGGTTGGCGGCGGCGTGGTGTGTGCGGGTGCGGCGTCACAGCCGGGTGCTGGGCCGTGGTGTGTGCGGCTGGCGGTGACGCACTCAGGGGAGGCTGGAGGCGGGGCAGGGGAGGCTGGAGGCGGGGCAGAAGAGGTCGGCGGCGTACGCGGGGGCGGGGCAGTCTGGCGGCGGCGCACTCTGGGGAGGCTGGAGGTGGGGCAGAAGGGATCGGCGGTGCACGCGGAGGCGGGGCAGTCTGGCGGCGGCGGCTCTCAACTGCACAAGGACGTGCGTTTGAAAAAAAAAGAAAATGGGTTGGGGGACTCTCATCGCGAGATTGCCCGCTCGGGTGATGAGCCCCGATAAAGACGGGGCTAATTTTACGCGTCCGATAGTTGTATCCTACTGTCTAAATAGCTGGGATTAGACCCTCTGGGTCTTTTAATATTAGCCTAGATAAGATAAGATATTTTAGTTTTGTAAAGATAGTGCATCTAGGCGTCTTTTAGTATGTAAATTCTGAGAGGTTGACTCCGAACCTATATACTAAAAGACGTGTAGATATATTACATTTATAAAATTAAAATATCTTATATTTTAAAACAAAAAATAGTAAACAAATGAAGAACTAATTACGACATCGCAAAATAATACTCCACGATCTCCAAGTTTACCCACGTGGCGTATTTAATGATCTCCACGATCGATGGAGTCAACCCCCTTACATCGCAAGCTACGTACCAAGCAGAACATATCAAGCCATTTGCACCCATAGTTGCAGTGTTTTCTTTTCGGAATGAACTTACATTACTCAAAGTTTATCAGAAATTACAATATGTACTGCATAAGCTTAATTAATAACCTCTCTAGACTAGAGGAAAGCCAAACCTCTGTGCGAGTATGGGTTCTAGCATAAGTGTTAGAATTTTTGTCTAAATAGATCCAACCCATTAATTATATGCCGCATTCCTCAAATCCTAAAGGCCCATTTGACCCATTCAGCAAGGCAAGAGCTGAGACAAATGTTTAGTCCCACGTTACTAGTTGAGTGGAAGTTGGACCAGCTTATAAGGAGAGCTTTTTCACCACTTGTACGAGCTTGAGAAGAGAAGACATATACACACGTGCTCCTTCTCCTCCTCGCTCGCCTCACCACGGCGCGCGCCGCGGGTTGCGGGAATCTCGCCGAGCCGAGCTTTATTGCTCGAGTGGACTTTTAATACGAACTAAATGAATACCTGTACGGGAGAAGGGTGATAAGGTTTTTGGGGAGCGCTATCGGCGCAACTACTGGCTTCATCACGGACTCCCTCACGGATAGCGACTGCGCCGACTTCTTCCCCGACATCAGCGTCCTCTTCCTCGACAACATGGCTAACGACGGTGCCAACGCGAACGCCGGCGGTTCCTCTACTGCTGCCGTGTATATTTTCTTTCTCAATCTTGTTCTGATCGCATCTCAAGTTCTACGCCTTGCAGTATGTTTGATTATCTGTCTCAATATGTATTCGCTATTTCACATGATTGGTATATTATCTATTATTCTAATCATGTTTTATCTAGCGGTTATTATGGGTAATTCGCTTGGTAAATTGCTCGTTTATTCAACAATCCAAAAACCTTATTTCAGGCAATTTGCCCCAAGTGGCTTTGTTGCTTCTATGAAGCTACATGTGTTCGAAGGTGTGAATTACAAACGATGGTGTGCGAGAGCAGTGCTCTGGTTTCAGACCATGAGCTTCTATAATGCCATCTATGGCGCACCTGAGGGAGATCTTAATCTCGCTCTGGAAGAGGCGTTCCAAAAACTTGATACAACTTTCAAGGCTGCCTTGATTAGCAGTCTTGGCGACAATATTGTCGATTCATATCTGTCATTTAGCAATGGAAAAGATATGTGGGATGCGCTCGAGAGAAAATTTGGAGTCTCCGATGCTGGCAGTAAAGTGTATGTCATGGAACAATTCTATGACTATAAAATGGTTGATGACGGCCCCATTGTGGAGCAGAATCATGAGATACAGTCACTTGCCAGGGAGATTGAGCACTTCACTTGTGTATTACCGGACAAGTTTGTTGCCGGAGGCATTATTGCCAAACTTCCCTAGTCATGGAGGAATTTTGCTACTTCTCTGAAGCACAAGAGACAAGAGTTCTCCATGACGAATATCATTGGGATTCTTGATGTGGAAGAGAAGGCAAGAGCAAAATACACACATGCTCGAGGTACCGAGGGAGGTTCTAATGCCAATCTGGTACATAAAAGGAAATTCCAGCCTCATAAGTTCAAGAACAAAGGCAAGTTCGACGGCAAAGGAAAGTTAGATGGAAAGAACAAGGCGTCACAGTCTACCAGCTTCAAGAAAAAGACCGATAAGAAGAAAGGTGCTTGTCATGTGTGCAGTGATCCTGATCATTGGGCTCCTGCTTGTCCCAACCGCTTTGACAAGCGCCATAATAGGAAGTGCAGCAAGACTGCTAATATTGTCATGGGCGACATTGAGATGAAAGATGTTGGGTATGGTATATTACCTACTATTCTTTCATTATGTCATTCTCCTGATTGGTGGATTGACACAGGCGCTAATATAAATGTCTGTTCTGACATTTCCATGTTTTCTTCATATCAGGTCAGATGGACTCAAACCGTGCTGATGGGGAACGGATCGCATGCTTCTGTTCATGGTATTGGTACGGTTGATCTGAAGTTCACTTCGGGAAATACCATGCGCCTGAAGAATGTGCATCATGTTCCCTCAATAAATAAAAATCTTGTTAGCGGATCTCTTCTGTGTCGAGATGGCTACAAGATTGTATTCGAGTCCAATAAATTTGTAATTTCGAAGTATAGAACCTTTGTTGGTAAAGGCTATGAGTGCGGAGGCTTGTTCCGTTTATCTCTGTCAGACATTTGTAATAAAGTTGTTAATCATATTTACACGAATTTTGAATCAAATGTCTGGCACTCTCGTCTTTGTCATATTAATTTTGGTTGTATGACGTGGCTAGCTAAAATAAATTTAATCCCCGATTTCACAACTGTCAAGAGATCTAAGTGCCAAGTCTGCGTGCAAGCTAAACAACCTCGGAAGTCACATACGACTGCAGAAGTAAGAAATTTAACTCCACTAGAGCTCATACATTCTGATCTTTGTGAGATGATTGGTGTGTTGACAAAAGGTGGAAAGAAATATTTCATGACTTTGATCGATGACTCTACGAGATGTTGTCATGTGTATCTTTTAAAATCAAAAGATGAGGCTTTGAGTTTCTTCAAAATCTATAAAGCTGAGGCAGAAAATCAACTTGATCGAAAGATTAAGAGGCTTAGGTTTGATCGTGGTGGAGAGTATTTTCCAACGAGTTTGATTTCTTTTGTGCGGAACATGGCATAATTCATGAGAGGACGCCTCCCAACTCACCCTAGTCAAATGGAGTAGCCGAAAGAAAGAACTGTACTCTAACAGATTTGGTTAACGCCATGTTAGACACATCGGGTCTCTCCAAGGAATGGTGGGGGGAGGCACTATTGACTGCGTTTCATGTCCTAAACCGAATTCCTACAAAGAACAAAGAAATTACTCCATTCGAAGAATGGGAGAAGAAAAGATTAAAACTCTCTTACTTACGTACTTGGGGTTGTTTGGCAAAGGTTAATGTACCAATCCCCAAGAAGCACAAGCTAGGACCAAAAACCATTGATTGTATTTTTCTGGGCTATGCTTTCCATAGCATTGGTTATAGATTCTTGATAGTAAAATCTGAAGTATCTGACATTCATGTCGGTACAATCATGGAGTCGACTGATGCGACTTTGTTTGAGGATATCTTTCCTATGAAGGATAAACCTAACTCATCAAATCCGGAGATACCTAGTTCATCTAATCCGGAATTTACTACATTTTCTGAATCTACCATTCCAATTGAACACTCTGAAAGTCCTAAGAAGGATGATAATAAAATTCCTAAAAGGAGCAAGAGACAGAGGACTGCAAAATCCTTTGGTGATGATTTCATTATGTGCCTTGTGGACGACACTCCCACTTCCATTTCAGAAGCATATGCATCTCCTGATGCTGACTACTGGAAGGAAGCCGTCCATAGTGAGATGAATTCCATCTTAGCTAATGGAACATGGGAGATCACTGATCACCCTTATGGGTGCAAACCTGTAGGGTGCAAGTGGGTGTTTAAGAAAAAGATTAGATCTGATGGTACTATTGAGAAGTACAAGGCACGACTTGTGGCCAAGGGATATACTCAAAAAGAAGGTGAAGACTTCTTTGACACTTACTCAACCGTTGCTAGATTGACCATCATTCAAGTATTACTCTCATTGGCTGCCTCTCACGATCTTCTCGTTCATCAAATGTACATTAAGACAACTTTCCTTAATAGAGAGTTGGATGGGGAAATTTACATGAATCAGCCAGATGGCTTTGTGGTAAATGATCAAGAAGGAAAGGTGTGCGAGTTGTTGAAATCTTTATATGGCCTAAAACAAGCCCTAAGCAGTGGCATGAGAAGTTTGAAAGAACTTCAACTGCTGCATGCTTTGTTGTAAATGAAGCTGATAAATGTGTGTACCATCGCCATGATGGGGGTGAGGGAGTCATCCTTTGTTTGTATGTTGCTGACATACTAATTTTCGGAACCAACCTTAATGCAATTAAGGAGATCAAAGATTTCTTATCTCGTTCCTTTGAGATGAAGGATCTGGGAGTAGCTGATGTCATCCTGAACATCAATCTATTGAGAGATGATGATGGTGGGATTACATTGCTTCAGTCCCACTATGTGGAAAAGGTCTTGAGTCGTTTCGGGTATAGCGACTTCAAGTTTTCTCCTACACCGTATGATCCTAGTGTGTTGCTTCAAAAGAATCGAGGAAATGCTAGAGACCAACTGAGATACTCTCAAATTATTGGATCGCTTATGTATTTAGCTAGTTCCATGAGGCCTGACATCGCTTTTGCTGTAAGCAAACTCAGTTGATTTGTTTCAAATCCAGGAGATGATCACTAGCATGCTCTTGAGAGAGTTATGTGCTATCTAAAAGGCACTGCGAGCTATGGCATTCACTATACCGGGTATCCGAGGGTACTAGAGGATTATAGTGATTCAAATTGGATATCTGATGCTGACGAGATAAAGGCCACGAGTGGATATGTATTCACACTTGCTGGTGGCGCTATTTCTTGGAAGTCTTGCAAACAGACCATCTTAACGAGGTCAACTATGGAAGCAGAACTCACAGCATTAGACACAACCACTGTTGAAGCAGAGTGGCTTCGTGAACTCTTGATGCTTACCTGTGGTTGAAAAACCAATACCCTCAATCCTTATGAACTGCGATAATCAAACTGTGATTTTCAAGGTAAATAGTTCTAAGGATAATATGAAGTCATCAAGACATGTGAAAAGGAGACTGAAATCTATCAGGAAATTGAGAAACTCCGGAGTTATTGCATTGGATTATATTCAAACATATAAAAACTTGGGCAGATCCCTTCACAAAAGGTCTATCACGTATCGTGATAGAAAATGCATCGAAGGAGATGGGTATGCGACCCACAATTTGAGCTTTCCACAGTGGTAAACCACTCTATGTGATCGGAGTTCCCGTGAATTAGAATTGGGAGACAAGCTGTTGGCTATCTGAGAGGAAAGTATCCCTACTTTAATGAACACCACTCCAAAAGATGCAATACTTTCATATTCTGCACGACGGGTTAATTTTTTTATCTTAATGTGTTCTAAGGTGCTTATCCTAAGCAAAGATGTTGTCCTGCAGAACATCTTTTGAAGAACACATCTATATGAGTCTGACTGTTTAAACGTCGCAGTCTATGAGAGTAGGGTGCTCTCAAATAAACTCATGAAAGGTCACGGAGTATGACGCAAAAGCTCCACCCGCGGGGAAGTCCCACGGTAGCCTAGTATCTGTTAAGACTTTTTGTGAAGCTAGGTTTGCAGCAAACTTGAGGTTCAAGGCATAGTCTACTGTACAAGTTGCAGCCTAGTATTGTTGGAGATATGCCCTAGAGGCAGTAATAAATATAGTTATTATTATATCTTTGTGTTTATGATAAATGTTTGCATTCATGTTATACCAGTATTAACCAAGAAACATTAATACTTGTGTGATTTGTAAACTAAATTAGAGTCCCTAGTAAAGCCTCTTCATAATACTAGCTTGTTGGTTAATAGATGATTGTGGTTTCCCTATCATGAACATTGAGATGTTATTAACAACAAGATCATATCATTAGGAGAATGGTATGATGGACATACTCCTATAGATAAGCGTAGCATAAAGATCAAGTCATTTTAATAGTTCAATTGCTATATGCTTTCTGATACATAGTAACCTAATTCCTTCGACCATGAGATCATGCTTATCACCATCACCGGAAGGATGTTTTGATGACATCAAACACCACACCATAACTGGGTGGCTATAAAGGTGGCATTGAGTGTTTGGAAAGTATGGGTTGAGACACATGAATCAAGAGTGGGATTTGTCCATCCATATGACGGATAGATATACTCTGGGCCCTCTCGCTGGAATGTCATCCAATTAGCTTGCAAGCATGTGACTGGCTCACACGGGATCACATATCACGGGAACGAGAAAAGATTACTTATCGGTAACGAGGTTGAACTAGGTATGCAGAGATACCGACGATCAAAACCTCGGATAAGTAAACTATCGTGAGACAAAGGGAAATTGGTACCGTATGTAAGTGGTTCATTCGATCGCAAAGTAATCATAGAAATATGTGGGAGCCATATGATTTTCCAGATTCCTCTATTGGTTGTTGTTCGGAGAAGTGTCTTGATCATGTCCGCATAATTCACGAACCGTAGGGAGACACACTTAAGTATTCGATGTTGTTGAGTAGTTATGGAATGATGAGTAAGAGACCAAATGTTGTTCGGAGTCTCGGATAGGATCCGGGATATCACGAGGAGATCCGGAATGGTCCGGAGAATAAGATTCATATAAGGAAAGTCATGTTTCGGAGTTGGGGAATGATTCCGGTGTTTTCATCGGGAATGTTCTAGAAGGTTCCGGAAGGTCCGGCACTCCGGAGGGGAAGGGTACATGAATGTGTCATAACAAGTTGGAATGATTGCATCATGTACTAGGTGTCATCGCTGAGCAAAATAAAGGGATAAATCAAATCCTAGTTTGAAAAAGTCAAACGCCAATTTGAAAAGTCAAACGGCAGTTTTGCTTAGTGGAGGGAGAGTAGGAAACCTACTTGGGGAGGAGTTCCTCTCCCTCCTCCCGCCGGCCAAGGAGGCAGACTTGGGGGAGGACTCCCTCCCCTTGGCCAGCGCCCTCCCGCCTATAAAAGGAGGGGCAGGGGTGCCCCTCTAGACCTACACCTCTCACACCCGAAACCCTAACCCTAGCCGCCGGCCCTCCTGCAGCCGCCGCCGCCCTAGGGTTTGCCCTAGCCGCTGACTTGGGGCTCTCCCATTGCCCTAGCCGCCAGCCTAGCTCCCTCTCCTTGGTGCCTCTAAACCCTAGATCGCCAAGGGCTCTCTCATAGTCCACCATACTCGCTCCGGCTTAAGGCAAAGCCCTGCGAGATCTCCCCTCTACTTCCGGTACCACGCCGTCGTGCTGCCGGAATCGCGAGGAGAGTGCTACAACCTCCGCTGCCTGCTGGAACAAGGGAGAGGAAGGTCTTCCTCGAGTACCGAACGTGTGACCGACTACGGGAGCGCTGCCGGAACGCGACGTCGGAAGGATCGTCTACACGATATTGAGATCGGCAAGAGTACGACTACATCACCCACGAGAATCTGCTCTCGTTAACCGCTTTGGAATCTTCGAGGGTGAGTTCTTCTATCGACTCGTTGCTACAATCTAGTAGATAGATCTTGGCTTGTTTTTTTGCATGCGGTAGAAATTTTTTGTTTTCCATGCTATGAACCCCTATAGTGGTATCAGAGCCGTGTCTATATGTAGATCTGTTGCACGAGTAGAACACAATGGTCATTGTGGGCGGTGGTGCTTTTATTATCAATTGCTTCTTGTGTACTTTGCATCTTGCGGTATGATGGGATGAAGCGGCCCGGGCTAACCTTACATGACATCGTTCATGAGACTTGCTCCACGCTAAACATGCAACTTGTATTGCATAAGTGGATTTGCGGGTGACTGTCTCTCCCATTATAGTATAGATCCAATTTACAACGGGCACTTGATAGTTCTAGCATCAACGTTGTGGTTCTTGTTCGTAAGTTAGAGCGACACTTATTGAAAGGCCCAAACCACGTAAAATATGCAAAGAAAATTAGAGGCGTCTAAACTTTGTTTTGCAGGGGTGTGCTGTGCTGTGATATGGCCATGATTGTGATTATATTTGATGTATGCAATGTTCCTTATTGTAAGTTGGCAACCGGCAGGAGCCATATGGTTGTCTTTAAATTCTGTTAAGACCCGCGTGTCTATTCAAAGTAGTTGTAATATTTGAAGCTGGTGGACGACAACCATGGAGCAACGTCATTGACCTTGATGCAATGCCGGTGATGATGGAGATCATGTTCGTGCTTGAAGATGGAGATCAGAAGCACAAAGAAGAAAGGCCATATCATATCACATATTATGAATTGCATGTGATGTTAATCCTTTATGCATCTTGTATTGCTTAGTTAACGACAGTAGCATTATAAGATGATCCCTCAAGCACACAAATTTCAAGTTTTAAAGTGTTCATCCTTAGTTAGCACCGTTGCTAAAGCTTGTTGTTTCGAAGCACCACGTGATGATCGGGTGTGTTAGATTCTGCAAGTGTATACAACGTGAGCAAGCCAGTATTGCTCATGCAGAAGCTAAGGTTTGACCTTGACGAGCCTAGCATGTACAGACATGGTCTCGGAACACGGATCACCGAAAGGTAAAGCATGAATCATATAGTAGATATGATGAACATGTCGATTGTTCGCCATTGAAGCTACATCAACTCTCGTGATGATCGGTTTTGATGTGGTGGATTTGGTTCGTGTGATCACTAAAACAATGTGAGGGATATTGTTTTGAGTGGGAGTTCACCTAGATTAATTTAACTATTAATTAGAACTCAATTTGTCATAAACTTAGTCTAAACTATTGCAAATATGTTGTAGATCAATGGCGGCCCCTACCATCAATTTTAATGCGTTCCTAGAGAAAGAAAAGTTGAAAAATAATGGAAGCAACTTCGCGGATTCGTTCCGCAATTTGAGGATTGTCCTCAATGCTGGTAATTTGAGCTATGTGCTGGATGCACCTCTGGGTGACCCGCCTGCAGCTGATGCTACCGATGAGGTAAAGAATGTTTTCCTCGCTCGAAAGAATCAGTACTCCACAGTTCAGTGTGCTATCTTGTATGGTTTGGAAACAGAGCTTCAGAAAAGGTTTGAGAATTCAGACCCACATGATATTGTCCGTGAACTCAAAATGATATTTGAGGCTCACGCGGTAGTTGAGAGTTATGAGGCTTCTGAAAAGTTCTTTAACTGCAAGATGGAAGAGGGCAGCTCCGTCAGTGAGCATGTGCTTAAGATGTCTGGGCACTCAAACAAACTCCAAAGTTTGGGTATAGTGATTCCTAATTCTTTTGGGATACATCGTGTCTTCCAATCACTACCACCAAATTACAAGAACTTTGTGATGAACTACAATATGCAAAACATGGACAAGACGTTGCCAGAACTCTTCTCCATGTTGAAATCTGCAGAAGTGGAGATCAAGAAAGAGCACCAAGTGTTGTTGGTCAATAAGACCACCAAATTCAAGAAAGGCAAGTCTAAGCAAAAGGGAAACTTCAAGAAGGGCGGTAAGAAAGTTGTCGCACCGGTGAAGAAGACCAGGGCTAGACCTAAGCCTGATACTGAGTGTTTTTACTGCAAGCAAGAGGGTCACTGGAAGCGGAATTGCCCAAAGTACTTGGCGGATTTGAAGAACGGCAACATCAAGAAGAAAGGTATATCCGATATACATGTTATTGATGTGTATCTCACTAGTACTCGTAGTAGTGTCTGGGTATTTGATACTGGTTCGGTTGCTCATATTTGTAACTCGAAACAGGTGTTACAGAATAAACGGAAGCTAGCGAAGAACGAGGTGACGATGCGCGTTGGAAATGGATCAAAGTTTGATGTGATCGCGGTCGGAACGCTGCCTCTTCATCTACCATCGGGATTAGTTTTATACTTAAATAATTGTTATTTGGTGCCTGCGTTGAGCATGGACATTATATCGGGATCTTGTTTATTGCGAGACGGTTACTTGTTTAAGTCCGAGAATAATGGTTGTTCGATTTATATGAGTAATATGTTTTATGCACATGCACCTTTGATAGATGGTCTATTCTTATTGAATCTCGATAGTGGAAATACACATATTAATAACATTGAGGCTAAACGTTTGAAATTGAGCGATAACTCGACCTATATGTGGCAATCGCTGCCTTGGTCACATTGGAGTGAAGCGTATGAAGAAACTCCATTCCGATGGACTTCTTGAATCACTTGATTTTGAATCACTTGAAAGATCTGAAGCATGTCTGATGGGTAAAATGACTAAGACTCCATTTTCTGGTATGATGGAGCGAGCTACAGACTTATTGGAAATCATACATACCGATGTGTTTGGACCTATGAGTGTAGCATCGCGTGGTGGTTATCGTTATGTTCTTACCTTTCACGGATGACTTGAGTAGATATGGGTATATATCTATTTCATGAAACATAAGTTCGAAACTTTCGAGAAGTTTAAGGAATTTCAAAGTGAGGTAGAGAATCAACGTAACAAGAAGATTAAATTTCTACGTTCTGATCGTGGAGGTGAATATCTAAGTTACGAGTTTGGCGAGCATTTGAAGAAATGCGGAATAATTTCACAATTGACACCGCCGGGAACACCACAGCGTAATGGTGTGTCCGAACGTCGTAATCGAACTCTCTTAGATATGGTTCGTTCTATGATGTCACTTACAGATTTACCGCTATCGTTTTGGGGTTATGCATTAGAAACAGCCGCATTCACTTTAAATAGGGCACCATATAAATCCGTTGAAACGACACCATATGAACTATGGTTTGGGAAGAAACCTAAATTGTCGTTCCTTAAAGTTTGGGGTTGCGAAGCCTATGTAAAGAAGTTACAGCCGGACAAGCTTGAACCCAAAGCGGAAAAATGCGTCTTCATAGGATAACCGAAGGAAACTATCGGGTATACTTTCTATCATAGATCCGAGGGCAAAATCTTTGTTGCCAAGAATGGATCCTTTCTAGAGAAGGAATTTCTCTCGAATGAAGTGACTGGAAGGAAAGTAGAACTCGACGAGGTTATTGAACCTTCTCTCGAACTTGCGAGTAGCGCAGCACCGGAAGAAGTTCCTGTGGTGCCTACACCAATAAGAGAGGAAGCTAATGATGATGATCATGAAACTTCGGTTGAAGTTTCTACAGAGCCTCGCAGGTCAACGAGAACTCGTACCACTCCTGATTGGTATGATCCCGTTATGAGTGTCATGTTGGTGGACAACACCGATGACCCTGAGACATATGAGGAAGCGATGATGAGCCCAGATTCCAAAAAATGGCAAGAAGCCATGAAATCCAAGATTGGATCCATGTATGAAAACCAAGTATGGACTTTGGTGGACTTACCGGATGGCCAGAAGGCTGTCGAGAACAAATGAATTTTCAAGAAGAAAACAGATGCTGATGGTAATGTTACTGTCTATAAAGCTCGACTTGTCGCAAAAGGGTTTCGACAAATTCAAGGAGTTGAATACGATCAGACTTTCTCACCAGTAGCGAAGCTAAAGTCTGTGAGGATTATGTTAGCAATCGCTGCATATTACGATTATGAAATATGGCAGATGGATGTCAAAACAGCGTTCCTCAATGGAGACATTGATGAAGAGTTGTATATGATGCAACCCAAAGGTTTTGTCGATCCTAAAGATGCTGACAAGGTATGCAAACTTCAAAGGTCCATATATGGATTGAAGCAAGCATCCCGAAGTTGGAATCAACATTTTGATAAGGTAATCAAAAGCTTTGGTTTTATACAAACTTATGGAGAAGCTTGTATTTACAAGAAAGTGAGTGGGAGCTCTGTAGCATTCTTAATACTATATGTAGATGACATATTGTTGATTGGGAATGATGTAGACCTTCTTAATAGTGTTAAGGAATATTTGAATAGTAGTTTTTCAATGAAAGATCTTGGCGAAGCAGCTTACATATTAGGCATAAAGATTTATAGAGATAGATCAAGACGCCTAATATCATTGTCACAAAGTACATATTTGGACAAAGGTCTAAAGAGGTTTGGAATGGAAGATAGCAAGAAAGGGTTCTTGCCCATGTTGTCCAATACGACCTTGAGTAAAACTCAAAGTCCAGCAACGACAAAAGACAGAGAAAGGATAAGTAAGACTCCCTATGCCTCCGCCATAGGATCTCTAATGTATGCCATGCTATGTACTAGACCCGACATTGCATATGCTGTTAGTTTAACTAGCAGATATCAAAGTGATCAGGAGTGGATCATTGGACAGCAGTCAAAAACATCCTTAAGTACTTGAGAAGAACTAAGGATATGGTTCTTTCTTATGGAGGTGATGAACAACTCGTTGTTAATGGTTACACCGATGCTAGTTGGAACACCGATCCGGATGATTCTAAATCATAATCTGGATACGTATTTATTTTGAATGGTGCAGCAGTTAGTTGGAGGAGTACAAAGCAAAGCGTTGTGGCGAGATATTCAACTGAATTGGAATACATAGCTGCTTCGGAGGCTTCACAAGAAGCAATATGGATGAAGGAGTTCATTACAGAGCTCGGTGTGGTTCCAAGTGCGCTGGACCCAATGTCTATCTACTGTGATAACATGGGCGCCATAGCCAATGCGCAAGAACCAAGGTCACACAAGAAGCTGAAGCACATCAAGCTGCGTTTTCACGCTATTCGAGAACATGTCCAAGATGGTGACATAAAGATTTGCAAAGTACACACAGATCTGAATGTGGTGGATCCGTTGACTAAACCTCTCCCGAGGGCAAAACATGACCAACACCAAACTGCCATGGGTGTTCGGTATATTACCATGTAATCTAGATTAGTTGACTCTAGTGCAAGTGGGAGACTGTTGGAGATATGCCCTAGAGGCAGTAATAAATATAGTTATTATTATATCTTTGTGTTTATGATAAATGTTTGCATTCATGCTATAACAGTATTAACCAGGAAACATTAATACTTGTGTGATTTGTAAACTAAATTAGAGTCCCTAGTAAAGCCTCTTCATAATACTATCTTGTTGGTTAATAGATGATTGTGGTTTACCTATCATGAACATTGAGATGTTATTAACAACAAGATCATATCATTAGGAGAATGGTATGATGGACATACTCCTATAGATAAGCGTAGCATAAAGATCAAGTCATTTTAATAGTTCAATTGCTATATGCTTTCTGATACATAGTAACCTAATTCCTTCGACCATGAGATTGCTTATCACCATCACCGGAAGGATGCTTTGATGACATCAAACACCACACCGTAACTGGGTGGCTATAAAGGTGGCATTGAGTGTTTGGAAAGTATGGGTTGAGACACATGAATCAAGAGTGGGATTTGTCCATCCATATGACAGATAGATATACTTTGGGCCCTCTCGGTGGAATGCCATCCAATTAGCTTGCAAGCATGTGAATGGCTCACAAGGGATCACATATCACGGGAACGAGAAAAGAGTACTTATCGGTAACGAGGTTGAACTAGGTATGCAGAGATACCGACGATCAAAACTTCGGATAAGTAAACTATCGTGAGACAAAGAGAAATTGATATCGTATGTAAGTGGTTCATTCGATCGCAAAGTAATCATAGAAATATGTGGGAGCCATATGAATTTCCAGATCCCTCTATTGGTTATTGTTCGGAGAAGTGTCTCGATCATTCCGCATAATTCACGAACCGTAGGGAGACACACTTAAGGATTCGATGTTGTTGAGTAGTTATGGAATGATGAGTAAGAGACCGAATGTTGTTCGGAGTCTCGGATAGGATCCGGGATATCACGAGGAGATCCGGAATGGTCCGGAGAATAAGATTCATATAAGGAAAGTCCTGTTTCGGAGATGGGGAATGATTCCGGTGTTCTCATCGGGAATGTTCTAGAAGGTTCCGGAAGGTCTGGCACTCCGGAGGGGAAGGGTACATGAATGTGTCATAACAAGTTGGAATGATTGCATCATATACTTGGTGTCATCGCTGAGCAAAATAAAGGGATAAATCAAATCCTAGTTTGAAAAAGTCAAACGCCAATTTGAAAAGTCAAACGGCCGTTTTGCTTGGTGGAGGGAGAGTAGGAAACCTACTTGGGGAGGAGTTCCTCTCCCTCCACCCGCCGGCCAAGGAGGCCTACTTGGGGGAGGACTCCCTCCCCTTGGCCGGCGCCCTCCCACCTATAAAAGGAGGGGCAGGGGTGCCCCTCTAGACCTACACCTCTCACACCCGAAACCCTAACCCTAGCCGCCGGCCCTCCTGCAGCCACCATCGCCGTAGGGTTTGCCCTAGCCGCCGACTTGGGGCTCTCCCCTTGCCCTAGACGCCGGCCTAGCTCTCTCTCCTTGGTGCCTCTAAACCCTAGATCGCCAAGGGCTCTCTCATAGTCCACCATACTCGCTCCGGCTTAAGGCGAAGACCTGCGAGATATCCCCTCTACTTCCGGTACCACGTCGTCGTGCTGCCAGAATCGCGAGGAGAGTGCTACAACCTCCGCTGCCTGCTGGAACAAGGGAGAGGAAGGTCTTCATCGAGTACCGAACGTGTGACTGACTACGGGAGCACTGCTGGAACGCGGCGCCGGAAAGATCGTCTACACGATCTTGAGATCGGCAAGAGTACGACTACATCACCCACGAGAATCCGCTCTCGTTAACCGCTTTGGAATCTTCGAGGGCGAGTCCTTCTATTGACTCGTTGCTACAATCTAGTAGATAGATCTTGGCTTGTTTGTTTGCATGCGGTAGAAATTTTTTGTTTTTCATGCTACGAACCCCTACAAGTATAACATAAAGCTCTAGGTGGAAGTTCAACTTAACAGTCTCCACTACAGTACCGGTATATAAAAAATAATTTAGAACCAAAGGCAAACTTCATGTGCCTCTAGGATCCGGTGGGGATTATTGGAATTTTTGTCTAAATAGGCCCAGCCCATTTATTATATGCCAATAAATTCCTAAAATCCTAAAGGCCCATTTGGTCCATTCATGCAAGGCAAGAGCTGGGACAAATGTTTAGTCCCACATTGCTAGTTGAGTGGAAGTTGGACCAGCTTATAAGGAGAGCTCTTGCACCACTTGTACAAGCTTGAGAAGAGAAGACATATACACGCGCGCTCCTCCTCCTCCTCCTCGCGCGCGCCGCGGGTTGCGGGAAGCTCGCCGAGCCGAGCTTTATTTTGCCACGCATTAATGGTATATGAATAGTTGTACAGAAGCTAAAACGTTTTGCTCGAGTGGACTTTTAATACGAGCTAAATGAATACGAATTGAGTGGGGGTTGTTCAGTGGGCTGTCGCCTGTTTGCTTCAACTTATGTCCATTCATTTCATCTCCTGCGTAGCCTGTCTGCCTTCTCCTCTGTGCCTATATAAGAGAGAGGTCGCGCCTCCTCTCAGACACACTACCACACATCCTTTGCGCCTCCGGTTCCAGAGCATTGCGCTACCTAGTCTTCCCTATCCCGTCCTACGGCGTGAACCGCGAGCCGGGACAATAGGCCTCCGATACCTCGCTGCTTCGAGTCCTGTACGGGAGAAGGGCGATAAGGTTTTTGGGAAGCGCTATCGGCGCGACTACTGACTTCATCACGGACTCCCTCACGGATAGCGACTGCGCCGACGTCTTCCCCAACGAGGACTTCTTCCCCGATATCAGCACCCTCTTGCTCGACGACATGGCTAACGACGGTGCCAACGCGAACGCCGGCGGTTCCTCTACTGCTGCTGCCGTGTATATTTTCTTTCTCAATCTTGTTCTGATCGCATCTCAAGTTATATGCCTTGCAGTATGTTTGATTATCTATCTCAATATGTATTCGCTATTTCACATGATTGGTATATTGTCTATTATTCTAATCATGTTTTATCTAGCGTTTATTATGGGTAATTCGTTTGGTAAATTGCTCGTTAATTCAACAATAAGTAGCTAAATAATGAGCACTAGCGTTCTGACATTTTCTAATATGAGTAACACAACCCCGATGAACCTTCAACAAAGATTTAATCTCTTTCAGAATAGTAGAGTAGAATCTACACCATTATCTTTGAGCATCTCAAGAATCTCCAAACAGTCGACTTCTATGATCAAGGGGTTGGTGCATGCACCATTGAATGGCCAACGACAAACCCTCGCATTTTGTACTTAGCTCCGCTCGCCATGCACTTCTGCAGTTAAATAATTGTCTACATGCTGACAGAACAAGAATTCGTTCATGATCCCTAACAACCATCCCGACTAGCACCACCATCACAAGTAAAGGACCCATCGGTGTTCATCTTACTCCAGCTCTCGGTGGAGCTGTGAACATAACAGGAGGCTTAGGACCATGATCTTTGGATGCATGGAAACTAGCTTCGTCAACGTCCAAGATAAACTATCCTTTACTAATATCTTTCTCAAGGTGGTTTTTAATCATCACTAAGGACTCCTAGTAACTCATCAAAAAAGGCCTCGATGCCTTCATCGGCGGAGGGGGTTTATCATGTAAAACCTCATTTTTTTATCTGTAAAACCTCATTCTGAACATGCCATATGCGCCACATTGTCATAAAAATCAATCCTCTAGCCTGATTAGGCAACCCTAGGAGAAGACTGAACAACCACTCCGTACATGAATTCTGATTTGTATCTAACGTTTGGATGTTCCATTGCTCAGCCATATAGTTCCACAATATCTTGGCCAAGTTGCAACGCTTAAACAGGTGGAAATTATCCTCAAGTTCCACACCCCAAAGTGGGCAACCATCTATAACATCAAGTGTCCTTTTCATTTATTCTGCCACATAGGCAGCAATTTTTTTTGAAGGACACATAGGCAGCAAATCAGTGATTACCCTAAGATTTTTTTGGACTTTTGGAGGTACAATGGACTTCCAAATTAGATCCCATATTTTCGTGTTGCCATCCGGAGCCGTACTAGATGATTCAGTCGGCGATCTCCACACCTCCTCCATACCTAGAGTATAAACACTCTTGATAGAAAAGATACCATGCTTCTCCGATGCCCATGCCATATGATCCGATTCTATTCTGGTAGATGGCCTGATTTTTGAGATTTCAGACACAAATCCATTTTTGAGATATTGGTGGGAATAAAGTATTGGCTTAATATATCCATTCTGATCTATCAATTTTGAAACAAATCTGAGTCTGCACCTTCTTTTCAAACAAATGGGCTGATAATAAATAGGCCTAAGTATCCAAAAATCCTTCCATATTCTTATATTTTGATCATTACAAAGCCTCCAACACAAGCCTTTCTTCAGCAATTCCATTCCATATGAAATATCCTGCCAAGTCGACGAGGCATTGCAAGCAAAAAACCATATCCCAAGCTTACCATTTGGATAATACTTCTCCTTAAGAACACGTTCACACAAACTGTGTCCATCTTAGTAATCAGTCTGCAAGCTTGTCTCGCCACCAATGCTTGATTAAATACTCTGAAATCTCAAAAACCGATTTCACCATGACACTTAGCATTTGTAATCTTTCCCATGACCTCCAAGGTGTATTCCTCTTCCATCCTTAGATCCCCAGTAAACATATCTCACCATTTTTGTCAGATCATCACAAAAAGAGAATGGCAAGTTGAAGACTCCCATCAGATATGTGGGTAAAGCTTGGTCGTCTCCCCATATAAGAAACCTTTTAGTTTATTGTCCCTAGAGGTCCAGAAATTTAACCCTCCACATACGGCCATTAGGAGTAGGTAAAACCAAATAATTCTCTTCAAACATCATAGAAGTGACCTCCAATGCAGTATGCAGCACATCCTATACCAGTACAGGGAAAGATTCACCGGAAAGGATGGATCACTGTGAGTGGTTTAAGAGTCGACCCATTGAAAACACATATATATATATATATCCGGATCTTGGTTTACCCGAGTAGCCTCCTCATGATTTTACTAGAAGAACAGTGAAGTGTCATTGGCGAATAATAAATGTCATACTCCAGTTGCCTGTTGATAAACCTCAATTTGCACCACAAAAATACCTCCATATCCAGCGGATTTTTGGCCGGCACAAGCGAAAAGTACCTGCAATAGTTGGATGCGTGGCGGATGAGGTTCACGGAGGCTTTCGAGGGCAGCACAAATATTTGCGCCGTGGTATTACCGATACCGGCACTAAATTGTGCCGCAGTAGGTGTTAGGCATGTGCGGCGTTGTTTATTGCCGTGGTTAACTGGGCGCAGGTACATTCGCTGGCACGTAGATTATACATGACCTGCATAGTGAGCCTACCTAGGCTGGCAGGTTAACCCTGTCCCACTTCCTGCTGAGCTCCACCACAGAAGACAAGAGACGACCGGGCGGTTATAAAATATATCTTCCGTGCTCTTCATCGTCTCCCCACTACGATCCCCAGTTATCTTCACCCTCTCTCTACACGAAAACTTCAGCCGACAGCAGGGCAAATCCGACAAGATCTAGGCAGAACGCTACAGAGATCAACTACGAGATGGAAGCAGGACTTTTTTTTTCTATATTTTAATTTTGATTTAGGCGGATATTTGGGGTTTGTTGATCGAGATCGATCTATGTTTGCACATTTGGAGATAAATCTCGTTTCTTCACATTTGATCACCCATCTCGCAGATTATGCCTGGATTACATCCTGATGCTATTACTGACGACCCGCAATGGAATGTGGTTGAGATGGATACACAATTTATGTGCGTGTGCAGCCTTCAACCTCATCGCAGAGTTATGTATGACCGCTGATGGACCAATCACACCGGCTGCATGTTTCTTGGATGCGGTCAGGATGTTCCTAACTACAATGCCATTGTATGGCCTGATCGGGAGCACAAGTCTCGGCACCTTGTGCGGGCGTTTCTCTATCTTTGGAATCGAGGTAAACATAAGAAAGCATTGCGCGAGCAACGGAAGGTGTTCCACATTGAGAAAATGAACACCAGAGCTCAACAAGCGGCTGCCAAGTTTCTATGCGAGCAGAAGGAGGAATGGCATGAGCTCTCCTACGAGATACTCGGTGTCATTACTAGAATGAGACAGATAGTTCAAACTGATAACGTGGAGGACCTGCCGGATGACAACGTAGACTCTATTACCTCTGCTGAGTCTATTGAGGAAGATTAGTCTGAACATATTTTCTATAATTGAGTAGTAATTCATGTGTTATTTTTCGAATATATATTGTACAATTATTATCTAGGTATAAGTACTTTATTTCCTTTTGTTATTATTGTCTCCCTATCTTGTTTAATGGGCCAGGACGACCAAGCCGACCAAGTTTTAGATCTCAATATTATCCGAAAGAAATCGCCCAGTTTCATATCTCACTATCACTCCCCACCTCTAGATCATGGTTTCACCCATCACCTCTCCGATGACCTCGACAGCGGCTACGCGAACCTCTCCGGCGACCTCGAGTGCGGCTTCACGAATCGCTCTGGTGCCCTCGACTCCGATGCCCTCAACTGCGGCTACGCGAACCGGTCCGACACACTCGACTGCGGCTGCACGAACCACTCCGGCGCCCTCCCTAGAACCTCCCGAGATCTAAATGGTATCTGTATGTTAGGAATTTTTGTTCTCATTGTTCTAAAAGAAAAAAGTAGCATTGTTGGACTCTGTAGGTTAGAAATGTCTAATGCGTGCAACAACCCTAACAAGGTACCTAGATCTCGTCCCCGACTGTGCCCTCTGCCATGCGAGGTATAGTGGTGAGACTAGATCAATAACATGCATGTATGTATGTGTGAAGTAATACAAGTTCATTTCAGGATCAGATGCCCAAGTTATAGATAAGTACAACCTTCACTATAGGTTTGACAATGATGTCTACATGACTAGATTAAGAAGGAGAAACCCGAGGAGGATAGTAAGAAGATACAAGCCAACAATCCCTTACTTCATTTGCACCATGAACAAGAACAACTTCTCCAAAGGAAATATGGTAACTTTCTTACCACAACCAGTATTTGTTTTTTTCCTCCTATGGATGTTCATACTTACCACAACCTTAATTGTTTCTTCCTTCATATGCAGTATTTTTCATGCCCTTTTGCCCGCATGTTTATCATTTCTCACATTCATGAAGATTACAGTGACAATGAGACCATAAAAAAAGTTCATGTGTAGCATAGAAATGACGACACTATCATCTTGACTTCAAATTGGGCAGGTTGTGTTGTTCAGAAGAAGCTGGAGGAAGGAGATGTTTGTGTATGAGAGTTTAAAGCAAAAGTGGGCTATTTTTGGCCGTGCCGATGGATAAATTCTAAGTCGGTTGTTATGAAATAGTTAGTTTTTTACAGATGTATATGAACTAGATTGGGGTGACAAACTTGCATCTGAACTATATATGTGTATCACTATCGTGTGATATGATTTTCTGTATATTATGAGTTTTCTGTGTTCTTCTATATGTGATCTATATACGAAACATTCTAGATTAGTTATCAATTTAATTAGTGCCGTCGTCTCACAGCTGCCACGGCATGTATGCAGTGTCTCCCTACATGGGCCACGCTATAAACGCTTTGCTGCTGCGGAAGCGCTAGTTCGACGGATGATGTTGTGCCATGCCAAAAAATCCGCCGCCGTTGCACAATCCCCGACGCAGTTATCCCTGGCGGCTTTTCTTGCCGCGCCAGTGCGAGCGCGGCGACTAAGGCTGTGCCTCGGCGTCTATAAGCGCCAACGCCCGAGCTCTGTGTTGTAGTGTCGATATATTTCATTTGCATTTATCCCTTCATTCAAAAGAGCAGAAAGTCCGTCAACAACAAAAAGGAATAGAAATAAAAAGAAAGGATCACCTTGCTGAAGCCCAAGCGACACTGCATATGAATCCACGAGGCTTCCATTGAATTTATCCGCATATCTCACCAATGTAATACGTGTCATAATCCAGTCTATAAAACAATAAGAGAAACCCAACTTTTGCATCACATGTCTCGAGAATAACCAATCAACCTTGGCATATGCCTTTGATGATCCAATATATATTTACAGAAACTTTTTGTTGAATCTTTCGCATGCATGATATGGTGGATACATTCAGAAACCAAGAAAACGATATCCGTGATCATCCATCCTTCCAGGGACGGAGGCACTCCGTGCCGGAGAGATGATATTATCCAATAATATACTCAGCCTATATACCAAGCATTTGGAAACCACATTGTACACAACAATACACGATCGAGTTAAACCTGCACATTTAGGCCCCCCCACATAGATACTCATTAAAGTCCCCCACAACAAGCCATAATAAATCAGATCGCCCTTAACTGTAGTTGATCTGTGCTATATATATAACTCCGTGTGAACCATCGTGTTCGATCGAGCCCTTAAGTGTGCACAGATAAGCCCACATGCAGTTCTGTAGATATGCTGCCATTGTCAACTAGCTCTACAACTTTGTCCCTTCACCCAAGGACGAGGAAGGTTCCAACTGGGCCAGGAATAATATATTTACGCAACCTCAGAGGCACTGTGTAGACAGATAACGATAACGTAATGTAATACGGAGTACCTTAAAGTTTAATCACGTGGCATCATCCATGCACGACGCAGTTTAAAGATTTCCACGATTAATGGAGTCAACTCCCTTGCAGCGTGAAGCACGCACATGCCACGAGACGATCCACATGTTTAGGCTGGTTCTAGTGCTAGTATCATAAGAGTAAGTTCAATAATAAAGCCCGTTGTTGGCTATAAGCCACCACCACGTCATCTATAGCCAACCTAATAGTTAACATATAGTACAATAGTTAGCTATAACTATGCACTACTTTCTTTTTCTAAGGCCTACTACCTCCTTCACGGTTTCAGGGCGCCTAATCAAATTTGGGTCTTTTCGAAACTACAATGTTCCTAGGCGCATAAGAATTAATTGTTAATTAATGTGGCACCTTTTCTTCCAACATCCTATGCATGCAAGAGTCTCCCACCAATGCATGCGCCTTAACCGTTCACTAATAGGTCTAATTTTTAGCCAATACGATTCACGCCTAGGTCCGTGAGATTTTTGTATAGCGTCCTGCAAACCGTGAAAGAGGGAGTACCTTACTTTCACACACAGTGCCTAGGAGCACGTGCTATAGCTAACTCTTGCATGAGAGCCCACTAATCTTCTCTCTCCACTTCTCTCTCATCCACATCATCTTAATATATTATTTAAAGTCTTATAGCCTGCTTACATAAGCTTATTGTACTTGCTCTAAGGTGTATCATGCATGCCAACTTGGCAAAAATCTAATGTGGCGTCATAATTAATGAAGAGAGAGGTGGATAAAGTACCATAGGTAGATACCGTATCATAGCACGTAAAACTAGAAATCATAATGGCAAGTCAATCTTGTACACACATTTTACATAGAGATTCTATAAATTAATAAATATACCACTACTATGATACTACTACATGATACAATACACTAAAGACATGGTATCATACACTAGTATCATATGCATGATAATACTATTATGATACTCCCACTATGACCAGCCTTAGCTGCAACCCAGAAGAAAAAATGGAGCCATCTATGCTCATAAATGTAGTTGATCCACATGTGTAGTGATTGGATTGGTTAAACTTCCAATTCACCCTAAAAAAATGGACCAGATTTTAATTTCTACTACTACCACTTCATCCTTGAGTTTGTAAGGTTAGTCATAGTGAGAGTAACTAGTAACATGTATGTACATGCAATGCTAACTAGGCAAATTGGTGAAATAACATGATAATTAATGAAAAAAGGGAGGTAGTAACTTAGAGCAAGGACAATAGTATAGCTAGCAAGTTGGCTATATGAGGTTGTCATGTCATCAAGATCTAGCTTGTTCAATAGTATTGGCTATAAGGTTGGCTATTAGATTAGTACTGGTTGTTATCTTCTCCTTTTCTCTTTCCTCTTATTTAATGTTTTTGCCTAGGAGCAAGTGTAGAGCTGGCTCTTGCATGAGAGCCAACAAGTCGCATTTTTCTTTATATTTCTCCTCCACATAGACAAAAATGCCTAGTCAGCAGGCTTATAGCCCACTATTATACTTGCTCTTAGTACTAGTTACCATAACAACACACATACCAAGACCATATGAGTCTACAACCAAATTAATTAGGTCTTGCATGACACCATACAAATATTATCACCTACTATGAAGGTAGTAATATCAACTAGTAACATATGCAAGTTATTAGTCTTAGTTATTTAACACTATGACCAGCCTAAGCCTTCTTCCTTGCAGCATGAAGCACGCACATGCCACGAGACATTCCACTTGTTTAGCTGCAACCAAGAAGAAAAAATGGAGCCATCTGTGCTCATAAATGTAGTTGATCCACATGTGCAGTGATTGGATTGGTTAAACTTTCTATCCACCCTGAAAAATGGACCAGATTTTAATTTCTACTACTACCGCTTCATCCTTGAGTTTGTAAGGTTAGTTATAGTGAGAGTAACTAAGCTAGTAAGATGCATGTACATGCAATGCCAACTAGGCAAATTGGTGAAATGGCATGATAATTAATGAAAAAAGGAGATAGTAACTTAGTATTAGTTACCATAACATCACACATATCAAGACATATGGATCTACAACTAAATTAATTAGGTCTTGCATGACACCATACAAATGTTATCACCTACTATGAATGTAGTAATATCAACTACTCCCTCCTTCACGGTTTGCAGGGCGCCTAATCAAATTTGGGTATTTCCAAAACTACAACGTTTCTAGGCGCATAAGAATTAATTATTGATTAATGTGGCAGCTTTTCTCCCAACTTCCTATACATGCAACAGTTTTCCACCAATGCATGCAACTTAACCGCTCATTAATAGGCCTAATTTTTAACCAATACATATACGCCTAGGTCCGTGAGATTTTTGTAGAGCGCCCTGCAAACGTGAAGGAGGTAGTACTAGTAACATATGCAAGTTATTAGTCTTAGTTACTTGATACTATGACCAGCCTAAGCCTTCTCCCTTGCAGCGTGAAGAACGCACATGCCACGGGACGATCCACATGTTTAACTGGAACCAAGAAGAAAAAATGGAGCCAGTTGCGCTCATAAATGCAGTTGATTATGTACTATATATCTACCTCGATGTATGGATGAAAATCTTTATCAAAAAAATATAGGGATGGAAACAGAGTGGAAGGTTTTCGACTATTTTCTGTAAAAGTAGAAACAGAAAAAAATACAAAAAAGGAATTTTGCAAAATGAAAACGGAAAAAAATTATTTTCATGAAAACGGAAAAGACGCTTAGTGAAATAGGTGCAGAAATGTAATTTCCATTTCATGTCTTAGGGTTAATGTGCGTGGTCAAATGCAACTGACCCATTACATGATCTTGTCAAGCCAAATCAACTTTCGAAGTCGCTCATCCCAAAACACCACGATAAACCCTTTGTGCATATTCGAGGAAGCTTCCATGATTTGACTTTTCCCTTACTCCCTTGTAAACCGAGCATCGTGCTAAATTTAGGAAACAATTTTATTAGTTTGTTTGAATGTTAGTGATTTTTTGAATGATTCAAAGGTTCTCTTGGTTTCATGTAATATCTGCATCGCTTCATATCCTCCACTTATTCGGTATGTATCTGTTTTCAATAATATTTGCTTCTGTTTTTGTTGCCATGGATTGTTTCCGCTTCAGCAAAACAATATGAAATTAATTACATTAACAGTATTTTTGCGTGCGAAAAAGCGCAGTATCTTTTTAAGTGGTAGCGGCACTTAGGTTAGATAAAAGGTTTGAAAGAAGCCACGGAATTGCAAGTGACCAACATATTCGTCCACACGGTTTTCTTAAAAGGGTTTAACCGGCAAGGTTCCTACTGCTAGTTCATTTTATTATGGCTTAAAATAAATGTTGAATTAGAAATCACAAGAAAGAAAAAGCTATAAGTAAGATCTCGGTGGGATACATACATATCAGAAAATAAACAGGTACATCGTATCTTGTATAAATAGGCAGGAGAGGCTGGGCATTTCTCGAACAACTCAGAGGTAGATTGCCCAGCTACCATTCCAATTCCCGTAGGCAAACCCAACCCACAATGGCGGGGGTGAGAGTGGCGAGTGACAAGGCCCTGACGGCACTGGTGGTTGCAGTGCTTGTTATGTGCGGCGGCGGGCTGGCAGCGGCGGCGTCGAACCTGGTGCCGGCGGTGTACGTGTTCGGCGACTCGACGCTGGACGTCGGGATGAACGGGCCGCTGCCGCTCCCCTATGGCATCGACTTGCCGGACGAATCCCTGCCGACGAGGGTCAGCAACGGTTTCAACCTCGCCGACTACATATGTACGGTGCATGCATATTTTCATTTCATTTTGTTCAGATGAATACTATCTAACGCCATGGATGATGCTTGATGCAGCGAGGGAGTTGGGTTTCGAGAATAGCCCGCCGGCGTACGAGTCGCTGAAGCCCAACACGAGCCACCAGATCCTCAGAGGCTTCGGTGGGGTCAGCTACGCTTCCGGTGGCTCCGGCATTCTCAATACCACAGTAAGTACCATGAATCTATAAAATAGTCTAGATGCATTTCCTTTATAAAGCTAAAACATCTTATTATATTTTGAAACAGAGAGAGTACTAGCTAGCTACTCGAATACTACTTTTTATTTGTCTGGCACGTTACTAATTTGCTTTTCATGTTCTGCATCTATCAGCGGATCATGAACAACAGCATTTCATTGGCCGAGCAGATTGATTTATTCGCGGCCACCAAGTTACAGATGACTCAGTATGCCCGTGCCAAGGGCTCCGTAGCCGCCCTCGACGAGCGGCTGGCCGAGTCCCTCTTCCTCATCAGCGCCGGCGGCAACGACTTTTTCAGACACATCCAGAGCCTCTGCTGGCGGCTCGCCGACCTTCCGCGCCAACCTCCTGTCAAACTTCACCAATCACGTGCAAACCCTGTACGGCCTCGGCGCCCGCCGCTTCGGGATCGTGGGCGTGCCGCCCGTCGGCTGCGTGCCCTTGTTGCGTAAAATTACGCTTGGCGGCGGGTGCTTAGACTACGCCAACAATATCGTCCGTGAATTCAACACCATGGTGGCCGAGATGATGGCCAACTTCTCCACCGACCCCGAACCGCACGGCATGACGTACTCCGTGGGGAGCGCCTTCAACGTGTTGATGAACTTCACCAATGACCCCGAGGCCAATGGGTTCACGGTTGTGAACAGCGCGTGCTGCGGCGATGGACGCTTTGGAGCGGGAACCTTCTGCGTGAAAAATGCCACCGTATGTGAGAACCGTGCCGACTATCTGTACTGGGACTTCGCGCACAGCACCCAGGCCACCGCCGAGAAGGGTGCCGCCATTATCTTCGCCGCCCCGGTGGAGGAGGGATTCGCCGCACCCATCAACTTCCAGCAGCTCGTTTCTCCAAGCCACGGTTCTGGTGGATTTAGCACTTAATTATACCAGTATGACTTCGTTGGAAGGTAGTCAAGCTCCTCGCCATGCATTGTCATTTATTTCTAGAGTCTGTTGGCACGACAGTTCTTACTGAATTCTGTACGTGGCCGTGTTACCTTTGCTTTATGTTCACAAATAAACTGAACCTGACATGTCCGTCTAGTTTCGGACCGAATGGTGATCTCAGATTCGATCGGTCCAAGTTTGTTACAACTTTTTCTTTCTATTGAATAAAAGGATATGGCGAAATGGAGTCACGCGTCACAACACCTCTCTCTCCAATCTCTCTAAGATTTGTGTGTGTGTGTGTGTGCGTTTATCCACCGGGTTCAGGGTCTGCCTTTTGTGTGTGTTCATCCAAGGGTTGATCTGACATTCATGAGTTTGCGCTATTTAATTAAGAGAGGGAAATCGGTCATGGGCCCCTGCAAATGTGGATTGCGGCGCATATAGACGCCACAAATCACACTATAGTTGGATAAAAGCCATGCAGGAGCAAGTTGGTGCCGCAAATGCTCACCAGCCATGCAGGTACATTTTGCTTGTGCCGCACCAAAAAGTTATCGGGTATGGGAATAATTTTATAGTAAATGTTCCCCAAATGAAAAATCTCGCTGGGAACCTATTAGGCGCAAACGCTTTTAGTGGCACATTTGAAATAAGGCATCAAAGACCTCCTTTTTAGAAAAATCGCAGCAGAATCGTTGATTTGCATCATATGTAACACATCTATCAAATAGCTCTAGGCCTATAATCAAGGCTAGCACATGTCGTAAAAAGGTTCTGAAAATATTCTTTTACCATAGTTTGTATTGTAGGTAGATCTTCATGTATCCCACATAAATCATCCGTGGACGGTCTAATTCTATTTTTCCATGCCCTCCAGATAGCTTTACTATGGAAATATTTGGTAATTCTATTTCTCCTTTATTTAAGCATCGTTAGGCTTGATCTCTGAAGCCACATCATCTCTTCACGATATAAAAGGTCATTCATTTTATCAGTCGCCCTTCTTATTTCTTTCCTATCTACATTCATCTATATAAGTTGTTCTAACTAGTCTTTAGATTTATGTAAGTCCTCCTTGATGGAGCCAAATTTCTTATTGCTCCGTTACTTGTCCATGGTGCTACCCAAAGCATTTGCAACAAATCACCCAAATCATGAATGTCACCAACGGCATCCCAATCTTCATTAATGACTCTAGGCAAGATATGGTCTCGTTCCCGCATAACCTCAAACTACTTACTCCTATTTAAATTACTTTGTTGTTCTATCTCCCCTAAAAGGGCCACACATGATCTAAGCATGGGGTTAGAATGTAACTGACCCAAATATAAGGAAAAAGGTTCCACCAGGGGTTTGACACAACTGGGCTATCGAGCTGAACCTGCACATTTTGGTGTAACATCAGAGAAGCTCAAATCGAATTGACCTGTGAACGCTGATATTTGGTTCTCCGGCCTATGAGTAGCCAAAGTGCTCAAAACCCCCATAGACACTCATTAAAGTCCCCAACAACGAGCCACGATAGTAAATCAGATCGTCCATAACTGCAGTTGATCTGTGCTATATATATAAATCCGTGTGAACCATCCTGTTCGATCCCTTAAGTGTGCCTAGATAAGCCCACATGCAGTTCTGTACATATGCTGCCATTGTCGGCTAGCTCTACAACTTTGTCCCTTTACACAAGGTCGATGAAGCTTCCAACTGGCCACGAGATAATATATTTATGCAACCGCACAAGTAGTGTGTAGGCTGATGAATCATAACATAATGAAATACAGAGTACCTTAAAGTTTAATCACGTGGCATCATGCATGGCATTTTAAAGATCTCCTCGATTAATGGAGTCAATCCCCTTGCAGCGTGAAGTACGTACATGCCACGAGACGATCCACATGTTTAGCTGCGACCAAGAAGAAAAAAATTAAGCCATTTGCGCCCATAAATGGGGTTGATCCACATGTGTAATGATTGGATTGGCTATCCACCCAAAAAAAATTCTACTGCTACATCCTTGGGTACGTAAGCTTTTTTCATAAAACAATTGCCCGTAGGTGTAGCATTAATACTTGACTTACGGGCTATGCAAGTTACGGAGGCCTTACCGACTGACGTGTAGTGATTGGATTGGTTACTTTCAATCCACCCTGAAAATGGGACCATATTCTGATTTCTACTACCGCATCCTTGAGTCGGTAGTCCTTTTTCTAAAAAACTGCCCATAGGTGTAGCATTACTCAGCATGTACTATCTACCTCCATGGCACCATGTTAACTCTTTCTAGGGAAACTATACAATGTCGTAACTTCCGGTTAATGTCGACCGGCGAAGCTAGGTCGCAAAGATGATCTATATATTGTCCCTGGCATGTAAAAAGGTCAGGCACTATGCATGCATATACAACATGCGCATAACTTATACAAGAGATAATAGCACTAGTCCTATAACAACTTGCATGGCGCGTCCAAATTGTAACAATAACTTGAAAATTGGGTGTGAACGGGTACATTTCATGAGGTGCAAAGTTGGTTAAAATCTCCTATGTTAATTCTAGTTGTGGTGTGGCGCTTCTTGCGCTTTATCCTTCAAGCAAGTTATGTCCCTTCTCCTGCCCGCTCTCATATCAACTATTGCGGCTTTGGCAACGGTACACGGGTGTTGGTGATCAAAGTCCATGACGAAATCTCTATCCCACAAGGACCGGAGCCGATGATGGCACCACTCGCCGGAATCGTTACCTCCTTTGAGGAGGCGTCATGGCCCTTGTTCATCTCATCTTCATCTTCGCGCAGGGAGTGAAACCCTAGTTACGTGTCACGGGACCTAGCAGTGGTGCCACATTTGGGTTCCCTTATTTTGGTCTTATCTTGGTTGCCCAGGCAGTGGTGGATCTACATGGACCTAGGGGGTTACACAGCACACCGGGTGGAAGTTGTTTTCTTTGTGAAACAACAATTTTTCACCATATGTGCACCCATGAAAAGATGATTTTTATTAGGTGTGGCACCCTGTTGCTGAATGCTCTAGCTCCGCCACAATGCCCAGGTGCGCTCCGATGTGATAGCAGTGGATGTTAGCATCCTTGATCTCGCCGACAAGGCTGGTTGGCGACACAATGCTAGTGTTGGTCATTTGCTTAGTCTATTGGTTCAAGGACGTAATATTTGTTGTTGACACTTCCTGGACGACGTCTTCCGTAGTTTTGGCAGGGTCCTCCCTTCCATTCGTCGATTCCTACGTGGGTGCAATGTTGGGGGTACACTTACCTTGGGTAGTGCTAGAGTTGTGGTCTTGCTACGAAGATGTCTGACAATTGTTGTTCCTCTTTTCATCATTCATTGATAGAGGCAGAATAAGGCAAGTGTCATGTTGTTACAGTCTGAAGTTTGGTGGCACCCCTTACTTTTTTTTGACAATCAATACCACGATATATTTATAGTAGCAAATATTACATGGTAGAGATACAAAGATTGTTTCCAACTATTACAAAATAAATCCTAAAAGAAAACGAGCAAAATTTGAAGGTCTTCAAAATATTCTTCTTCCATAACACAATCTTGCACTTATCTGAAGGCACCCCTTACTTGGCAAAGACGTTGTGTTTCTTTCCTTTTTCCCTCCCCGGACTCAACGTTGGCAGGTCCATTGCTCATATTGTAATTATTTTTAACCTTGGTTTTTGTGCTATCTTAGGACCTCATTCTTCTTGTTCATGCAATGACAGACTTTCTAGAATGTTGGAGGAAAAACAAAAGATTGCAGTAAAAGTAAACAAAGGGGTCCGACCATACATTGGGCTTCCCTTTGAAACACATGTTCAAGATTCATATGGATGCCATATAGGATCATTGTGGAATATCCATAATCATAACTTATTTGTGAAGAAATTAATTATATTTAACTTCTTTGTGTGTGTGAAAAAGATGAGTATCTTTTAAGTGGTAGCCGCCCTTAGGTTAGATAAACTGTTGAAAAGGTCAGAGAGAGAGAGAGAGAGAGAGAGAGAGAGAGAGAGAGAGAGAGAGAGAGAGAGAGAGAGAGAGAGAGAGAGAGAGAGAGAGGACCTTGCCATTGAAAGGTAGTCAAGCTCCTTGCCATGCATCGTTGTTTATTTTTAGAGTCTGTTGGCACGACAGTTCTTACTGAATTTGTACGTGGCCATGTTACCTTTGTTTTGTCTTCACAAATAAAGTGAACCTGACACGTGTGCTGCGTTGCTCACGGGGAGGTGCGTCTAGTTTCGGACCGACTGGTGATCTCGGATACAGTCCAAGTTTGTTACAACTTTCTTTCAATTGAATAAAAGGATATGGCGGAATAGAGTTACCCGTCGCAAAACCTCTCTCTCCTGTCTCTCTAAGGTTTTGTCCGTGTGTGTTTATCCATTGGGTTCAGGGTCCACCTTTTGTGTGTGTTCATCCAGGGGTTGATCTGACACTCATGAGTTCACGCTATTTGATTAGGACATGTAAAGAACGTGTAACCATTTTGATTCGTTTCTAGATCGATGGAGATGCAACAGAATCATAGAAAGGTCGCAGCCTTTTGTACACTAGTGATGTTTAAATCTATCTAGTATCGTATACTAAACGAAATGTATGGAACTGTTTCCTGGCACTAAGTTAATCCATATCATCCAAATTATTTCAGCAGTTATATGTGTGATATGTCTCTATGTTTTCGCGGGAGATTACTAGAGATAGATGTTATAATCCTGGCTAGTGACCCGTGATGGAGTCCATGTGATCAAGGGAATGGAGAAGTTATTCTGACAAGATCTGTTACATATTTCAGAGATGCTTGCTACAGTTTCGTTTGGTTGAGGTACAGTCGTAGCAGCTACCTCCATGGAATGGGGGTGTGAGCTCCATGTTCGGAGGATGTGATTCTCGGCGGAGATGATCATGGATCCATCAGAGCAGAAGTTTGGGGCCAACGATAGCCCAGATCACAGCGAAGCTGAGAACAGATCCTTGTAGAAGGTATAAATTATGGGACGAGATTTTCTTCGGGTCCTCCAGAAGAGAGTCCTCCTCCCAGAGGCGAGGGATCAAGCACTTCCTCCTTCTACCATTAGCAATGCATGAAAGTAGGTCATGTTCGACTCCCCTAGGAGGGTCCCAAGCAATGGCTGGAGGAGATGGTAGCTGGGGCAGCGGTCCCAAGGTCTCGCGGTTCAGCGATTATGCTAGCCACGGGGGTGACACGGTGGTTGGTTCTAGGTTCTCGCGCTTGTAGCCGTCGACTGCTTGGAGCCCGCATCAACCTTGGCGTTGGCGGCGCCTTCATTCAAGAGGAGGTGCGGGTGGTATTGGCGGTGCTCACTAAGCACCGGGGAATGCTTGTGGTGGCTGTAGCCGCTTGTGGCCTAGGGGATACTGGATCGGCATGAATAATGGAGGCGGTCCTTGGGTTCCTCTCGCACTAAGATGAATTTTTGATTCATGCCCGCCCTCGTTGATCAGGTGGACATGTCAAGTCTGGCAAGCTCCACCGGTGAATACCATTAGGGCATGTCGTTGTTGCGGAAGTTGGGTGCAATTGGCATCTTCGCGTTATTGCACGCACAATGTTCCGTAGTGGCACGATCCCAATTATCGGCTGGAAGGGACCCATAGGGAATATCAATCCCTATGGGATTCTTTCCCCGACATTGTCAACTCTCCTTGGACTACTTAACGGCTGAGTGTATGCTACCAACAAGAAGAAAAATAAGAAGACATCGACATCATCATCAACGCCTCCTTTGACGACTGGGTGTGCTGCCAACAACAAGAAGAAAAAGAGAACGTCGTCCTCCTCCTCGTTTCCCCAACATCACATACTTCCTCCGTTTTAAAATATACTTCCTCCGTTTCAAAAAAATATATTTAAAAAAAAAAATTTGCAACCGGACAACAAGCTATTCCGACGGCCGCTACGCCGACGGCTTGAGTGTGCTCCGCCGAGGAAGATTTTTGCCGAGGAGGCTACGCCGAGGGCAGCCCTCGGCATACCATACGCCGAGGGTATTTTGGCCTACGCCGACGGCATTTTGCCCTCGATGTAGCGCGCGTCCCGTAGTGATATATAACTCCATGTGAACCATCGTGTTCGATCGAGCCCTTAAGTGTGCACAGATAAGCCCACATGCAGTTCTGTAGATATGCTGCCATTGTCAACTAGCTCTACAACTTTGTCCCTTCACCCAAGGACGAAGGAAGGTTCCAACTGGGCCAGGAATAATATATTTACGCAACCTCAGAGGCACTCTGTAGACAGATAATGACAACGTAATGCAATACAGAGTACCTTAAAGTTTAATCACGTGGCATCATCCATGCACGACGCAGTTTAAAGATTTCCACGATTAATGGAGTCAACTCCCTTGCAGCGTGAAGCACGCACATGCCACGAGACGATCCATATGCTTAGGCTGGTCCTAGTGCTAGTATCATAAGGTGTACCATGTATGCCAACTTGACAAAAATTTAATATGACGTCATAATTAATGAATAGAGAGGTGGTTAAAGTATCATAGGTAGATACCGTATCATAGCATGTAAAACTAGAAATCATAATGGCAAGTCAATCTTGTACACACATTTTACATAGAGATTTTATAAATCAATAAATATACCACTACAATGATACTACTACATGATACAATACACTAAAAAAATAGTATCATACACTAATTTTTTCTCCACTATGACCAGCCTTAGCTGCAACCAAGAAGAAAAAATGGAGCCATCTATGCTCATAAATGTAGTTGATCCACATGTGTAGTGATTGGATTGGTTAAACTTCCTATCCACCCTAAAAAAATGGACCAGATTTTAATTTCTACTACTACCACTTCATCCTTGAGTTTGTAAGGTTAGTCATAGTGAGAGTAACTAGTAACATGCATGTATATGCAATGCTAACTAGGCAAATTGGTGAAATCGCATGATAATTAATGAAAAAGGGAGGTAGTAACTTAGAGCAAGGACAATAGTATAGCTAGAAAGTTGGCTATATGAGGTTGTCATGTCATCAAGAGCTAGCTTGTACAATAGTATTGGCTATAAGGTTGGCTATTAGATTAGTACTACTAGTTGTTATCTTTTTTTTCTCTTTCCTCTTATTTAATGTTTTTGCCTAGGAGCAAGTGTAGAGCTGGCTCTTGCATGAGAGCCAACAAGTTGCATTTTTCTTTATCACTCTCCTCCACATAGACAAAAATGCCTAATCAGCAGGCTTATAGCCCACTATTGTACTTGCTTAAAGTACTAGTTACCATAACAACATACATACCAAGACCATATGAGTCTACAACCAAATTAATTAGGTCTTGCATGACACCATACAAATGTTATCACCTACTATGAAGGTAGTAATATCAACTAGTAACATATGCAAGTTATTAGTCTTAGTTACTTAACACTATGACCAGCCTAAGCCTTCTTCCTTGCAGCGTGAAGCACGCATATGCTACGAGACGATCCACATGTTTAGCTGCAACCAAGAAGAAAAATGGAGCCATCTGTGCTCATAAATGTAGTTGATCCACATGTGTAGTGATTGGATTGGTTAAACTTCCTATCCACCCTGAAAAAATGGACCAGATTTTAATTTCTACTACTACCGCTTCATAATTGAGTTTGTAAGGTTAGTCATAGTGAGAGTAACTTAGCTAGTAACATGCATGTACATGCAATGCCAACTACGCAAATTGGTGAAATGACATGATAATTAATGAAAAGAGGAGATAGTAACTTAGTACAGTACTAGTTACCAGAACATCACACATATCAAGACCATATGAATCTACAACAAAATTAATTAGGTCTTGCATGACACCATACAAATGTTATCATCTACTATGAAGGTAGTAATATCAACTAGTAACATATGCAAGTTATTAGTCTTACTTACTTGACACTATGACCAGCCTAAGCCTTCTCCCTTGCAGCGTGAAGAACGCACATGCGGCCATGCCACGAGACGATCCACATGTTTAACTGGAACCAAGAAGAAAAATGGAGCCATTTGCGCTCATAAATGCAGTTGATTATGTACTATATATCTACCTCGATGTATGGATGAAAATCTTTATCAAAAAAATATAGGGATGGAAATAGAGTGGAAGGTTTTCGACCATTTTCTTTAAAAGTAGAAACAGAAAAAAATACGAAAAAGGGATTTTGCAAAATGAAAACATAAAAGAATTATTTTCATGAAAACGGAAAAGACGTTTTCTAGTGAAATAGGTGCAGAAATGGAATTTCCATTTCATGTCTTAGGGTTAATGTGTGTGGTCAAATGCAATTGACCCGTTATATGATCTTGTCAAGCCAAATCAACTTTCAAAGTCGCTCATCCCAAAACACCACGATAAACCCTTTGTGCATTCGAGGAAGCTTCCATGATTTGGCTTTTCCCTTACTCCCTTCTAAACCGAGCATCGTGCTAAAGTTAGGAAACAATTTTATTAGTTTGTTTGAATGTTAGAGATTTTTTGAATGATTCAAAGGTTCTCTTGGTATCATGTAATATCTGCATCGCTTCCATATCCTCCACTTATTCGGTCTGTATCTGTTTTCAACAATATTTGCTTATATTTTTGTTTCCAGGGATTGTTTCTGCTTCAGAAAAACAATATGAAATTAATTACTTAGGTTAGATAAACTGTTGAAAAGGTTTGAGAGAAGCCACGGAATTGCAAGTGACCAACATATTGGTCCACACGGTTTTCTTAAAAGGGTTTACCGGCAAGGTTCCTACTGCTAGTTCATTTTATTATGGCTTAAATAAATGTGGAATTAGAAATCACAAAAAAAAGCTATAAGTAAGATCTCAGTGGGATACATACATATAACAAAATAAACAGGTAGTGGGCCATACCCGATTTGATACCCCAAGCGGGAGTACATCGTATCGTGTACTAGTATAAATAGGCAGGAGAGGCTGGGCTTTTCTCGAACAACTCACAGGTAGATTGCCCAGCTACCATTCCAATTCCCGTAGGCAAACCCAACCCACAATGGCGGGGGTGAGAGTGGCGAGTGACAAGGGCCTGACGGCACTGCTGGTTGCAGTGCTTGTTATGTGCGGCGGCGGGCTGGCAGCGGCGGCGTCGAACCTGGTGCCGGCGGTGTACGTGTTCGGCGACTCGACGCTGGACGTCGGGATGAACGGGCCGCTGCCGCTCCCCTATGGCATCGACTTGCCGGACGAATCCCTGCCTACGAGGGTCAGCAACGGTTTCAACCTCGCCGACTACATATGTACGGTGCATGCATATTTTCATTTCATTTTGTTCAGATGAATACTATCTAACGCCATGGATGATGCTTGATGCAGCGAGGGAGTTGGGTTTCGAGAATAGCCCGCCGGCGTACGAGTCGCTGAAGCCCAACACGAGCCACCAGATCCTCAGAGGCTTCGGTGGGGTCAGCTACGCTTCCGGTGGCTCCGGCATTCTCAATACCACCGTAAGTACCATGAATCTATAAAATAGTTTAGATACATTTACTTTATAAAGCTAAAACATTTTATATTTTGAAATAGAGAGAGTACTAGCTAGCTACTTGAATACTACTTTTTATTTGTCCGGCACGTTACTAATTTGCTTTTCATGTTCTGCATCCATCAGCGGATCATGAACAACAGCATTTCATTGGCCGAGCAGATTGATTTATTCGCGGCCACCAAGTTACAGATGACTCAGTATGCCCGTGGCAAGGGCTCCGTAGCCGCCCTCGACGAGCGGCTGGCCGAGTCCCTCTTCCTCATCAGCGCCGGCGGCAACGACTTTTTCAGACACATCCAGAGCCTCTGCTGGCGGCCGTGCCTGCCGACCTTCCGCGCCAACCTCCTGTCAAACTTCACCAATCACGTGCAAACCCTGTACGGCCTCGGCGCCCGCCGCTTCGGGATCGTGGGCGTGCCGCCCGTCGGCTGCGTGCCCTTGTTGCGTAAAATTACGCTTGGTGGCGGGTGCTTAGACTATGCCAACAATATCGTCCGTGAATTCAACACCATGGTGGCCGAGATGATGGCCAACTTCTCCACCGACCCCGAACCGCACGGCATGACGTACTCCGTGGGGAGCGCCTTCAACGTGTTGATGAACTTCACCAATGACCCCGAGGCCAATGGGTTCACGGTTGTGAACAGCGCGTGCTGCGGCGATGGACGCTTTGGAGCGGGAACCTTCTGCGTGAAAAATGCCACCGTATGTGAGAACCGTGCCGACCATCTGTACTGGGACTTCGCGCACAGCACCCAGGCCACCGCCAAGAAGGGTGCCGCCATTATCTTCGCCGCCCCGGTGGAGGAGGGATTCGCCGCACCCATCAACTTCCAGCAGCTCGTTTCTCCAAGCCACGGTTCTGGTGGATTTAGCACTTAATTATACCAGTATGACTTCGTTGGAAGGTAGTCAAGCTCCTCGCCATGCATTGTCATTTATTTCTAGAGTCTGTTGGCACGACAGTTCTTACTGAATTCTGTACGTGGCCGTGTTACCTTTGCTTTGTGTTCACAAATAAACTGAACCTGACATGTCCGTCTAGTTTCGGACCGAATGGTGATCTCAGATTCGATCGGTCCAAGTTTGTTACAACTTTTTCTTTCTATTGAATAAAAGGATATGGCGAAATGGAGTCACGCGTCACAACACCTCTCTCTCCAATCTCTCTAAGATTTTTGTGTGTGTGCGTTTATCCACCGGGTTCAGGGTCTGCCTTTTGTGTGTGTTCATCCAAGGGTTGATCTGACATTCATGAGTTTGCGCTATTTAATTAAGAGAGGGAAATCGGTCATGGGCCCCTGCAAATGTGGATTGCGGCGCATATAGACGCCACAAATCACACTATAGTTGGATAAAAGCCATGCAGGAGCAAGTTGGTGCCGCAAATGCTCACCAGCCATGCAGGTACATTTTGCTTGTGCCGCACCAAAAAGTTATCGGGTATGGGAATAATTTTATAGTAAATGTTCCCCAAATGAAAAATCTCGCTGGGAACCTATTAGGCGCAAACGCTTTTAGTGGCACATTTGAAATAAGGCATCAAAGACCTCCTTTTCAGAAAAATCGCAGCAGAATCGTTGATTTGCATCATATGTAACACATCTATCAAATAGCTCTAGGCCTATAATCAAGGCTAGCACATGTCGTAAAAAGGTTCTGAAAATATTCTTTTACCATAGTTTGTATTGTAGGTAGATCTTCATGTATCCCTCATAAATCATCCGTGGACGGTCTAATTCTATTTTTCCATGCCCTCCAGATAGCTTTACTATGGAAATATTTGGTAATTCTATTTCTCCTTTATTTAAGCATCGTTAGGCTTGATCTCTGAAGCCACATCATCTCTTCACGATATAAAAGGTCATTCATTTTATCAGTCGCATCATGTATCATGCATGGCATTTTAAAGATCTCCTCGATTAATGGAGTCAATCCCCTTGCAGCGTGAAGTACGTACATGCCACGAGACGATCCACATGTTTAGCTGCGACCAAGAAGAAAAAAATTAAGCCATTTGCGCCCATAAATGGGGTTGATCCACATGTGTAATGATTGGATTGGCTATCCACCCAAAAAAATGGACCAGATTTTGATTTCTACCGCTACATCCTTGGGTACGTAAGCCTTTTTCATAAAACAATTGCCCGTAGGTGTAGCATTAATACTTGACTTACGGGCTATGCAAGTTACGGAGGCCTTACCGACTGACGTGTAGTGATTGGATTGGTTACTTTCAATTCACCCTGAAAATGGGACCATATTCTGATTTCTACTACCGCATCCTTGAGTCGGTAGTCCTTTTTCTAAAAAACTGCCCATAGGTGTAGCATTACTCAGCATGTACTATCTACCTCCATGGCACCATGTTAACTCTTTCTAGGGAAACTATACAATGTCGTAACTTCCGGTTAATGTCGACCGGCGAAGCTAGGTCGCAAAGATGATCTATATATTGTCCCTGGCATGTAAAAAGGTCAGGCACTATGCATATACAACATGCGCATAACTTATACAAGAGATAATAGCACTAGTCCTATAACAACTTGCATGGCGCGTCCAAATTGTAACAATAACTTGAAAATTGGGTGTGAACGGGTACATTTCATGAGGTGCAAAGTTGGTTAAAATCTCCTATGTTAATTCTAGTTGTGGTGTGGCGCTTCTTGCGCTTTATCCTTCAAGCAAGTTATGTCCCTTCTCCTGCCCGCTCTCATATCAACTATTGCGGCTTTGGCAACGGTACACGGGCGTTGGTGATCAAAGTCCATGACGAAATCTCTATCCCACAAGGACCGGAGCCGATGATGGCACCACTCGCCGGAATCGTTACCTCCTTTGAGGAGGCGTCATGGCCCTTGTTCATGTCATCTTCATCTTCGAGCAGGGAGTGAAACCCTAGTTACGTGTCACGGGACCTAGCAGTGGTGCCACATTTGGGTTCCCTTATTTTGGTCTTATCTTGGTTGCCCAGGCAGTGGTGGATCTACATGGACCTAGGGGGTTACACAGGACACCGGGTGGAAGTTGTTTTCTTTGTGAAACAACAATTTTTCACCATATGTGCACCCATGAAAAGATGATTTTTATTAGGTGTGGCACCCTGTTGCTGAATGCTCTAGCTCCGCCACAATGCCCAGGTGCGCTCCGATGTGATAGCAGTGGATGTTAGCATCCTTGATCTCGCCGACAAGGCTGGCTGGCGACACAATGCTAGTGTTGGTCATTTGCTTAGTCTATTGGTTCAAGGACGTAATATTTGTTGTTGACACTTCCTGGACGACGTCTTCCGTAGTTTTGGCAGGGTCCTCCCTTCCATTCGTCGATTCCTACGTGGGTGCAATGTTGGGGGTACACTTACCTTGGGTAGTGCTAGAGTTGTGGTCTTGCTACGAAGATGTCTGACAATTGTTGTTCCTCTTTTCATCATTCATTGATGGAGGCAGAATAAGGCAAGTGTCATGTTGTTACAGTCTGAAGTTTGGTGGCACCCCTTACTTTTTTTTGACAATCAATACCACGATATATTTATAGTAGCAAATATTACATGGTAGAGATACAAAGATTGTTTCCAACTATTACAAAATAAATCCTAAAAGAAAATGAGAAAAATTTGAAGGTCTTCAAAATATTCTTCTTCCATAACACAATCTCGCACTTATCTGAAGGCACCCCTTACTTGGCAAAGACGTTGTGTTTCTTTCCTTTTTCCCTCCCCGGACTCAATGTTGGCAGGTCCATTGCTCATATTGTAATTATTTTTAACCTTTGTTTTTGTGCTATCTTAGGACCTCGTTCTTCTTGTTCATGCAATGACAGACTTTCTAGAATGTTGGAGGAAAAACAAAAGATTGCAGTAAAAGTAAACAAAGGGGTCCGACCATACATTGGGCTTCCCTTTGAAACACATGTTCAAGATTCATATGGATGCCATATAGGATCATTGTGGAATATCCATAATCATAACTTATTTGTGAAGAAATTAATTATATTTAACTTCTTTGTGTGTGTGAAAAAGATGAGTATCTTTTAAGTGGTAGCCGCCCTTAGGTTAGATAAACTGTTGAAAAGGTCAGAGAGAGAGAGAGAGAGAGAGAGAGAGAGAGAGAGAGAGAGAGAGAGAGAGAGAGAGAGAGAGAGAGAGAGAGAGAGAGAGAGAGAGAGAGAGGACCTTGCCATTGAAAGGTAGTCAAGCTCCTTGCCATGCATCGTTGTTTATTTTTAGAGTCTGTTGGCACGACAGTTCTTACTGAATTGAATTTGTACGTGGCAATGTTACCTTTGTTTTGTCTTCACAAATAAAGTGAACCTGACACGTGTGCTGCGTTGCTCACGGGGAGGTGCGTCTAGTTTCGGACCGATCGGTGATCTCGGATTCAGTCCAAGTTTGTTACAACTTTCTTTCAATTGAGTAAAAGGATATGGCGGAGTAGAGTTACCCGTCGCAAAACCTCTCTCTCCTGCCTCTCTAAGGTTTTGTCCGTGTGTGTTTATCCATTGGGTTCAGGGTCCACCTTTTGTGTGTGTTCGTCCAGGGGTTGATCTGACACTCATGAGTTCACGCTATTTGATTAGGACATGTAAAGAACGTGTAACCATTTTGATTCGTTTCTAGATCGATGGAGATGCAACAGAATCATAGAAAGGTCGCAGCCTTTTGTACACTAGTGATGTTTAAATCTATCTAGTATCGTATACTAAACGAAATGTATGGAACTGTTTCCTGGCACTAAGTTAATCCATATCATCCAAATTATTTCAGCAGTTATATGTGTGATATGTCTCTATGTTTTCGCGGGAGATTACTAGAGATAGATGTTATAATCCTGGCTAGTGACCCGTGATGGAGTCCATGTGATCAAGGGAATGGAGAAGTTATTCTGACAAGATCTGTTACATATTTCAGAGACGCTTGCTACAGTTTCGTTTGGTTGAGGTACAGTCGTAGCAGCTACCTCCATGGAATGGGGGTGTGAGCTCCATGTTCGGAGGATGTGATTCTCGGCGGAGATGATCATGGATCCATCAGAGCAGAAGTTTGGGGCCAACGATAGCCCAGATCACAGCGAAGCTGAGAACAGATCCTTGTAGAAGGTATAAATTATGGGACGAGATTTTCTTCGGGTCCTCCAGAAGAGAGTCCTCCTCCCAGAGGCGAGGGATCAAGCACTTCCTCCTTCTACCATTAGCAATGCATGAAAGTAGGTCATGTTCGACTCCCCTAGGAGGGTCCCAAGCAATGGCTGGAGGAGATGGTAGCTGGGGCAGCGGTCCCAAGATCTCGCGGTTCAGCGATTATGCTAGCCACGGGGGTGACACGGTGGTTGGTTCTAGGTTCTCGCGCTTGTAGCCGTCGACTGCTTGGAGCCCGCATCAACCTTGGCGTTGGCGGCGCCTTCATTCAAGACGAGGTGCGGGTGGTATTGGCGGTGCTCACTAAGCACCGGGGAATGCTTGTGGTGGCTGTAGCCGCTTGTGGCCTAGGGGATACTGGCTCGGCATGAATAATGGAGGCGGTCCTTGGGTTCCTCTCGCACTAAGATGAATTTCTGATTCATGCCTGCCCTCGTTGATCAGGTGGACATGTCAAGTCCGGCAAGCTCCACCGGTGAATACCATTAGGGCATGTCGTTGTTGCGGAAGTTGGGTGCAATTGGCATCTTCGCGTTATTGCACGCACAATGTTCCGTAGTGGCACGATCCCAATTATGGGCTGGAAGGGACCCATAGGGAATATCAATCCCTATGGGATTATTTCCCCGACATTGTCAAGTCTCCTTGGACTACTTAACGGCTGAGTGTATGCTATCAACAAGAAGAAAAATAAGAAGACATCGACATCATCATCAACGCCTCCTTTGACGACTGGGTGTGCTGCCAACAACAAGAAGAAAAAGAGAACGTCGTCGTCCTCCTCGTTTCCTTTAACGGCTGGGTGCCACCATTGCCTACAGCGCCGGCGGTGGCTAGGAAAGCACAGGTAGAGGCTTGCTCGCTAGGGTTATGCCCCCCTGAGGTCGGCCTAACGTGCGAACCAGGAGGGGGAGAAAAAATAGTTTGCAGGAAGCAAAATGTCACATCCTGTACTATAGTACATTTTGTTTTATTTTGGAAGTAGTACAAGAGACACATAAACGAGAAACAAATGGTATCCAGACATGCTACTTTTTTTTGGAACATAGGGGATGTTTGGTTGTGCTTATTTATGTCTTTTTTCTTTTATCTTATAAGCCACAAAAGCACCTCAATATATGTTTTTTATTTTGGCTTTTGACTTATATCATTATACTACTATGTCTAGTTAAAATCCAAAAGCCAAAACCAAAAACACCTACTTCAGTGCTTTTGTGACATAGGGCATGGCCAACCGGTCGCTCTAGACCTGCTGCCTTGCATGCCATGTAGGCTCGGATGCCATCTTGTGAACCAAATTGTGGTCCTGATGCGCTTGATGCTGCCTGTAGAGGAGGCAGCTGCTCCATGGGGAAAAGCAGCAAAAAGAGAGGAGAGAAAGAAAAAGATAGAGAAAAAAGATCACAAATGCTCACGTCATCAGAGGAGGTTGGACAAATCAAACCGCTTATTTCCCAATCGTACGTGTAGGTACCGAGGCATTAGTAGAGTAGCAGGTGTATACCACCATGAGTAGTGAACAGAACTCCTTTAGTTCTCTAGCGACGGCTGCATTCTCTCGCGAGGATTCATGAAGAATATCTTGGCTAATTGTTCTTATTATCTCCAGATCTGCAGCTAGCGCCAAATAAATGCTACTTGTCGTCCCTAGGCACCCAGCAACCGTGCAAGCCGTAAGGCAGGCCGTAGGGGAACTTGGCCCGTGCGATCTCCTGGAATGTCTTGCCGTCGAGCACCAGCACGTAGCCCGACCCGTCCTTGGCGCTCACAATCGAGATTGCCACGCCTACATCAAGTCTCAAGTCAGCTGACTGGTCTATATATTACGGAGTACTAACTTATTGTAGAAAAGTAATGATTATATATATTATTTACCGTCGTCTTCGTCGACGGCGCCGGGACGCGGCACGAAGAAGGGCTCGGACGGCACGGCGCCACCCTCGTGCCAGTTCTTGGCCGTCTTCTCCACCAGGTCGAGTTTCGTGAGCGTGTTGGGGAAGTTGCACGGCCGGCTGGCACCGCAGCCATACGCGTAGCGGTACTTCTTGCCGCGGCGGTCGGGGTTGATGCTGCACATGTCCACCGCGCGGCCATGCTTCTCCGGGTCCAGCGCCGCCTCCAGCTCGCCCAACGGGCTACCGTCAAGCGGTATACGGAACCGGCCAACCCTGCACTATGATGATGAGTCCCGATAGCAAAAAAAAAATGGATGTATTATTACTGCAAGGTACCTCGAGTCGGTGAGGACATCCTCGTCGGAGAAGTCGCGGAGATTTTGGAGACGAAGAGTATCGAGGATTGAAGTGTTGGCGTAGTGCTCGCAGCAGTCTGCGATGATCGCGGTCACCCGCCCCTCCTCGTCTTTCTCCTCGTACGCGTTGATGTAATGGAACGCCATGAACGGCGGCACCTCTACGCTCGCCACCTTCAACCAACCAATTTGGTTATTAGTTAGTAGTTAGTACACCCTATATATGTTTCATAATGTACGACTATGTTTAACCTCATGAAAATTTGGTTAGTTAGTTGTAAGACTCACGATGTTGCCGCTGGCCTTGCACATGACGTGCATGTAGCTCCCTGACTCGGGATACCACTTGAACTTGTAGAGTGGAGTGGGCTCGGCGTGGAGGACACTGGCGAGGTCGTACCGAATCTGCATCTCGGGCACCACCAGGTAGTTGTCGGTGACGGGGAAGGAGTGCACCCAACCGGGCGTCGGTCCGCCACGGCAGTCCACCCTACCCACCAGCTTCCTCTCGTTGCTCCCCGCGTCCATCCTGGCGACCACGTAGCCTTGCCGGATCAGGTCCGGGATCAACGTCCACAACTCGGTGCCATTCACAACTGGGTGTGCTGTGTGGATCAGCCCACCCAGCTTGTCCTCGTACTCAAACCTGCCCACCGTGTCCAGCGTATCCGGGTCTATCTCCATGGACCCCTTCACGGTCTCAGTCAGGCACAACACACGGCCGTCGCCGAGCCTCAGGACGCCCGTGTTTGCGTTGTCGGTGAGGGAGGCGCCCGAGAAGAGGCTGGCCAAGGACAACAAGCTGTCCGGGATGGGCACCTCCGAGAACTCGCGGTGGCACACCTTGCCGTTCTTGCGCGCGACCTTGTACGCCTCGGATTCGACCTGCCGGTGTGCGCCCACGACGTGGCCTTCGCGGAACGAGACACGCACCAGGGTAGCGTACCCATCGAACAGGTGCCGGAAGCCGTAGTCCCCGAGATCCCAAACGCCAGGACCGTTCCTTAGGTATGTGCCATCCTACAACATTACTTGGCAAAATTTATATGTTGTTCCTGCATAAAAAAGTTTAACTAACTAACGATAACTTGGCAAAAACGCAACTGAGATTGGTGTACGATGAGTTGTTTTTGTGGTTCACCGGAGTCCATTGACCACGTGTTCATTACTTTCCATTGTGCACGTCTTATATGACATATACTATTGTTGTTTCTTATATATGATCTTGTATCTCCAACTAGTATGGACCATATGTTTGGTACATGGTTGGGACATATGGATAGCAGAACCAAGGCCATGATTCACACCGGTGTATGGGCTTTGTGCTGGTCCATATGAAAATGTCGAAATGATATTAGCTAGTTTTAACAAGAACAGATCTTTTAACATTGGGTGCAGCTATGATATCTTCTTCTACCGAAACACCGAGATGCCATGTCTTTCGGATGCGAAATGGCTGCTCATGGTCGCTCAGGATTTTTCAGCCGGGCTACATGGCAACATACTAGACGACTACATGATCCCTAGTTGCTATATGCATAGTTCTTTTTGTTGGTTGATTTATGTGCCAACTTTGGCTATAATCTAAACTGTTTTGTTGATGCTTGAAACTTTTTCTTAATAAAGGCTATGTATATCGATTTATGCAGAGGCCGGGAGTCTTACCCCCATTGCGAAAAAAAGTTCAACTCTGTACTAAAACAGCGATAACAATAATGAAACGGAGGAAGAACGTTGTTTTAATATGTGGAAAAACAAATGGTCTAATTAATCATGAGATTATTGTCGTACTACATACACTACATGCTACCGTAACCATATTATATTCATCGTACACCTGCAGATTCCTTCGAGTCTTGCCTAACATAGTGGGACGCATAGTCCAGTCATGATATGAATTAACGGTCGTATGGGAACAAAGCTGACATCAAGGCTTTGGCGTCAGCAGACAAGAACGTTTTCTGGTACCTGTCGGTAGAGTTTGGTCAAATAAAAAATTGCTGATAACAAAAAGTTGCTGGCATCATGAGTATTCATGGACGCGAGCCAACTCGGTCTGACTCGGGCCGAGCCGGAGAAAAGCTCGGTCCGGAACGGCCGAGCCCGAGCCAACTCGCTGCCGCCGGCGAGCCATGAAAGGGAGCTCGGCCCGAGCTTCAGACGAGTTCGGTCTAGCTCGGGGCAGCTTGCGAGCCTCGCGGCGATGGCTCGCTGGCGGGTGGGGCCATCTGCTAGGCTGCGTCGTCGGAGGCGGCAGGGGCAATTCACGGCGGCGCGGCTCGATTTTCTCGTCAGAGAACGGACGGGGCGACGCGGCAATGCTTGCTGGACGAAGACGGATGTCGAAGGCGCAGGCGGACAGGCCGGCGCGGCGGTGCTTGCGGGGCGGCGCAGCGGCGGTAGCCTGTGCTGGTGGTGGAGAATCTTGTGAAGGCGACGTGTGAGGTCGATCCCTAGGAAAATGAGACGACCTAGAGGTCACGTACGACTAGCAGTCTCCAGGATATGGTCGATAACAGGCCTAATTTTGCAGCCCATGAAGCTCTACCAGCCTTAATTCGGCCTGTATGATTTTCTAAAAAAAAAGACGAGTTGGGCGAGTCGGACGAAGCGAGCCAAGCCAGCATGAGCTTGCTGCGGCCAGCCTCAGCTGACTCGGCTCGGTCTGCCTCCGCCAGTGGGCCGAGCCCAGCTCGCGCCGAGACCATGAAGCACGGGCCGAGTTTCAAGTCCAGATATAATCATAAGACAAATAATTTTGGAAGCAAACCAACCTATGGTTGGATGGATGGCTATACCCGGCTATCATAGTTTAAACTCCAGGTTTAACACCGTGTGTTGTATAAAAATGAAATATTTTTTCAGTGAAAAGTGACGTTCTTGTCGACATCGCGTCCGTGGTGACTTTGGAAATCTCAAGACTCCATCGGCTCAGTCTCTCGAAGGTGCTCATAGGGGCAGGTTATGCGTGTGTGTGTTCATAAGGGTGGATGCATGCACGTGTTATGAGCATCTAAATTGTATTGTGTTTCTAAAAAAAAATCTTTAAAAATTTCTGCAAACGCATCTAGGCAATGTCCATGATGCCACGGACAAATAGGTGGACCTAGAGGAGACCCAGATGGACCGCTGTCTTTTCGCTCAAGAAACCCATTTCCAGACCAAATTAGGATTGAAAATGGGTTAAAACGGATACTCATTTGCTTGTCCTTCCACGTGTCTTGCCTGGCCCACCATTTATAGACTAAGCCCAACAGCCCCGCTACTTCTCTTCTCCTTTTCTCTTTCTTCTCCACCTGATGCGCCACCCCTCCTCGCCCACTGTGCTATGTCCTCCTCAACCGAAAGGCATGTCACTAACATGGCCGCCGGCAATGACCCTATCACTGGCCGCCATGGCTGACCACGTTCACCTCATGCCATCACCTGCGCTGCATCCCGCCTCCAGACCCCCAAAGACCTGGTCCTGCGTGTAGTCGAAGAACTCTGCCTGGAGCTTGACCTCGTCGTGCAGTTTACTTTGGTTGATTTTACACATACGATTTTTAACCTTTGATTCACCGAAACTTTCTTGATAACAGTTACGTGACCGAAAGAAAGCGAAAACTAGAGGACACAAAATATAGAGTATAGGACAATAATTTGTACAACTAATCATAGGCGATGGTAGTACTGATTAGGATTACGCACCAGCCAGTGAGGCAAAGATCCCTCAACCTGGAGGACCCCCTCCCACCTCTCCTGCTTAATGCTCTTCCACGCCGCGAGCTGGTGGGCTCCTCGTTCCCCACGGCGTGGCCGGACACTGACGCCTGGCGCTACCACCGACGCCGGCGCTGTGAGAGGCTGCGCCGCGGCCTTCTGGCTACTGGCCGGACGGCCGGACAGCGCCGCGACCGTGTAGAGCGACGATGACATGGTACTGTGAGACATAACTAGCTGTGTGGTGTGGTGCTGCCTCAAACGGTTTATGTAATACTAAGTAGTAAGAGGTTTGGAATGGGATGACCGTTTGGCACCCTTCCCACCTCCTTATATAACGGAGACACGATCGTGTTAGCTGTGTAGAGCACTGATCTGCAAATCGGCATCTTGTCGGATCGAAATTCTTAGTTGGACCCCGTGTGTCACGGACATAGGGATGCAATTAGATATTAGACATTTTCGATAAAAAAGGTGATTTATCTATTCCTATTTATATACTCTACCATGTTGATCCACAAATACTAAAATTATTGAGTAAATGTTGAAACGATGCGTTTGGCCAACCGCAGCAACAAGTACAAACTTGCTGCTCAATTAAAATCTACTACGAGTAGCTAGCAAAATTTACCGCTTACACAAACCATATTTCTTCGTATTTCTTGTGGGGTATCAAGATCATGTGACTAGTATATGTGATTATATACCTACATCAATGTACAAATACTATCAGTGATAAAATAAAACTCAACCGAGAAACACGGACACTAACATGCGTCATGTCATAATGGGTGTCATGATTACTTTCACAAGATAGTGGTTATGGATAGATCTTTTTGGATTTAAGGTTTCTTTGAGTACAAGAAAAAATTGGAGGAAAATTACCTGACAAAACCCACATGATAAATCACGTGTAAAATTTTAGGGAGGGTAAAAATTGGTAAAACTTCTACTAAATAGGGTCTGAACAAAAAAATGTTAAGTGGGGTAATTAGTGTCAAAATTATCAAACTAGGGGGTAAAGTCCGGAATTTACTCAAAATTATTTGATCTATTCATCTTAATCATATGGTTTAAAGCTGAAAAAGGTTACATAATCCCTTAGTCATATGATTTAAAGCCGAAAAAGGTTACGTAATCTGTAATCATGTACAACCTGTCACGTGAAAAATCCCTTTTAGTAAGTCCATATAAATGAAAAAATGTGGTAGCTAATATAATCGATCCTAGATTGACGACTCGGTGGGCGAGACTGCAGCGCGCATCATGTCTCTATCTAGACAAATTGACCCGCAGTCAAGTCCATATCACATGCATCCATGCGGTTAGTGAGTTGTATGAAGTCCTGCAGGCTGTAGGCAATTGCTACATGTATATATCATCATTGCTCCATGACTCACCCTGCAGATTCATTCAAGTCTTCCCTAACCATGTGGGACGCATAGTCCAGTTATGATATGCATTAACGATCGTATGGGAACAAAGCTGACATCAAGGCTTTGGCGTCAGCAGACAAGACAACGTTTTCTCGTACTCCCCTAAAAAAAAACGTTTTCGTACTTGTCGTTAGCAAGTTATTTGGTCAAATAAAAAATTGCTGACAGCAAAAAGTTGCTGGCATCATGAGACAGACAAGTTTGGAAATTTCTTGTGTTGTCTTCCTGCAAACGTGCATCTTGGCAACTAGCTATAGCTAAGACTTAGGGCATCTTAGCGGGACGACCCAAATAAACCAAATAGGTCTGTCCGTGTTACCGTGGATAAACAGGTGCACCCCGCGGGGAGATCCGGATTGACCGCTGTCCATTTTTTGGCTTGAAGAAACCCATTTCCGAACCAAATTAGGGTTAAAAATAGGTTGAGACGGACACACATCTGCTTGTTCTCCCACCTGTCTGGCCTTGTCCACGATGCAGAGACTAAGCCTTACAGCCCCACTACTTCTCTTCTCCTTTCCTTTTCCTTTTCCACATGATGCTCCACCCCTCCTCGCCCACCGCGCTCTGCCGCCCTCCTCCTCGCCCGAAATCGAAAGGCGTGTCAGCAACATGGGCGTCGCCGACGACACTGTCGCCGTCGGCGATGGCTAACCACGTCTACCTCATGCCACCACCTCCGCCGCATGCCGTCTCCAGATCACCAAACAGGTCCAGGTGCGATCAGAGATATCTGCCCGTGGTTTGACCTCTCGACATGGAAGTGAGGAACGCCACGGTGTTCTCCACTATGTTGGGCGGGCAAGCGTTTCTGAAACAAAGCTCGCCCGCTTTATAAATAAAGCAACAACCAAGTGACAGTGCGGACATACAACACCACCACGACCGAGGCCAAAGCAAAAAGGAAAAACGAAGGAGCGTTCGCTAGGGCTACAGCACAACAAGGCCCAAAAGGAAAAACAAAAAGAGGGGAGCGGCGAACAGGGCTGCCAAACTCCTCAGGGCGCCGCAGGCGTCAAAGAGGTCGGAGCCGATAAGGGAGACGCCGCCGTCCTGAAGGCCCGCATGGTGTCGTCAAAGGCTGCTCGGTCGCCCGGCCGCACCAAGTGTGACCACTGCTGAAGGAAAGCAAGCAAAGCAAAAATAGAGTCAGAGGCCCGGGTAGGGAAAATCCTCTCAATTACCATCTTATTCCGGACATTCCACAATGTACAAGAGATGGCGGAAAAAACGAGCCAGAAGAGGCGGCGTCCCCTTCCAGTCCTGTTAGCCTGGGTCTGCAGGAACTCTCCAAGTTCCTGCGCCTGCCAGGCCGAGCCCAACGCCACTCCACAGAGCAAGAGAACATAATATGCACTACAGGAATGGTATTGTGTGCCGATAGCCGGCCGCTACGCCGACGGCCAAAGGCCGGGCGGCCAGAGCACGGTGGCCGGCCAGCTCGAGCCCTCGGCGAAGCGCAATTGCCGGTAGCTGTGCACGCCGAGGGTGACCGTCAGGACGGGCCCTAACAGCGTCACCATTACGCCGAGAGCCGCCGTCGGCATAGGCTACGCCGACGGTCACCCTCGGCGTACGTCCCCCCTACGCCGACGGTGACCCTCGGCGTACAGATGCATATTTTTTTCCTTACCAAATTATTTGTATTTATTTATTAGTATCAATTATTTAGGTTCTATTTTATCAATTGGATGGATTCATAGCCTCCGAATAATAGTCTTCACGCCCACATGAAATGTCGAATTTTCTCACAAGTTGAGAAATTTGCATGTTTGTGTGTTATTATCACATGTGCGTGAAATTTATATGTCACAAATTTTTGTGAAGTTGTTCAAAGATTCAATCACATGTGCGTGCCCCCCCTCGCATGCATGCGGAAGCGAAGGTTCTGGACCCGTATAAGGGAGAATCTCCTCGTTTAGGTGAAACCGGGTAGGATAGTGCCCCAACTTGTGAACCAACATGGTTTTACATCACCCTATGACTTAAACAAACACAAAACAAGAGAGCTACACGGGCTACCCTCGTGAGGAACGTCTAGGGGGTAGACGATCCGTGTGCATGATCGAGGTTTCACGAGGAAGACCACGAGAACATCGGAATCGATGAAAACTTGCATGTGTCCCTAGCATATGTGTGTGAGTGTGGTGAGAGGTTGGTATAGGTGCTTGCATGTGTCCCCTCGCATGCATGCGCTCTAACCTAGAAGGAAAGGTTCTAGACCAGATAAGGAATCTCCGCTTTGATGAAACCGGTAGGATAGTGCCCCAACTTGTGAACCAACATGGTTTTACATCACCCTATGACCTAAACAAACACAAAACAAGAGAGAGCTATGACGGCTACCTCACATGAGGAACGCGTCTAGGGGGTAGATGATCCGAGTGTGCACAGATCAGGGTTTCGCCAGAGGAAGACCACGAGAATATCGGAATCAGATGAAAACTTGCATGTGTCCCTAGAATATGTGTGTGAGTGTGGTGATAGGTTGGTATAGGTGCTTGCATGTTTCCCCCCTCGCATGCATTCGCTCTAACCTAAAAGCGAAGGTTCCGGACCCGTATAAGGGGGAATCTCCCCGTTTAGGTGAAACCGGGTAGGATAGTGCCCCAAATTTTATGGCAAAGTCGGCCCAACCTTTGATTTACATGTACATATGTCCTAAACAAAACCAAAACAAAAAGAAAAGTCCACTGGGCTACCCTCATGCAGAAAGCTATAGGGTACCACCTGCCTCCAGAGTTATAGCACTTGGAAAATCTATGAGATCATCTTATCTATACTTAAGTTGGAAAGATTGAATTATACAATTCCATCATAGCATATAACTACATCTCGCAAGATGGCCATTAGACTCTTAGTGAGGAGCTATAGGGGTAGCCCACGTCTAGGGTTATAGGGGTAGCCCACATCTAGGGTTTTCTTGGAAAACGAGCACAAGACGAAATACAAAATTATATATTAATAATATATAGTTTCTTATATAATAGTAGACACTAAATAAAGTATCTTGTATAATTTGATATTAAACAAAAAAAATCTTCCTTAAAAAACCTGTCTACTCTAGAAAAAAAACCTAGCTACGCGGACGACTGCCCTCGGCGTATGCTGGCCGTCGGCGTAGCCCTATCCTTTTAGGGCTGCCCACGCGGCCTACCCGAGCCACTCGTTGCTCCTCTCCAATCCAGCCAGCCGCGCCCACCTGACCCGCACTGCCGCCATTCCTGCCGCCAGCTCCTCCCCCATTCCCGCCGCCGCTAGCCCTCCCTCCCCCGAGCCTCCACCGCCTTCCTCCTCAGCTAGCCGCCACCCCTCTTTCCGTCCCTCACCCATGAGCCACCACGCCACCACCAGCCTCCCATGCCTCATGGTTCAGCCCGCCGCCACCAGCCGCCATTCCCGCCGCCATCTCCTCCCATTCCCGCCACCCTCCCTCCCGAGCCTCCACCGCCCCTCCCCCTCTGCCACCCTCCTCCTCACTGAAGGCCACTGGCCGCCAACCGTGCCTCGAAAGGCCATTGTCTGCCTCAGCCCGCCTCCGTGCTCAAAGACCGGCCTCCCAGCTCGTCCCACAGGTACCTCCTGTAGAAATAGAAATAAAACTAGGTAAAAATAAAATAGGTAGAAATAGAAATAAAATAGGTAGAAAATTATTTAGAAATAGAATAGGTAGAAATTTATTTAGAAAATAGAATAGGTAAAAAATTATTTAGAAATAGAATATGTAGAAATAGAAATAAAACTAGATGCAAAAATTATTTAGAAATATAATAGGTAGAAATAGAAATAAAACTAGATGCACAAAGTAGAATATTTTTTGAATGAGCCTAATTATACATGTTGTGACTAAGGTGTTGTCTTTATGTCAATGTACAAACTTTGTAGTGTTTCGGGAGTGACTGTCGTTGCGGGAGATGGTGTAGGTGACACCTCGATCCCGTCTCCGAGTTCCGTCGCCGACCTCGACACTCAGTTGATCGACTACTTCCTCTACCGCCGAGGGTGAGAATCTGTTCGCCTCTCTTGTACCTAGGTTTATTTCTGTGTCTAGATCACCAAGTCTGTCGCGTCACCTAGGCGTCATCCCGACCGTAAGCATTACGCAACTTAATATGCATTAGTGGTCTCGCATATTTTGAACCGTAACGCTTACGGATTTTATCGGGCAGTCGGTGGATTCATAGTTGGGTATGGTTCTCCCTGGCTCTACCTTGATTCGAGACAGGATTTCGGTGGCGCCTCCTTGTTGTTCTCCGGATGCACATGCTCTTGGCTTTTGTCTAGACGTGTATCGGGAGAGCAGCGGGGAGGTGCTGCCAAAATTCTTCTCGGATCGGGGTAGAAACAGGGAGAACTTACCCAATCTATGGATCCGGCGGCTGGTTAGGACCTTCTTTTCCTATTTGATATGTAGGTTGATGAATGCGTAAAGATATGAAGCATTTAATCTCATGTTTGATATAAAATGTTATATTTGTTGTTTGTCTCCCAACAAAGCAGAAGAGGATGGCTGATAATGGGTGGATGTACAGTGGCCGTATTAGTGCGACTAATAAAACAGACGATTGGGTACGGAACACTCATTTGTTAGTGAATGAGTTAGCGCGTGGTTCGAAGGCAATGGTTCGGGCACTTTGTCCCTGCGCTCATTGCACTAAGCGTCATCGTCAGGGAAAGGATGACATGTATAAACATCTTCTGCAATATGGGTACATGTCTAACTATGTCACGCAAGTCGACTTTGCTCGGTATGAACGTGACAGAGGTGAGGTGATGCGTTAGCGGATCAATGGCAATGAGCACGATGGGATGAGAAACATGCTAGATGATCTCATCGATGCCGACCAGCCGAATTCGCCACCTCCACGAGAGGAATCACCAGAACCGGAGGAACCGCTAGAACGGGAGGAACCGGAGCCAACCGCGAAGGCTTTCATTGATATGATGCCGCGGCTAAGAGGCCTCTGTACGAGGGTGCAAAGATTTCCCAGCTCGATGCCATCTCTCAATGTCTAGCCAACAAGTGCTAGTACTCCGCCACCCATTCTCACTTTGAAACTAATCTGAGAACATGTGGTGACATGTTGCCCGAAGGGCATTGTCTGCCTAAAACCTTTCACGAAACAAAGAAACTCATGAAGGAGCTAAACATGGATTATGAAAAGATAGATTGCTGTCCAAAAGGCTGCCTTTTGTTTTGGAAACAGTTTGAGGGTGACAAGTACTGCTCCATTTGTAAGGCCTCTAGATATGAAGAGATAAAGGGGAAGGATGGTCAGGTGAGGCAGTCGAAGGTCGCTAAGAAGATACTTGGTATCTCCCATTCATAAAAAGAATCCAGCTTTACTTGAGCGAGGAGACGCCAAGCGGATGGCGTGGCACAAGAAGGGGAAAAGATACGAGGACGAGCACGTAAGAAGATGGGACATCCATCGATGGTAAGGAATGGAAGAACCCGATGACAAATACCCGGTGGGAAGAAGAGGCTCGGAATGTTAGAAATTGCGATAGCAACAGATGGCTTCAACCCATATGGTATGTCGTGACCTCGTCACGCTGGCGGTGTATGTTATTCCGCTCAATCTCCCTCCCGAAGTATTAATGCAACGGAAGACCATGTTTTTGTCGCTGATAATTCCAGGACCTGAGTATCCGGGGAAGAACTTGAGTGTCTACATGCAGCCGATTGTGGATGATTTGAACCACTCTTGGATACACGGGACGTTGACATACGACCGAGCATCAAAGAGAAACTTTTTGATAAAAGTTTGGTTGCAGTATACTATGCATGACGTGCCCGGGTACGCCCTAACGTGCGGATGGTGTACAGCTGGTAAGTGGCCATGCCCAGTGTGCAGGCACCGACTTGAGTTCCTGTGGCTAAAGTCGGGTCGCAAATATGTTGCGTTTGACACTAATCGATAGTACCTAAAAAGAAATCATTTGTTCAGATAAGATAGAAAGAACTTCAAGAAGGGCAAAGTTGTGCATGAAGTAAAAGAGGTACCAAATTTCGAGGGTGCAGCTGTTGATGCCGAGCTACGTGCTCTCGTGCCCGCGGCGTCGGGAACTGGCCATCAATTTGCGGGATATGGTGTAACGCATAATTGGACTCACGTGGCATCCTTAACAAATCTCGTGTATTACAAGGACCTCGAACTTCCCCATAACATCGATGTGATGCACACCAAAAAGAATGTCGGGGAGTCCCTTTTTCACACAGTCCTGAACATTCCTGGGAAGTCAAAGGATAATGTCAAGGCTAGAATCGATGTTGAGAAGCTTTGTGATAGTAAGAGATTACACATGCAGCCTCCTACTGTCCGTCGAAAGAATTGGTTCAAGTCGCATGCCTACTACTGCCTTGATAATGTCCAAAATAAGGAGTCATTTAGGTGGCTCAAATACGTCGTGATGTTCCCTTACGGTTATTGTTCGAATATAAGTAAGGGATTCAGTGGTGAATCTACATGACATAAGTATGCTCGAGAAGCTCCATACTGAGAATGACAACGATGATGAGCCTACACCCTTTGATGAGAATCCAGATTTCTACTCAAAAGATAGTGATAGTGAGAATGAGAATGAGAATGAGAATGAGAATGGGAATGAGAATGAGAATGAAAATGATAGTGAGTATTTATTTTTTTAATGCATTTTATTTTGTCTTTGTGCTTAAGTGTTTTCTTAATTGCATTATTCCTTTATTCTTTGTGTATACATTTTATTATGTCTTTGTGCTTAACTATTTTCTCTTACTTAATGCAGGTGATTGAACAATATGAGCAGCGGCAAGGCAACCAGTTCGTCCTTGCTTAATGCGTTGAAGAAGCGCAAGAAAAGAGCTACACGGAGTGGGAGACAGCCAAATCCCAATCCGCGTTACCCCGATCTTGCTCCTGCTGGCGGAGGACGGGGTCGAGGCCGAGGAGGACGAGGACGAGGTGCCACGGGAGGGCGTGGACTTTGACCCACCCTCGCCAGCGGCGTGGCTCTGAGTTATTCTGACAGAGCAGCCTTCGGGGCCGAGGAGGCGGTCCAGGAGGCGAGGACCGAGAGGCGTGGACCCGTCTGAGGCGGACATTAGCCGCGAGTTGGTGGGGCCAAAGAAATTGCGGAATCGTGGGGAATCGGGAGTCCCTGAGGAGAAGTTTGAGCCTAGGACATTATTACAGATGGCCTTGAGTAAGTGTACTAATTTGGCAATTTAAAACATTTTTATTTCATGTTGGTCATAAATAATTTGGCATGTATACTAATGTTTATTATTGTGCAGCAATTGGACATTTCCTCCGAGGACCAAGGACCGCCTTCCTAACAGCCTCGTTGGAGCTCTGATTAGGAAGTTCTGGCCGGGCTATCACATTACCCACGAGGGTGACAGCTGATGATGCCTTCCTACTACTTGGGCGGACTACCAGACTACCCGTGTCCAGGGCTTTCCGACAGCTGCTGATGCTGTCATCACCAAGTTTTGGGTAAGGCATATTTCTCGAGTTATGTTCATACTTGATGACCCCACCGTGCTAACTCATGACTCTTATGCATGATTGAAGTGCTTTTATCGTGTGGCTGAGGAGGACCAGGAGAAGGCGGAGAGGACTTTGCTTGGGGCTTGTGTGAAGTTGACCCCCCAGGTGTGGTACAACCAGAAGGTCGGCCGCTAGCCACTTCCGGGCTGACAGGGGCATGAGGGTCAGGAAGGAAGACATTGTCGGTAGGAACCCTAATCCTGAGTACTCGATGACGCCAGAAGAGTACATGTCGGTGAGTAAAATATCAATGAGATTATACATTTCTGCTAAGTTGCCATTGCATTGTCTGGAGTTGAGTATTGCATTTTCAGGTTATCCCCGATTGGGCCGAGCCGCATCGACTCGCATGGGAGGAGCTGGTTGGGGAGGTGGCTAGAGAAGGCGAGTTTGCAGCCTTGTCGGAACGCGGATAACCGATGCGTGGTGGAACCTTGCGGGGAAAATGCAACTTTGACCGCTTCAAGGGGAAGGTGGTACGTATATACATGGAACGACCTGCGTGTATTTCTCGTCATGTTTGTACTTCATATGCATAATATTTCTTTTCGCGATGCAGGTGGCTGAGGCACAACCCGGGGAGGTGATTCATGACATCGCCGTCTATGAGATGATGCGGCGAAAGAAGCCCAATTACTCGGAGCCTCAACCCTCGTTGCCCGTGTACTTCGGCACTACCCAGAACGACTTGGGGAACTATAGCACGATGGTGAAGGCTCGTCACCCCCATGTGGATGACCCCATTCACGCGGAGATCGACGAGGAGTCGTTGGTCCTGTCGGGGCACGGATAGCAGCATGGACGCCTCAAGATTCTGAATAAGAAGGTCAAGCCTACCCTCAGCACGAGCTTCAGCCGTCTCAAGGCTACCTACCCCACCGATGGCCCCCCTATCCCACCTCGTGGCCAGCCTCATCGATCCAGAGATGATGTAAGTTTTTCTTGTTTTCATCATCTTTATGAATTTTGTTCCTGCATGGCTAACCGCTGACGAGATTCCTTATATTTGAAATTGTAGCCTGAGTTAGACACGGCTTACGATGTCGCTCATGAGGAATATCAGGTGGCCTTTCGGCAGCATCAGGAGGCGAATGCGATCTACATGCAATACATAAATGTAAGTCTGAACCTTTATTTTTGCAAAAGATACAAGTCCCACTTCCCCCCGTTTGTTGTACTACGGCCTGACATCTAAACTATCTTGCAGGCCATGTTGGTGAATATTCAAACTGGACAAAATAGAGATTTAGGGCCCGTGCCTCCCATGCCAGGGCCCGTGCCATTTTTGCCATCGAAGGACATCTTCGCTAGGACCTACTACGCATCGACACCGGTAAGTTCTTTGCTAACCCACTGGTTATCGCTTTACTTTGCCTCGCAAGTTGCTAACATGTAGGCAACATGTAGGAGCAGGAGCTTGGAGGCGGCACATTGGCCACGCCTCGCCGGATGGGCGTCATATCACACCGCTTCATGACAATGGTCCATCTCCTGGCCATTCTACAGGTGGTTCTCCCGAGCTTCACACTTCTCCTACTCCCTCGCCAGGTGGCTCTTCTGCTGCTTCTACTGGACGCAACCCTTGCCAGAGGTCGCCACTTTTCACCATGGGAGATCTCGGGCACACCCCGTCTCCTCTAGAGTTGTAGGCATTTATGATGATGTCGATGATCTTGTATGACTGATGTATGGATGATCTTGTATGACTGATGTATGGATGATGTTGATACATGTATGGCATATGTGATCTTTTTTCAATTGGTGTGGAATATATATTGCATTGAAATTTGTTGTTAGTGTTGCTGTGAGTGGTGCTGTGAGTGTGCTGCTGTGAGTGCTGCTGCTGTGAAAAATTCAAAAAAAACTGTGCATATGATACGCCGACGGCAATGCCCTCGACGTAGCCCTCTGCCATGTGCCATATGGTCAGGGCTACGCCGAGGGCACTGCCGTCGGCGTAGCACATGCCCCTACGCCGAGGGCATGCCGTCGGCCTAGCGTCAGCCTAGGAGGCCCAGGCGGTGGACACATGTCCACTTACGCCGAGGGCGCGACTGTCAGCGTAGCCCCCTCCTGGGGAGGCCCAGCGCGAGCCACGTGGCGCCCCTACGCCGAGTGTACGACCGTCGGTGTATCCGGTGCGCCGTTAGCGGCCGTGTAACGGCAGTGCCGCTGTTCGCCGACGGCCGTTACGCCGAAGGGCAGGCTACGGCCGTCGGCAAAGGCCTACGCCGACGGCCAGACCGTACGCCGACGGCTGTTTTTGCTCCACCGAGGATGCTACGCCGACGGCTGCCCTCGGCGTACCGTACGCCGACGGAAAACTTGCTACGCCGAGGGCTTTTTGCCGTCGGCCTAGCCGTCGCGTCCTGTAGTGATGGGCACAGGTCTCCGGTGTCCCGCATAGGGGGCAACGACCATTGTCGGAGCCATTGCGCTTGGCCACCTCGACGCCAGATGGAAGACGGTCGCGGAGCAGCTGCCAGACAAATATATGAATACTGACCAGTGGCCAGGGTGGCGGTACATGCCCAGATGACCGCGAGCAGGAGAGTGGCGGCGCGGGAGATCCGGGGATAGAGCTCGTCACGGTGGGGAGGAGTCGCGACGAGGATAAGGACCACACGCTGCCGCCGGCAGGCTGCGAGGGTGGTGCGCCATGAGCGCGGCCAGGTAAGACCGAGGAGGTGACTGGGAGGAGAGGGGAAGTAGCGGTGGAGGCGGGTTCGGGAGGGGACAGAGGGGGGAGGCGACGGAAGATGAACAGGGCAGGGAGCCTCCCAGACCTAGGGTTAGGACCAGAGCAGGCTATTTCCCTGACGGGCCAGCGGGCTGGCAGGGGCGGCCCAGAATAGGCACCCACGCTAGCGATAGCGGGGGGGTGTGGGGGGGGTGGGGACGGGAAGGGTGCAACAGGGTTGACCGGCCCAGGTTGCTCCTAGGCCGGGGCCCACGAGCAGCCCGCGTAGTCAGCCCAGTAGCAGCTCCACTGCCGCTCATCACGACCCGCCCAGATCCACGTCCCACCCCTCCCATCCTTGCTGCGGCGCCGCCAAGGGCCGCCGAGACGGTGGCCCTCCCCGCCGGCGAGGCCGCTAGGGAGCAGCCCGTGCCAGCGGAAAGAAGTCCCTGTGGGAGGGAAGGAGTAAGGGAGAGGGGCACCGTGGGGTAGGGAGCCCCCGCTCACCGTCGGAAAGCTCGCCATCCGTACGCATCCCGAAAACCGTCTCCGCCGCCGGGGAAGACGCGCCGCCCGCCGATTCCTCCTCCTCCACATCGCCCCAGGCCAAGCCATGGAGGTCCGCGAGCGCGGCGACCTGTGCCGGAGGCAGCAACCGCGCCGGGGGAAGAGGGGGCCTAAGCGAGGGAGACGGGGCAGGCAAGGGGGGCGCCGGCGGAGACCGGCCGCCGACCCGCACCGTGTGCGCCGGGAACTCGAGAGAGGAGCCTCGCCGCACGAATTCGCCCCGCCGGCGATCTCTCGCGTCGATGACCACCCCGGCCTTGTTGAGGAGGACAAGCCGCGCATCCGCCGGCCAAAGCACCACCGTCGCCGGCGACCAGCCCGGAAGACAGCCAGCGAAGATGGAGGCGAAGGATGCGAGCCAGCGGAGCAAGGGGGCTCCACGCGAGGAGGGGGGAGGAGCCATGGGGGCAGGCGCCGTCATGGCGGCCAGCACGCCGCCTGCGAGATCCAGGATTCAAAATTCAAATGACATCACCGGCCTTTTCACGTCATGCCTCTTGCGCTCGCCCGAGCAGAGCGTTTCTCTTGACTGCAACAAATAAAAACTATAAAAGAATAAAAATTGTATTCCATAAAAAAAAGGTCTTTGTTTGTTCAATATTTCTCCGTCCACAAGGAAATATCTATTTCTCGCTTGACAATCAAAAGCGCACTCATAGCACTTTTGCCTTCGTCCCCCTCCTCCTTTTTAAACTTTGACAAATAAAAACTCATACCAATTATTTTCAGGACCGTACGAACCCACCCGAAGTCCATATGGTCCTCTTAGACCTATACTCCCCGTACACGAATACTCATGTGCACGAATACTCATGTGCCTGCAGGAGTGAAAATCGTAAGTTACATAACAGCAACAACAACAAAAATTAAATATGACATGCAAAGACGTAGATCGCGATAATAAAAGGTGGGATCAGCCGTCCAGGACATGGATTATACTCAGTTCGACCGAGTACACATATACGGAGATATACGTGGCCTCGATATGGGTTTCGATTGGTCAAAGAAATAAAATGACCCATAAAACTTAAGTTTAGGGGAGGGGACCGAAGCACACCTCTCAAAAGCGTCGTTTGACGAGTTAGCATTTACTAAGAAGCAGTTTACTTTGGTTGATTTTACACATATGATTTGTGAGCATTGCTTCACCTCTGTATGAGTGTAAATGATTGGTGTTGCCGAAACATTCTTGATAGCAGTTACGTTCACTCAAAGAATGCAGAAACTAGAGGACACAAAATACAGAGTACAGGATACTATAGGATTACGCACCAGCCAGTGAGACAAAGATCCCTCGACCTGGAGCACCCCCTCCAACCTCTCCTGCTTAAAGCTAGCTCTTCCACGCCATATGAGCTGTTGGCGTGGCCGCCACCTAAGACCGGCGCTACCCCTGAAACCGGTGCAGCGAGAGGCGGCGCCACCACCCGCCGCTCCCTCCCTTCGGGCTACTTGGCCGGACGGCCAAACAGCGCCGTGACCATGTACCACAATAATGACATTTTTTTTTTTGAAAAGAAGGATATATTAATATCGTCAGATACCAAGACTCTACAACAATGCATTACCTTATTGGCATTACGGATACACACAACCAAGAAAAAAAGAATTATAGAAAAAAAAGTCTCGCTTCAACGATCTATGTCTTATAACAGCGGACCAAACATCACTGAGACATCACCAGAAATCCATTCTCTCCAAAAACGACGCATTTAAGAAGGAAAGAGTGCACAAGCACTGTCATCGCCCTGATCAATGATCATGGTTTTTCACCCCGAAGAATGTTCACGCTCACAAAATAATACCTTCAATAAGGTCATTGACAGACACAACCAATCGAGTTGTATACCGCGACGATGACATGGTACCATGAGACATAGCTACTGTGTTGTGCTGCATCAATCGGTTTATGTAAGTAAGAGGTTTGGAATGGGATGACCGTTTGGCACCCTTCCCACTGTTAGAGTTGTAATACTGTGCCTATATGGGTACGGTGTAGGCGCCCCACATGTAAACCCTGGCAACATGATGACCAAGGTACATCATGGGTATATCAACTAGTTTACCAACATGACGACCACATAGGAGTATGTCAGCGCGTTGGCTGAAAAAGTAGTCTCACCTAGTTTACCAACATGATGACCACACTACATTCCCTTGGTAGCTTCGTCTGTATCCTGTTCATGATTCCGGATGGCACCCGTCAGATTCTGGGACCGGTCTGGTTTCTCCATACCCGCTCCATATAATTTGGCAGGTCTAACTTTTTACCAGACTCACGACCCAGCGAGTTTGGGGCTCCGACGGGTACCCTTTAGTGTTTTTTTTTAACTTACCCTGCAATGTTAAGTATACATGGTACTGTTATTTTCATTTAATTGTATCTCGTGTCAGTATAGTCGTTGTATGACTTAGTCCATGCTCGGTAGCAAGCCCACGTTGCACAATTTGTGCATGATGATATTCTGTAACTGCTGCTCTTTGCAGTATATCCAACCCCACGCAAATTACTCAATGAATCAAAACTTTCGTTTATTTTCAGTTCAAAAATTAGTAGGCAGCACGCAAGGTGGTTAGGGTCTGCGAGTACGGGTCCGGCCCTTACCATCCTCCATGCACTGAAGATTTTTTTTTGGGTTGTTCTAATATCTTAATCCAACTGTACTTTTCCTTCCAGTTTTGGATCATCCTTACATACCCCATGCGCTGAAGAAGTTATAGCCATAATTATCTGCCTCACTTTCAAACATTTCTGCAAATTCATATAGGACTGGTGCTACTTGACGAGTCCGGGTTGGTCTACAGAGCAGCACTGGGGCGGCATCACCATAATGTTATTCTGGACCATCAATTAATTTCTTTTGCAAATGTAAACCGTTGAAGAAAATTTCTTTTCACGAGTACTCAAATCAACTACAAAGGAAAAAAAATAGGATTATCAGTTCATTTGTCTTTCTAAGAAACATCTGATTATTAGTAAATTGACGCACTGCCATGGAGCATGCTCGTATTCTAATGAATTAGACTTGCAGAACGTAATTTGTCCATCAAATAAGAACTAGTTGTACCGGCGTACCTTTTAGAAAACTGAGGGCTTGAGTTGATCGGACTCGACAGACTTTGCTAGCCGACGGCGGTAACACCATCCCAGGAGCGGCGGCAGGCGCCCTAGAGATCGATCTTATTAAGGGCAAACATATGTTTACGAAAAGAAAGCTTCTAGGCTTGGGAATTGCTCCTTTCTTAGAAGATGGGCCGTTTGTTGCCGGTTGGGCTTGATGCTTATATAACTTCTAGGCTCAAATACTAACCAAAATATTAGTGCTTTTCCTGATCCATAATAAAGTGTTGTTGATTTAGTACAAACTTATACTTCCTCCGTCTCAAATAGATGTCTCAAATTTGTTAAAATTTGAATGAATCTAGACACTATTTCGATATAGATTCATCCAAATTTTGAAAAACCTAATAAATCTATTTTTGGACGGAGGGAGTCCTTTTCGTATTGATTTATGGATTAATGACACTTCTTACGGATTTGAGGAAGTCCTTTTCGTATTGATTTATGGATGTTGAAATCCTTTTAAAAAATTCCTAAACTCTTCCTCTTCGTATTTGTAATTCTGGAAAAAAAATAGAAAAGTGAAGAAACTCCCATTGAACCGAACAGTCCGCCCACCCAAACTGGTCGGTCTAGCAACGACCCAACCCTAGCCCATCCCCTTGTGACCCTATCCCCAACACCGCACCGAAACCCAGTGCTCCTATTCACCGCCTTAAGCGCTTCCTTCGCGGGCCACCCGAATGTGGCGTAGTAAAAAGTATAGTCTTTTTTTCTTTTTATGTTTTTTCTATTTTATAGGAATAAAAACTCAGATTTTGAGAAAAAAATAAATTTGAAAAATGTTCAATTTTCAAAAGTGTTCAATTATGAAAAATGTTTGAATTTAAACTATGCTTAATTTTGAAAATTGTTCAAATATGAAAAATGTTCAAATATAAAGATGTTCAAATTCAAAATCAGTTCAAATTTTAAAAATGTTCAAAATATTTAAAATGCTCTAAAAACCGTATATAACCAGAAAAAAAACAAAAAAGAACTCGAACCAAGAAACCTCGGAAGAAGAATCGGAAAAGAAATTGAAAGTCAAACCTACACGCGTTAAATGGGCCGTCCCAACGCGGGCAACCGCGTGAGCGGAGCTCCAGATAGGGCCCGGGTTGGACGGAGAACATGATTTGCCACCGAACCCTTCCTTCTCATGCACACGAGGCGTCATTGCGGCTTTCCTCCCAGCGTTCTTTTGCTCACCTTCCTCACAAGCAAGCCACCACCGCTCCCTTCCCGCGACCAGCACCTCCCCCTACCACTCGTGAGCTTGCGTTGGCCAGCACACCTGCCCCAACGAAGAGGAAATTGGTTGTGACTCGTGATGTGGTGTTTGAGGAGGATAGAGTTTGAAATTGGTGTTTGAGGAGGATAAACATAAGGGAATTGATTAGGGGGCGTGGAAGTTTTTGACGAGCCGCCCTCATGAGCGGACTCGGCATCCTTATCCTTTTCGGTGTCCATTGTTCTCCCTTGAGGTACTACCAATGGGTTACCAAGAAAAGCCCCATCGCCAATGGACTTAAGTTGTCCTTCTAGGTAACTCATTCGAACAAGGAGATCGGAATCTGCCTTGGCCTTTTCAAGGGCACCCTTGGCTAAGATTTCGCGAAGCTCCTTGACCGAATAAGTCTTTTCCTCCTCATCATCGGAGAAAACCATCTTTTCTCTACGGCGGTAAAGCCCTTAAAAGAGCCCTTGGCTCTGATACCAATTGAAAGTGTAAGATGGTTAACCTAGAGGGCGGTGAATAGGTTTCTACAAAATTCTTTATAATCTTTTGCACGTTTTAGGATTTGCGGAATATAAGTGAGCCTAAATGCAAACTAGGTGAGGCAACCTAGATGATGAACAAGATGCTTCAAGCTCGAAGGCTATCACAAGGTAAACAACACAAGTAAGAGATCGGTTAAGGAATAACCGAAGCACGCGGAGACGAAGACGTATTCCCGTGTTCACCACCTTTGGGAAGGGGGCTACATCACGTTGGAGAGGTGTGAGGTTCCACGAAGGATTCCTCACGTGCCACGAAGGCTCACCTTCTTCTCTGAGCCTATCCCACGAAGGAATAGCTTACTTACTCGTGGTAGACTTTAAGGTAGTCTCCAAACCCTCACAAACTTTCCACGGAGCAAATCACAAGCCGAATGCCTCCGGGCGACCCTAGCCGCCTAGGGTTTCCCACAAACCCAAGAGTAACAAGCTAACTCGATGAACTCAAGGGCGGATGAACTTTGGCTTGGTGGAAACGTAGATCGGGACCTCCTCTTCCTTTCTACCAAAGGGATTTGGATTTGGTTGGGTAGAATGGGAGATCCTCAAGATTTTGTGTTTTAACAATGGGGGAGAGAGAGAGCTTCAAGAAGTGGATGTTATACTGAAATTCCTAACCTCATAGTGGAGAAGAAAGAGGTATATATAGTATGGGTGGAAAAAGGCTGTTTGGGGGTTCCTCCGATAGAACCAGCAATAAGTCCGGTCGAGGCCATTTGCTTCGGGAATTTCCGACGACTCGATGAACGAGACCTGCACGGAATTTTAATGGCGACCAAAATTCTCGGCGAACAACCGAAAGGCTATTCTAAAAGCCATATTGGTATGCACCGAGAATTTCCGGTGGCAACCGGAAATTCCGGCGACAGCACCGGTGTAACATCCTAGCATGTAGGAACTAACGAAGGGTAGATTTAGAAATTTGAAATGTTGCATGCATTCATCTGTGAAAATGTGGATAATTTTTTCACCAAATAAAAACCTAAAGTGATCAAGGTTCTTTCATACTTTGATATTAGGTATAGTCTTGAAGGATGATTGTTATAGACTTTGATATGATCTTTGTGGACTTATGTGTTTTGGAAATGAAATTTGAATTTAAAATTTGAGTGTTTGAATTATAATTCAAAAGGATTTTGAATAATGTTTGATTATTGGACTTAATTAAAAGTTAACCAATAATAACTCAAACTTTATATAAAGAAAGCCATTAAGAATAAGAATCTCCATTTCAAAATTTTATTCAATAAATCAGTTACACAATGTAACCTATAAATAAGCAACAATCCTTACAATAGTAAATAAATAAAAGAATAATATTTCTTTAATGATGATAGTACAATCTTTATTACAAAATAATAAAATAAAGAGTACAATAGAATAAATTAAAGATTACAATTTAATATAAGAGTTATTACAAGTGACTATTCTAAAAAATAAAAAAATAAAAAAAACCTAAACTAAAGTCTTGATCTTCAAATCTGGTACCTGCAAAATAAACATAAACAAAAGAAAGAAAGTTAAGGTTAAAAGAATGTTACTCTCAGACTTGATAGTGAAGTGCACTGATCAAGGTTCATCATTGAGTAATCTTTTAAAAAGGGGCAAATTTCACCAATATGAAAGAATATATCTTCCATAATTTTAAGCCATAAGTCAAATAAACAGCAAGGAGGGGCAAGTTTCACTAGCCAAGTAAATGGTAACCTGATGAAAGTAACTCTCAAAACCAGAACATATCCACAACTTGTGCAAGCGAGTACACTGCAAAGACACACACCAAAGCCATGGGTGTCTTTGTTAGCACCAAAACAACAGCACAAGCAAACAAAACCATCAACATAGCCGTGGGAAGCCAATCCCCACACCATTCCATTGTTCTTACACACCAAGCACAACAACCAGCAGCTAAACCAAGCTAAAGCCAAGCTAGATCACACCAACTAAAGCCCAGGATCACATCACCAAGATGCTGACATAAGGAGGGGGTGGATCAGGTGGATAGCAAGACCAAGATAAAGCCATCAGGATCAGGAGATGAAGGGCTAGATCAAGGACAAGCCAGGAGCTGGAAATACCAGGGGAGCATCAGATCAAGATCAACCACAGGAAACCCCACATCAAGTGACAGTGGTGAGTAAATATACCATCACATGTTCTATCTGTCTAAGATTAGACAAGCATACATGATCTGTCTCTTATTAAAACTCTCAAAAAGCACCCAAGTGGGGTGAATCCATCACTAAGGTTTTAAACTCTAAAATCAATCATAAAAGTATAAGGATCCAACTAAATCTCAGAACAACATCATTGATCTAGCTATCAAGCTATATTTCAATTCAAGAATGAACATAGCTAAGATTTAAACTTCTAGGCACATCTCTAAGACAAGAGTAGCACCTTAGAATTTAATCTTATGGATCTATACAAGTGATCAAGCCTACAATCATTTTTCCCAAACTTTGATTCAAGAAGCGAGTGGTATCACTACCAGAACCCATCCATGTGAATCAACAAGTTAGAGGATTAATCCCTAAACCTCAGACCAACATCATGGGTCTTAGGGATTTAAGAAAAGAAGTTTCTACTTATCTTTAATGCCAAAATCATTTTAAGCTTGAACCAAACCAAACCAAGAAATAGAATCTAATCTTGTGTGCCATACAAAAGATGGTGTCACAAGAACAGTTCTACACTAATCATATTAAGCATTCAATCTTCATAGATTCAACCAACCAACTACAAATCATTTTCCTATCATCACAGGAATCATAATTAAGAAAATCCCAATGTATATCTTCACTGTTTGAAACCATTTGATCTCAAACTACATATGAATTCTTTAAAGCCAACAAGTGCTAATACAGTGACTTCATCACACAACACTCATTGTCATTAACCAAGTAATGGCATTGGTGTGTTATTAAACCACTAGAATTCCAAGTATTGCTTCTAGAGCAACTTTATCATCTGACCATATAAAAATTAATCCACAGAATCATCTGATAAACCACTAGCATCACCACAGCTAATCATCAGCAATAAGCCACAACAAGTCACCACTTAACAGGTTCAAGGATCATTAACACATGATCTAATTCATCAGTTACTTAATCAACAGCAGGGTATGAACCCTAAGCAGAACCAAGAACCCTAATCAGGATAGGACAGTGACTAGGAAGGCCACTACCAACATCTAGCATGGGAGGGCCTAGCATAGAGAGCATGAGAGGAGAGGAAGCATTCACCAAAGGTCCTCGCTGTCGAATAGAAGAGGAAGCAGAGGGGCCGACGACCATGGCGGCACTGGGAGCACCCCAAAGGGGGCGCTGCGACCCATACAGCACCACGGCGGCGACCATAGCCATGGTTGGGGGGAGAGAAGCATCTCCATGGCACACGACAGCAGCGGCGGCATCAGATCAACGCCAACCCCAAACCCTAGGGTTCGGGACGACATCGATCTGGCCACAGGAGGGCTCCAAGTACAAATCCAATTGGACAGGAGGGAAGAGTGGGGTCGACAACCTCTTCCTGCACCATGGCGGACCAGGCGGTTCATGATTTGCGAAATCGCCGCGGCGACACCGACCACTGGCCTGGGAGGAGAAGGAGAAGGGTGAGCTCGAGAGTGAGACAGAGAGTGATGGGCTGGGTTGGGCCAAAAACCCTTCGGGGTGTTATTATTGACTTTACCCTACTGTGCCACAAGGGCCCAATAAAACCCAAACCATCAGCCCAAAACCTTTAAAGTCTGTTTTAATACTTGGAAAAAGACCAAAATGCCCCTAAACTTTAATAAATTCTAGAAAATAAAATAAAAGTCCAAAAATTATAAATAAAATATTTTTGGATTCACAATAATCCAAACTATCCAAATAAATTAAGAGATAAAATTTTAGACATATAAGTTTTATTAAGAATTTTGTAATTTATATATTCCTTATGGAATTTATAAAATTATTGAAAGCTGATAAAAATAAATAAAAATCACTTTCATTATATATTAATATTGTAGTATTTTATAAAATACTAAATAAATATTTAATATCCATTTCTGGTATTTAATGATAATTCTTAAAGGAATTATTAAATTAATAAAAAATATAATAAAAGGAAATAAAATAAATAAATACAATATTCTGTAAATATTAAAACTCATGTCGTGAAACTCCCGTCAAGGCCGCAGACTCGTCCTGTATGTTCGTGATTCCCGAGGACCAAGGTCAGCAAGTCATCTCTCTATCGGGATGAAATAGTTATACTCCATCTTTAATATCTTTCACCACTTATCCATGCACTCCTGGGTACCTTTATCCCGTCACTGCAAACAAGGTCCCCTGTAAGTTCGCATATGTACTCCCATGCCTAAGGAACCAATTTCTTGCCCTCAAATCCCATTCTTTGCGAATTGGTTCTGGAATGATCCCTTTAGCATGAAGCTCTTTCTCTTTTGCATTCCACTTAGGCATGGCAGCCGCGTAGCCCCCTGGCCCCATGTTATGATGATATTTCTTATTTGCAGCATTTATCTTGTTTTTCCAGACTTTTCCTTTGCAACTCCTGACCCCCTATACTCCACAAATGCATCCCGGTAAGGCTGCTGCTTCGCTAGATAGCCTTCGAATAATGGGGTTTTCCTATCCTTCCGATACTGTTGCCATAATGACTTCTTCCAGTTCTTGAATAGTTCGACCATCTTCTTCAGTGCAAACTGCTTGACTTTCTTTCTCATTTCAGCCGTCTCGTCATAAGTGTCACATTCTGGCAGCTTGAAATGTGCCATTAGGTCAATAAATAGTTGCTCTTTGAATCTATCATCGATATACACATCACTCCATTCCGCCTCTTTGGGCTTATTCCACCCCCGAACAGTTATCAGGGTGCGATCTCTAGCAACAACTCTGCATTGTTGTACAAATATTTCGGTTCCAATGGTTGGCCGTCTCCTGAAACCTCTATAATTTCATAAGCAGTACCCTGATGGGCAAACTTTTTGGCTAGGCCGCGCTTGGTTTTCTTGCTCGATGTACATGCCTAAGAGAAGAAACATTCGTCAACATAATATATATATAAATAGGTACATCTAGTGATGATCATCAGACATCATATATATATATACCTCTTCGGTCTGCGTTACGCGTCCATGGTCTTCTTCCTCTTGTCTGTTGGTCTCCTCTCCCTCACCGGATGAGTTCAGATACCTCGAGGGAGATCCCTCATCGGCATCGTGAATCATATCCTCGAGCAAGTGTTCCGAATCTAGGTCTCTGCGGATTGGACTAGGTGGATCCATAGTTCCTGCAAAATGCACACAATATTTATTTCAACTTAACAAATAAACTAAACCCGGAGGTTCGGTGGCGGTGGCCGGTGATGGTGGCCCCGGGAGAGGCGGGCGACTAAGCAGCTTCCCACGAGAACTACCACCCTAACCCTAACTTACGACACACATGAGTTCTTCCTAAGGTATTAACCATCCACACACAAATGTTCTCTCCATCTGGCTTTATAACTTACGACAACAACATGTATTTTTTTCGCATGTCACACATGATAAAACACATAGCCAAGGACATGCGTCATATCACACATGCTATAAACAAATGTATGTGGTATCGAGTATACCATCCTATGGAAATCACAAAACAAGTGATTGCGGTGCGCATATCAAAAACCACGACGAGGTGACGATGGTTTCTAAGACACAAAGGAAAACCACAACAATATGAGGATGGTGGCTAATTACACAAGTGAAAGGACAAATGACATTTCCTTCGACCTATTCTTGACAAAACTTGACGGATGGCAAGAGGACGCCGTTAGCGAAATAATGCCATCAACCAACGATACGAATATTGCAGGATCATATGATGGCTATATCAGATGAAAGTCCATGCATCGATATAACAAAATCCTAAACTAAATATTGTGTAGAAACATAGGACCGATAATTCTAATCTCTTCGACTAGGTGAACTAGGAGGTGCGCCATAATAATGAAGAAAGATGGAGGGTACAACAACTCAAAGCCGACCAGACATTGGACCACATCAATCTGTAACCCTGATAGACTTTCTGGATCGATTACCTTCTAAGAAATTGCATCAAGGAATGCACATACCTTCACAATGGTCAGCCGAACATTTTCCGGTAGAATCCCCCTCAATGCAACCGGAAGCAATTGCGTCATAAGCACGTGGTAGTCATGGGACTTTAGGTTTTGGAATTTTTCTCTTTCATATTTACTATTCCCTTTATGTTAGATGAGAAGCCATACGGGACCTTGAACTGAAAAGGACTTCAAAAAAGATTTCCTTCTCTTCCTTGGTAAGAGCATAGCTGGCAAGCCCTTGAAACTGCCCTGGATGCTTGCCGTCTCATCCTTTATGATGTTGTTGGTCGTCCCATGCTTCCTGTGTATCTTTTGACTTCCCATACAAGCCCAAGAAGCCTAGAATATTCACGCAAATATTCTTCATTAGGTGCATCACATCGATTGCAGAGCGAACCTCATGGACTTCCCAATAGGGTAGCTCCCAAAATATAGATTTCTTCTTCTACATGGGTGCGCGTACGTCGGCGTCTTTCGGAACAGGTTGTCCTCCGGGACCCTTTCCAAATATTACATTTAAATCCTTGACCATACCAAATACATCAAGACCAAGACGGAGGCGGCTTCTTACCGATCTGCCTCGCCATCGAAATGCTTGCCTTTTTTCCTTAAGGGATGTCTGGGCGGAAGAAAACGACGATTGTACGGGTACACATTCTTCCTAGATTTATCCAGATATATACTTTCAGTCTCATCTAAACAGTGTGTGCATGCATTATATCCCTTGTTTGTCTGTCCTGAGATGTTACTAAGAGCAGGCCAATCATTTATGGGTACGAACAGCAATGCTCGTAGGTCGAATGGCTCCTATTTGTGCTCATCCCACACACGTAACCTGGTTCGTCCCACAACTATAAAAGTTCATCAACTAATGGCCTTAGGTACACATCAATGTTGTTGTCGGGATGCTTCGGGTCTTGGATGAGCACTGACATCATAATGAACTTCCTCTTCATGCACAACCAAGAAGTAAGGTTATAGATACATAGAGTGACGGGCCAGGTGTTGTGACTGCAGCTCTGCTCCCCAAAAGATTCATGTCATTTGTACTTATACCAAACCATAATTTTCTTGCATCACCAGTAAAGTCCGGGAAGTCTCTCTCGATTTTTCTCCACTGTCGACAATCAGCGGGGTGCCTCAAAATCCCGTATTTCTTACGTTCTTCCATGTGCCATCGCAACAACTTGGCATGCTCTTTGTTTCTGAACAAACGTTTCAATCGTGGTATTATATGAGCATACCACATCACCTTGGCAGGAACCCTCATCCTGGGTGGCTCGCCATCAACATCAACAGGGTCATCTTTTCTGATCTTATACCGCAATGCAATGCATACCGGGTATTTATCCAAATTCTCGTACTTCTCACCGCGGTAGAGGATGCAGTCATTAGGGCATGCAAGTATCTTCTGCACATCTAATCCTAGAGGGCAGACGAGCTTCTTTGCTTCGTATGTACTGGCGGGCAATTCGTTATTTATTGGAAGCAACCTCTTCATGAGTACCAGCAACTTCTCAAATCCCGAGTCAGTCACACCGGGCTCTGCCTTCCACTTCAGCAATTCCAGTGTGCTATCCAGCTTCTTCTGGCCATCTTCACATGTTGGGTACAAACAATTTGTTGTGGTCCTGTAACATCTGCTCAAACTGCAACCTCTCCTTTTCTGTGTCGCAGTCTCGCTTTGCATCAGAAATGACCCGACCAAGATTATCAGCGGGCCGGTCTGGTTCCCGTTCTTCACCTCCTTCTTCTTCATTGTCTTCCATTGCGGTATCGGCGTATTCAGGGAACATAGATCGGTAGTTGTCATCATCGTTCTCTTCTTCATCGCCGTCTTCCATCACAACCCCTCTTTCTTCGTGTTTGGTCCAAACATTATAGAAGGACATAAAACCAGACCGAAGCAGGTGGCTCTGAATTACTCTTGCAGAAGTGTGAGCCTTCTCATTCCTATAGTCAACACATGGGAAGCACATAAAACCATCCCACCGCTTGTTCTCCTCGGCCACAACTCGAAAAGAATGCACGCCTTCTCTGAAAGCTGCAGAGTGTCGGTCACCGTACATCCATGGATGGCTCATCTGTATCATACAAATATATGTCAAACGCAATCACTATGCTAAAATTTGTACCGCATGGTCTAAACGATAAAATAGTTGCTAACCTTTTATTACACTTGAAAACAAAGATGAGAAAACTTAAGTGTGGCTCGGACCCTCGGGCACCCCATATCATGTCTGTCTTGTGTGACCTAAACTCGCATCGCTCTAATGGACATTTCAACGAACACCTCTAGTGCATATGAACAATAAAAAAATAGCACAACAACACCACCTCTCCCACCAGGAAAAAACAGTTGAGAGGGGGAGGGGCTTTGCATATATATAGGGCCAGACAACTAGTCCCCGTTTGATATACAAACCGGGACTAAAGGGGGTGCCCGCAGCGAGCGGCAGGGCCAGGGCCCTTTAGTCCCGATTTGTGTCTTGTACCGGGACTAATGGGGTCTAACGGGCTGGGACCTATGGTTTGGGGTGGCTCGGGCCGTCCGGCGCGGGCCATTAGTCCCGACCCCAGCCACAGCTGGGACTAATGGCCTAGACGAAAGGTCTGTTTTCTACTAGTGCAAGCAGATGAACTTCAGGAAAGAGTCAAGTAGGCTTGCTTTGTCGAGGAACCTGGGTGTACCACGGGAACTTCACCCTTGCATCTGCATATGCCACTGCTCTCTGAAACCACTCGACAAAGTAGCAGTTCCCTAGAGGAAGATTCCAGTGTGTGTGTGGAAGTTGAGATGGCCATAGAGGAAGAGCAACATACTACAAAGAGGCGGTGCACGTCAGGAAAAACCAAGAAAAAAAAGGAAAAATGTGATTTAGGGTGCGATTTATTTCAGATGATTAAATCTATGTCTAGAATGATGTCTCGCTTTTGGCCTTGGCGCCAATAGCGCACCGAGTCATGTAATGGAAAGAAAGAAGAAAGAAAGGCTATGTGCATAGATTAGGCAGCACCGCATGTCGTCGTTGTTCTAAGTGGCGTCTTCTCCTTCATGCGGTTCTTTCAATAGGGCTTTTCATGATTACCAAGTGTTGCAACGAGAGGCAATGTGGGATTAGGATAAAAGAGAGGGATATACGTGTTGGGGTTCGCAACAGGAAACAAAAAAATTCTAGCTACACGAACACGACAACCAAGATCTATTCTATAGAGACATAAGTAACGGAGAGCGATGACAGAGTCCATACCCTTTGAAGACCGTGGAACGTGTTACGCTGGTAGGCGTATAGCAATGAAGACAAGCTCCCCAAGTGTTGCGCCTCGAAGCTCTACACACATCAGGTGTAGGGACGTCTCTTGGGCGCCGATCCAAGCGAGCAGTGGAAGAAGATGGAAGCCGGACCATCCTGTGAACGACGGTAGTGTGGAGGTGGAGATCTAATCCCAAAAGATAGATCCAATCTAAAGGAGAGAGCTCTAGGGTTTAGAGGCAGAGGACAGAACTTGTTGTTGTGGTGCAAATAGAGGGGAGCAGGGCTCTTCTATTTATAGGAGGGAGGGGAGGGTCAAACCCTAGGGCTAAGAGGGTGGCACCACCCAAACCACCGCCGCCATGGGGGCTGTTGCCGCCGGCCCTAGTCCCCACCCCCTGGGTAGGAAACCCTAGGGTTTCGGCCGACTGGGCCCTCTCCCATCTCTTTTAGCGCCTAGCCCTATGGGCCCTTCTACCCGGAAGCGGCCCAATAGGAAATAGCTTCCCATAAATATGAAAAATAAAATATGTTTTAATATTAATTCAACCAATGAATATGAAACACATATATTATTGTATTTCATACTTGGATGTTACCCGGAACCTTGCCGGTCTCTCTCTCTTAATACTCATGCGGTGTCGGTTCGATCCCAATGTGTCCCCACCCTTAAGTGTGCCACCCTTCGGCTCGGATATGCTACGGACATGACCAAGACCCCTCTTGCGTCAATGATCAAGAACGGGACCTGGATGCCCATAATGACCACCCGTGCATTCATGAATCCCATCGCTTAAACCTTAACTGCGTAGTCATATTCCCTTTGCCATACGATATCTAGGTCATCCTGGATTTGATCTTAAGTATCTCCATACTTGTGTTCGATCTTGTTTTTGATGAGCTCGTTAACTCGTTACCGTACCGTTGCATTTCATGACCTAGTCATACGCTTGCAAGCTTCGTTAATGCAACATCACCGAGTTGGCCACGTGTATCTATCCGTTACTAGGATTGGAAAATTCTAGTCTTGATAAAAACTCCTCAACTCGTCTCTTCAGGGAAACCCAACGATACCTTTATGATCACCCTTTTATAGCTTAATACTTGATATCATCAAAGTCTTCTTCCAAAACCGTGATTATGCATTATCTTACTGTCGAAGGATATAGGCAACGATGTTTCTATGTTATCATCAATGATGAACGTTTAAGTAACTAGAACTTATTGTGATTAACGTTGGGTGTTTATCTATCACATTATTCTCCAATAATGTGACCTTATTGTCAATCGGAACTACCACCATGATCTCAAAACCATAAGATCATCACTTGCCGAATGAGCTAGTTTACTAGAGGCAACTAGAGACCTAGTTAACATACCACACGTGTATCAACGTTTCGTATTAATACAGTTATACCATGGTAAAAAAAATATTATGAATATACAAGAGATACATCAAATAAAAACTCTTTATTATTTGCCTCTAGAGCATATCTCCTTCAATACGAAGGATAAGACTACATATTTTCCCTTTTATTTTTTAAATTCGATGATCCAAAACAAAATATCTTGAGAACCGTTTGTTGAAATTACAAACCATTTTCACTTTTGAGCTCCTCATGCCGAGATCTTTAAAACTAGATCCTATGTTGATAGGTTTCGAACAACTTTTTTTACACTTTCAAAGTCGCTCTGTTCGTACTTTAGATTCCTTTAGTCCTGTACTTTTGTATTTTGGGTTCTTAGTATACTTTATATTTGAGTTACTATATACTTGTACTTTCGTGTACTTTGTTGATGAGTACACTTGTACTTTTATGTACTTCGGCTCTTGGTACTGTAGTACTTTTGTGTACTTGGATCTATAAGTACGGTTGTACTTTCTTGTACTTTGACTTCTACCAAGATTGTACTTTCACGTTTTGTCTCTAAGTATAGTTGTAGTTTTGTGTAGTATGTAAATACACCTGTAATTTCGTGTAATTTGACGGTGTGTACACCTATACTTTTCTATACTTCGGCTCTTAATATAGTAGTATTTCCGTGTACCTGGTTCTAAATAGTGTTGTAATTTGTATAGTTCGGCTATAAGTACAGTTGTACTTTTGTATACTTAGTCTGTAAGTAAAGTTGTACTTTTATACACGGTTATATAGTTATACTTAATTCATTAACTACTTCATTCTCGCAGGAATCAACAGCAAGGCCGAGCCAACGGGAGTGCAACCTATGCGGCCGCACAGGGCTCCTAAATTTTCGGGGCCCCAGATTTTCGACTGGGCAATTGGTAGCACAGAGCCCTTCAGGAGTGGCAAACCAGTGATGAGGAACGGCAGCCGTCCAAGTATCTCGGGGCCGAGGGGAATATCACCATGGACGCACGGGTTGAAGCTTTCTGATCGACGTCGAAGGGTCGGAGAAGATGCCTGAACATGGCCTTGTGCATAATCGTTCAAGTGAAAAGGCCCATCTCAATCGGGCCCAGACTAGGCGTAGCGTACCCACTGCTCCAACTCGAGTCAATCATCTCCTAATCAAGTTTTACTCGGTCAATGAATGTTTCAAGCCGTCACTACAATACACGCGCTATGCCGAGGGCAAATAGCCGTCGGCGTAGGTCAAAATGCCCTCAGCGTATGATACGCCGACAGTTGTCCTCGGCGTAGTCTCCTCGGCAAAGTTCTCCCTCGGTGGAGCACACTCAAGGCGTATCGAAATGCCGACGGCTTTGCCCTCGACGTAGCGGCCGTCGGCATAGCCTGTCGGCCGGTTGCAAAAATATTTAAAAAATTATTTTTTCTCATTTTTTTATTATTTAAATTGTTTGACTCGTTAATCTCCCACTTTGAACATTTTTAACAATAATTACACTTAATATTTGATTAAATTAGTCTTAGTCAAACTTTCCAGCTGGTCACTCATCCTAATACTACTCCAGCTCCAGCATGCTTAACTTCCTCATTACTTCAGAATCCGTTTCCGCAACGTAATTCATACATAGTTGTCAATACTATGATATCAATCCTATTAACTCTTATATCATCATGTCACATGTTTGTATTTTTTGAAATTACAAACAATTATTTAAGTAAATATTAATGAATAAGTAAAAATATTATTGAATTCAAATAAAAATATAATAATTTTACTTTTTGTATTTTTCTATTTAATATGGAATAATTAATATCTTTAAATCTGTAAATCGGAATTCAACAAATAACATGTCTAAATTGATAAAAAAAATGACAAGAATCCAAATATGATATCCATATCAACTAATCACAAACCCTCCGTTTTTGAATTATCTATTTGGTGGTTGCTTTAGAAAATCCCCTTTTTGCGCCCGGATAATGAAAAATGGCTTTTTGGTGCGATGAAAAGGAAAACTTGCATTGGATCTTTGATAAAATAGTATATAGTGAACCTAAAAATGATTTTGGTAAAAAACATGAGCATCGGATCATCTACCTGTAGTTCATATCTGACCCACTTCCAACCAATTCGGCAGGAATATGTCTTTTTTACCAGAGGTGGACGAAAAGGTTTCAGATCCCCCATTGGGACATTGTACATATAAGGTGGTATATGTAGCATCCCAATTGTCTAAAAATTGCAATGCTACTAGCCTAGTCTATATAAATGCTACTTCCTATATATAATTGTTGCATCATAATTATATCATGCTCATGTCATCATGCCACCTTGCATTTGAGCATCATATAAAACCCTTTTTGGTTTGGTTCTTCTCTCATATGCATTGTTAATTGTATTTGCCTCTTGATATTGTATTTGGTTATTGATATATTGTTTAAATGCCCAAGTTGAGTTGGGGGCATATCTTTTATTCAACTCCATGACCTTTCTCTGCCACCACCTTATAATCCTACCATCCAACTAAATATGAGTTTTGCACTTTATTGGGTTTTACCTCTAGCTCATGTGAGTTTGGATGGCTCCACTTACAATTCCACATGCTCCCATATATGCACCATGTTGTTTTCACATTATTGGTATATGAGAGCCACATGGCCACCTTTGCATGCTATGTGAGTGGAACCCCTTGTCAAGCTTTCATATGGTTTAAATATGAATATAAGCTCATGTAGGAATACCATTGGGGTTCATGTTGGCTAGTGGCACATATACACAAGCTTGGCCACCTTATATTAATGCATGATCTTTTATTTAATCCATGTGGTAAACAAGCTCTCTTTCTTTTGTTGGGCCTTATTTCCAAAATTTGGGAAGCTTGCTTATACAAATGCCATGAGATAATCTAGTGGTTTTCACTACTAGAGGAGGCATTTACTATTTATGCATGGCCCATGCAAGCACCACCACATCCTAGTCTTTTGGTTTTTATTTGAATTGTTGAGTGGTGTATATCTCTTTTGGATCTCTCCCTCTTCTCTCTCAACTTTTCCACCTTGTTGTTTTCCTAGCCTTGTGTCTCTTTCTTCATCTCCTTGATTATGCCTTGCATGATCAAGTGTGATCATAACCAACACCCTCATCTAACCCCCTCTCTCTAAATCCTCTATCTAAGATCCTAACCCTAATCACCTACATCTCTACTACCATCTATCACCATACCCCTTCTCTCCAAAACCCTAAACCGAGTCTCCCTAGTCCCACCCTCTCTCTCGGACTCTCCTCTCCCTACCATGCTGGACCACCCCTCCCTGCCACACCCCACCACCCTCCCCAACCCTAGCACCAACCCTAACTGAGCCATACCCTCTCTCCAACCCTAGCATCTCCGGAGCCTCTCTCTCTCTCTCTAGCTCTCTCCCTGCCTCAGCCCACCCCGAGCCCTCACCACTGCCCACCTGGGTCCCTCCCCATGCCTACTGCCTCGCCTGCCTCCCAGCTCGATCACGTGAGGAGGCAAAAGGTGGCAGCCACCTTATCTTCACCACCTCCCCACGGCATCTTCCTCTCCTCTGCTTTCCTCCTCCCACACGGCTTCTCAAGGCCGCCAGATCCCCCGAGCCTCCCTCTCCTTCCCCTTCTTCCTCTCGACCACCGGTGAAGCCTTGCCGCCGCCAAAGACTCGTCGCCGATCCGGCCATCCGTCCAACGTCGTGGAGGTGGCTGGGCGACCGAGAGGATCCTCTGCTTCCTGCACACTGGAGAGAAGGAGAAGGACCGAGCCCAGGACCAGCGCCGCCCGGCTAAACACTAGAACTCCGCCGCCACCTCGCCGTCGACCACCGCTCTCGGCCCGATCCAAGCCCTCACGACTTCGGTGAGCTTTTCTCCTCGACATGATTCGCCTTTGTCGTCGCTTTCGCCGGTCAAACCGTCGAGCGGCCTCGGTGCACCGACGAAGCGCCTGCTCGCTTCCACGTCGCGCAACCCTATCTAGGCCCGTCAGCCCTCTTAACACCTACCCCGCTTAGCCCTGGTCACCACACGCTTCCTGTGTCGCGGGTTCGAGTACCTCGCCGCTCGACGTTGCTCGACATCGATCTGTCGTCAAGAAGTTCGAGAAGATCTTGAGGGCTGTGGTAGCTTTGCATTTAGCCCTTCTTTTATTTTGGCCTCAACCCATGACCATCTCTTCTTGGCTTTTTGTAAAAGGCACCCTTCTTCGTTAACCTTGACCCATGGTCCTCAACCCCACCAGTTCTAAGCCCAAGATCAAGCTAATTGCCACTCTCTACGGGTAGAATCCAGCGAGTAACAAAAGTCCAGAGCACCTCTTCTGAATTCAAATTCAATTTGTTTATATTCTGTTTAAATACAAACTAATTCATAACTTTCAAATGTTTTGGAATTTGAATTCAAACTCTATATGAAATATGTTTTGTTTTTGAATGTTAATTCAAATCTTTAGTCAAATATTTTCAGAGCTAATTCAAACTAGTCAAACCTTTGACTTTGACTCCATTTGACTAATTTTGACTTTAAAATAAATTTAAATTCATAACTTTAAATAATGTAAATGATATATGTTTTTGAATCAGAAAAATGTGAGGAATTCAAATATGCCATCCAAAATATATTTTAAACACTTTAAATTTCAAGTTGACTAAAATTACAATAAAATGCCCTTTTCCTTAATTAATTAATAACTTTTGTTTTACAACTCCAAATTTAACAAATGATATGTCTAAATCGATCAGCGCGACGTGACCTTTCTGTTTATGCATTCCATGTTCTGAATTGCAGCATGCATCATATAAATATAAAGTATACAGCAACTTATTTGGGTATAAAAGGTGACTAAAACTCCATAAAATGTTTATTTCTTGTATTCTACACCTCATCCATGCCATGCTACTTTATTGCCATGCAAATTGTGCATCATTCATCATGGCATGGTTGTTTGCTTGTCGCATTTGATTCATATGATTGTGCACTTTATTTATGTTGGCCCTTGTTTGTTTGGTTCTTCATCGAATAGACGCTGAGCAGGGGATATATCAAGAAAACCAGGAGCACTACCCAGATCCTTCTCTCGCTTCAACTGAGCTGCCAGGCAAGCACTACCACATGCTTGCATACATATAGTACCTATTGCCTCTATCTTATTCTTGCATCATTGAGTCGCGATTGCATTAAACTGAATCCCAAGTATTGCATAGCCTTTACTTTTAAACCCCACCAAAGCTTGTTCCTCCATCCCATGAGACATTACTACAGGAGTTGTTTGAGCCATGCGAGTCGTAGAACAGCATGTGTAGGGTATGTGAGTGTCTAATGGATAACGAGGTACCTAAACAACTTAACCTGAGTAGTATGGGATAACTAATGAAAGTGGCACCGGTGAGCAATATCTGCTATTTGGTTTTTCATGCTCACTTGTGTCCCGTAGGACCCCGAGTACTTGATTCCTGTTCCTTGAATAGTCGCGCTATCCACATCCGGGAGGATTATGGGACCCCCCTGAGCCAGAGCTTGATTCATTCTTATTTCTTGGGGCCACAAACTAGTTTGAGGTTTTATTTACTATCCTGTACTTATGCCATGCTTTACTGCTTTATTTAAATTGTGCGAGGTACTGCACATGTACTGTTTAGGGAAGCGGAGTGTTTTCGCGGTATCGACAAGCCCAGTCACATTTTCGGGTTCCCAGTCGTTTACAGCCACTGACGCAAACCTTGAGTCTGTCTCGGAGTCGGCTAACTTCGTTGCGGGTAGCTTAATGGGGTGGCCCCCTGAAATATTTCTGAATCTGGTGATTGCTTTGTCGTGAATGCCTCGTTGGGTTTTGATTTGGTTTTTCCGAGGTTGATCGAGTGTGTGTTGCTATTTGTGCACCCCTGCAGGGTAAAACTTTCTGAAAGCCGTGTCCGCGATTATGGACGACTTGGAGCACAGTTTCTCGATCATAGACAAGCATAACTAAAGTACCGCTTTAATTTGACTAAGTAACTGACTAGTAAATAGTGCAAAACTCATGGAATGGATAATAAAACTGCCAACGGATGGGAGTTTCCGCTTCCTCGTTGGTGTTTAGGAGGAGGATGGATCTGTGATATTACTATTATAGCTGTTGTCATTAATTCACGGACATCCGCATCTTTGGTTAGGCGGATGGTTAGCGAGTATCTATAGAATTGCTAGGTATTATCTTTTGTCGCAATTGCGTCACCCAAGGTTGTGTCCCCTTTAGAGGCATAAAGACTTGCCGAGTACCCTAGGGTATCACCACGATAAATTGTTTGATTCGGATGAGCAGTAAACTCGCAAGATGGATCTTGGGTGGAGAGACGACGATGTGGGCAACGATCATTCGGTATAGAGATTCCGGGAACGGGGATCCGTGGGATCTGTGGGCGGGATGTGTTTATTTTATGGGGCATCTTATGCCAATTTGCTTCTTATCCGTACTCGGATCTTGTTGCCGCTTCCGCCTGATACTCTGATGTTTGATGTATGAGGAGATATCCTAAACTATTATATCTATCTAGGATATTTGGATCTTGCCGTATGGCGTTACAATATTTCTATTTCTTTTAGATGGAATGGCTCTGATGTACTGTTGTATGGTGGCTTGCATACATACCCATTTGTGTATGTAGTTGATCCCTTCGCCTGCCGATTACGTCGCCCATTCTTGTCCCGATGTTTGGAAATGGTTGGGACGGCCGAAAGGTCTACCTGTGAGTGGCATTTGGGCCCCACCTTACTATTTCAACCATTTCCGCTCATCCAGGCTTGTAACTAGGAGCGTAAGTCACCGAGGTAGTTACAATATATTATTTTTGTAAAATGTGGTGGTAGCATTTTGAATTAGCCATTTGGTGGTTGCTTCACAAAACCGTCCGTTTTTTGTGCTCGGAAAATGGGAAATGGCTTTTTGGTGCGTTGAAAAAGAAAACTTCCTCCTGCAACATTTTTCGCCATCTCACGATACATGTGTATGCATAATATGGGAATATTATCACAAACTATGCCTTGATTCTAGCCATAACATTGGTCATTTGACCCGAAAGCCAAGAAACCTTGAATGAGATAGGTCATTTTGTGAAAGTTTTTTTAGACATAATCAATATATCAAGTTTGATATTTTTCCATATAACTATATCACATAATATGACACCATGCGAAGGTTTCGCATTGTTTCGATTGTTTTTGAAATTTTTATGCCCGTTTTAAACTATCGTCAAACTTTGTCGAACGGCGGGCATGAAGATTCTTAACTCGGGGCCGAGCCTCGCTAAACTTGCATTGGATCTTTGATAAAATAGCATATAGTGAACCCAAAAATTATTTTTTTATTAAAAAAATGAGCATCGAATCATGTACCTGTAGTTCATATCTGACCCACTTCCTACCGACTCGGCATGAATTTGTCTTTTTCACTAGAGGTGGACGAAAAGGTTTCGGATCCCCCTGTTGGGACATTATCCATATAAGGTGGTATAGTATTTTTTGTAAAATGTGGTGGTAGCACTTTGAATGAGCCATTTGGTGGTTGCTTCACAAAACCGTCCGTTTTTTATGCTCGGAAAATAGGAAATAGATTTTTGGTGCGACGAAAAGGAAAACTTTCTCCTGCAAAATTGTTCGCCATCTCATGATGCATGTGTATGCACAATATGAGCACATTATCAGAAACTATGCCTTGATTCTAGCCATAACATTGGTCATTTGACTCGAAAGCCAAGAAACCTCGAATGAGATAGGTCATTTTGTAAAGGTTTTTTGAGACATAATCAATATATCAAGTTTGATATTTTTCCTTATAACTATGTCACATAATATGACACCACGCGAAGGTTTCGCATTGTTTCGATCGTTTTTGAATTTTTATGTCTGTTTTAAACTATCGTTAGACTTGGTCGAACGGCGGGCATGAAGATTCTTAGGTTGGGGCCGAGTCTCGCTAAAATTGCATTAGATATTTGATAAAATAGCATATTGTGAACCTAATAATGATTTTTGTAAAAAACATGAGCATCGGATCATGTACCTGTAGTTCCCACTTCCTACCGATACGGCAGGAATTTGTATTTTTCACCAGAGGTGGACGGAAAGGTTTCGGATCTCCCTGTTGGAACATTGTCCATATAAGGTGGTCTAGTATTTTTTTTAAATGTGGTGGTAGCATTTTGAATTAGCCAGTTGGTACTTGCTTCACAAAATCATCCGTTTTTTGTGCTCGAAAAATGGGAAATGGATTTTTGGTGCGACGAAAAGGAAAAATTTCTCCTGCAACATGTTCGCCATCCCATGATTCATGTGTATGCACAATATGGGCACATTATCACAAACTATGCCTTGATTCTAGCCATAATATTGGTCATATGACCCGAAAGCCAAGAAACCTCGAATGAGATAGCTCATTTTGTAAAATTTTTTTTGAGACATAATCAATATATCAAGTTTGATATTTTTTCTTATAACTATGTCACATAATATGACACCACGCGAAGGTTTCGCATTGTTTCGATCGTTTTTGAATTTTTTATGCCTGCTTTAAACTATCGCCAAACTTTGTCCAACGGCGGGCACGAAGATTCTTAGCTCGGGGCCAAGCCTCGCTAAACTTGCATTGGATCTTTGATAAAATAGCATATTGTGAACCTAAAAATGATTTTTGTAAAATAACATGAGCATCGGATCATGTACATGTAGTTCATGTCTGACCCACTTCCTATCGATTCGGCAGCAATTTGTATTTTTCACCAAAGATGGATGGAAATGTTTCGGATCTCCCTGTTGGGACATTGTCCATATAAGGTGGTCTAGTATTTTTGTAAAATGTGGTGGTAGTATTTTGAATTAGCCATTTGGTGGTTGCTTCATAAAACCGTCTGTTTTTTATGCTCGAAAAATGGAAAATATCTTTTTGGTGCGAAAAAAGGAAAGCTTCCTCCTGGAACATTGTTCGACATCCTATGATGCACATGTATGCACAATATGGGCATATTATGCCTTGATTCTAGCCATAACATTGGTCATTTGACCCGAAAGCCAAGAAACCTCGAATGAGATAGATCATTTTGTGAAGGTTTCTTTGAGACATAATCAATGTACCAAGTTTGATATTTTTCTTTCTAACTATGTCACATAATATAACACCACGCGAAGGTTTCGCATTGTTTCGATCGTTTTTAAAATTTTTATGCCCGTTTTAAACTATATATAATTTTTTACTTAATTTTTATTTACAAATATGTAATATTTGAGTGTAGATAGATAGGTCTTATTTTTCTGCAAATTTTTATATATTATTTGTATTTTTATGAATTAGAATAATTTAGTTATGATTTTCAAAGTTTAATGAGATAAAATAAAAACTAGCTACGCCGAGGGCAGCCGTCGACAATTTTACGATATGCCGAGGGCAATTTTACGCCGATGGCTGCTTGACGGGATGCCTGGACGATGGTTACGCCGACGGCCCCGACGTTTGGCCATCGGCGTAGATTCCCATTCCTGTAGTGCATAGAGTCTATCTTTAGAAATATTATTATTTTCATCCTCTTGATAGTTGTACTTTTCCAAACTAGAATTTTGATATTTTGTTTGTCATTTTTAAGAGTAGACCTATGCTTATACCTTAAAATGTTATCTATTCTTTTCACCCCGGTGAATGTTTATTCATCAATCTGCACTGGCCACAGGCATCTAAAAAATCCAGATACCAGTGCATACAGTGTTTTAAAAATGAAGATCAGAACATCAATTATATTATAATTTAAGTAGTTCACAATTTTTATGAGTTAGGGCCTGAGTTTAGATTTTGGCACAGGGCCTCAAATTTTACCGGCTCGGTCCTGATCAACAGCGCGTCGCATGTCAAACGCAGAGCAACTCAAGGCTCGCGAATAGTCTTTTTTTAACTGCAATTACCTCGTCAATGTAATTAATCAGTCCATGTCCATATGCGAGATACGCATGGATCGATGCATCTAACATGGCTAACTGGCCACCTAACCAAAACTCCTAAAGTCCATTAGTGAAATCAGAAGCTTACGTAAAGCGTTGTGGTCCTGGGCCGGCCTAGTTCGGACGTTCGCTTTTTCTTAATTTTTCCGTTCACGGTTTCCCCTGACTCTTTCTTTATTGATACCTGTTTGTGAATTTAGAGCAAATACAATAAACTCTAGTCAGCTGGCTATAAGGTTTAAACAAATATTGTTTAGTTTAGTTAGATGAGAGAGAATAGGTGAGAGAAAAGAGGTGGGCTCTCAGAGTAAGAACAATAGTATAGCCAGCAGCTGGCTATAAACATAGCCACGTCATCTATAGTCGATTTAATAGCCAACATGTACAATAGTTAACCATATGAGTATACTATTTTATTAGTGCATGGTCCATCTATTACTCTCACACAATGCTTAGGAGCGCGTGCTGCAGTTGACTCTTAACTAAGAGTCCACTCTTCTTCTCTCTCATCTTCTCTCTCCTCCATATCAAGAAAAATATACTATTTAAATCCTTATAGTCAGCTGGCATGCTTATCAGATTGCTCCACGCATAAATAAATTTACACGCGTGCTCCTATGCACTATGTGAGTGGACCATTGACATATAAAATATTAAATCTTTAAAAATAACTATTATACTAAGCTGACTATAGATAAGCTTATAGCTGGCTTGCCCGGCTGTATTATTAAAATTGCTCTTATGCCACGTACGAGCAGGGCTGCCGCTTTCTATGCCAGGATCTACCCACTGATCCATGGTATTGTTTCTCCACCAATGAGAGCATCGTGCATAGATTGTGTTTTTTTTCTCAACCAATCAGATTTAAAGGCATGGATTGATCCTTTTTCTCTCCACCAACCAGGTGCAAGTGCGTGGAATATATATTTTCTTCCTGCATATTCTATATATTTCTTGACAACGCTAATATCCTTGTCGTGTTTGTATTTCCGGTTTTTCTTGTTCCTACCACGTATTCACTCGTCGTTCTTTCCTTCAACCCAACAATCAGCCACGCAACCCTAAAGGACAAAAAAGCTCCCGACAATAGAATGGGCCTCATCATGCCGGCCCAACATCATAAATTCTTTGAACGATGGAAGCCCAATGTCGCGCGGGCGCCAGGGAGAAGGACCCAAACTGAAAGCATAAAAAATCTACTTGGCCATGTCTCCTAGACCACAACAAGTAGACGTTGGACCAATCATAGAGAAGCACGTGATGTGTGCGCTTCCTCTAAAGTAATATAAGCCATTGAATGGATGCAGCAGTATAGATTGGGTCCCGTGCTGTCCCTCTCTTCACAGTGGAAGTAACTTAGAGTAATAAATATGTATATATTAGTAGTCTAAGTTACTATCTTTATAGTACAAAATAACATAGGTATGGTATAATGCAAAGCCTTATTTATTATAATATAGACTCATTTTGTCTAAAAATGTGTGATGTTATGGTAACATAATGGCTACTTCTGGCCTCTCTCATCATTTAATCGTACGTACGTCATCTAAACGCTTAGCGAATACACGAAACTACACTATCTAAGTTACTCCCACTACGACTAAAAATCTACCCGGTTAAGTCTCCTAGGCCACAACAAGTAGACCTTGGACCAATCATTGAGAAGCACATGGATCGTGTGCTTCCTCTAAAGTATTATAAACCGTTGGATGGATGCAGTAGTATAGATCGGGTCCGTGCTCTACCTTACAACTCCAAATGGTCCGTTGTCAAAATATCGACACACATTTCATGTCGTGTGCGTCCAAACCCGGATCCGTGTGCATTTTATCTAATTCTAGACTCGCATATTATTTCATGTACTTGGCATGAATCTACATCCATGATTCTGCATGTGTTTATCATGCTACTATTCTCTCCATCTTGAACTACATGTCATATAAGTATTCTAAAAAATAGTTTCTAGACATACAGATTTTCGATATCATTTCTATACATTTTAACGTACAGTCCCTCTCTGTTTTACAATATAAGCAGCTTGCTAAAAGACTTATGTTGTAAAACAAAGAGTAAATAGCTAGTAATATTTTTTCATTTGTACACGTGTGTCACGACGTTTGCGACGATGACACTATTTGCCTTGAATCGAATATCTCGGTAAAAGACAAACATAGTACCAATCTATCGATCTTACCCGTGAGGTAGAGAGATATGTGGACACACCTATCCACGCACATGATTCTCGTCTGGGCCAAAGAAAGCACACACACACATGTGACATGCATGACAAATATGGACCATTTTCCATTTTAATATCTCGTCTCTTGTGACAGGTTCATCCCATAAATGATGCATACAAAGCATTCGTACTTGCACCCTGTCCGTGCCAAGTAAAAGAGTGTACCACGTTATTATAAAGGTTCAATTGGAATTTTTGGATATCCATTTGTTGCAGGTATTTGGATTGGATGGACTCGGTGGAAATCCAATTTGGCTGGCGAGGTGCAAATGAGCCTATTATTTCAAAAAAAAAGTGGAAAAGCTTAGAAAAAAGTTTGCATGTACTCCGAACATTTTATGTTCTCCCACATGTTTTTGAAGAAAACATTTTTGTATCCAGTGTAAAAAAACAAATTTTGATGCTCCAACATAAGGATGGCAATTTTACCCACGGGTACAAGTACCTGTGGGTACCGTACCTGTATGGAAAGGATATGGACACACTTTTATATAACCATGTGTAATACAACTCATATCTTACCGGTTAGGTCATGGTTACGGGCACGGATCTAGACTTGTATCCATGGTTATACCCATATTCTATCCGGTTAAACTAACATGTAAAACTTAACTATAGAGTTTTAATCTATGTGGTTGAGCAACCTAGGGACGAGTATGAAATAGTGATTTCTAAACTTCGATAATTTTTATGTACTCGTCTACCTATTATTGAGTAGAGATAGTTAAATTTTTGTCAAATATGATACTGATAAATGTAAAATTGTGATTAATTTGGATACTATCGGATATACCCGTCGGGTACCCAACGGTACGAGTACCTATCGAGTATGGGTATGGGTAAAGTTTTATACCTGCGAGTACTGGTATGGGTAACGTTTTGTACCCATTGACTATACGGTTATGAGTATGGTATTGCTCTACCATGTCCATATACTGCCCATTGCCATCCTTGCTCCAATGTGACTCTTCATGGATATATTTTTTCTTTTATACACATGTAATTTAAAATGATCTTTCTCCCGTAAACTTGTATACAAACATAGAATATGTCCATATGTACATGCGAACATATTTTCTGAATTTTTTTAACATTTCAAAAAAAAAATTTATGTATTTTTATAATATAGGATCATTTACACCCACGAACCAAAATGCCAGCTTGGACTTGGATACTATGCAATCTATAATGGATTTGATTGTATGGATCAGATCACATTTCAGTGGAACATTGGTTGGGGACATTGGTTTTGGACTTGAACTTTAATCAAACTCCAGGTTTAACCACGTGCGGTCGTATCCATTGTATCTTGTATAAATAGGCAGGGAGAGGCTGGGCTTTGCTCCAACGACTCACAGCTATCATTCAATTCCATTTCCGGTAGACAAACCCACAATTAATAGTGGAGTAGGCAGCATGGCGGGGGCGAGAGTGGCCAATGGCAAGGGCCTGATGGCACTGGTGGTTGCGGTGCTTGTTATGTGCGGCGGCCGGATGTCATCGGCGTCGAACCTGGTGCCGGCGGTGTACGTTTTCGGCGACTCGACGGTGGACGTCGGGATGAACGGGCCGCTGCCGCTACCCTACGGCATCGACTTGCCGCAAGAGTACCTGCCGACCGGGAGGGTCAGCAATGGTTACAACGTCGCCGACTACATCTGTATGGTGCCCGTCCATGCATGTGTTTTTTTTTTTTCATTTCATTTTCTGATGAAGTATGAAAATTAGCTAACCGCCATGATGCAATTCTGAAATAATGCAGCGAAGCTGTTGGGTTTCAAGATGAGCCCACCGGCCTACATGTCGTTAACGCCAGAAACGAGTCATGAGATCCTCAGAGGCTTTGGTGGGGTCAACTACGCTTCCACTGGCTGCGGCATTCTCAACACAACCGTGAGCCGCTTGAAATAATTCGTTACACTTTTCATCCATCTCTAATTTGTCACTAATTGAGTTTTCATGTTTGCATGGATCGGCCAATCAGCGGTTGGGGGAGTGCTTTTCAATGGAGGAGCAAGTGGAGTTCTTCGCGGCCACCAAGTCAAAGATGACTGATGAGTACAATGGCGGCGGGGGCTCCATCGCCATCAGCACACTGCTCTCCAAGTCCCTCTTCCTCATCAGTGCCGGGGGGAACGACCTTTTCAATTACCCCCTTAACCCGACCCTGTTTCCGATCTTGTACGCCCGCCTCCTGGAAAGTTACACGAAGCATGTACAAACCCTATATGACCTCGGCGCCCGACGCTTCGGGATCATCGATGTGCCACCCATCGGTTGCCTGCCGGTGATACGCGCCCTGTTCCCAACCGGCAGGTGCGTGCGCGTCGCCAACGGGCTCGCCTTGGGGTTCAACAACTTGCTGGGCGATAGGATGGCGCGGCTCGCCGCCGACCCCAAACGGCCCGGGATGACGTACTCCATGGGGAGCTCCTACAACCTGGTGACCAACTTCACGGCGGACCCGGAGGCAGCCGGGTTCAAGAATGTGACCAGCGCGTGTTGCGGAACTGGACGGATTGAGTGGGGGGCCTTATGCCTGCCCGGCTCCACTCTCTGCGACGACCGTGCTGACTACCTGTTCTGGGACTTGGTGCACGGCACCCAGGCCACCGCTAAGAAGGGCGCTGCCATCATCTTCTCCGCCCCAGTGGAGGAGGGATTCGCCAAGCCCATCAACTTCCAGGAGCTCGTTTCTTCAACACCTGGTTTTCATGGAGTTAGCAGCTCTTAAATTAATTAAGATCGACTTCATTGAAAGGTAGTCAAGATCGTTGTTTATTTTCTTCAGTTTATCATGTGTCTTGTTGGCACGATAGTTTTTACTGAATATGTACGTGCCATGTTACCTCTGTTTTGTGTTAACAAATAAACCGAACCTGACACGTGCGTTGTTCACGTGGTGGTGCGTCTAGTTTCAGGATGAGTGATCTCGATCATGGGATTCGGTCCAAGTTTCTTGCACTTCTTTTCTGTCAAATAAATGAGAAATGCAGTTATGCATCGCAAAATGCTCCATGTCTCTAGATTGTGTGTCCATCCACAAGGTTTAGTGTCCATCTTTCGTTTGTGTTCGTCCATGGGTCTCGTATTGACTGGTTGAACGAAGGGGACATAAATAAATACGAATAAATCATTCGAAGACCGTTCGGCGTGCTAGAAAGAACAAGACTGCAAAGCTCCATGATGGTAATGGCATCGTCCAATCTGTTCCGTCGGACATGGACTGTATGGCATGCTCTTATTTTACTATATATGGATACGAATGGTCAGCTTTGTAGGGACTTTTCAGATGTCTAGTTTGAAATTGGCCCATTAAAGCCCCCGATACTCAATGGCTAGCTTCATGCCCGGTTTTATCACAGAAACAGATATGTGTTTAAGGAACATGTTATTATAGCGATACTTCAATTCTTTGCTACTAGTTTCATGCCGGAGGGCACAAATGATACCTCTGTTGTGCTAATGCCAGAAATTGACAATCCGCTAGAACTCAAGGATTTCCGTCCCATCGGCTTATGCAATGTCCTATAAAGTGGTTTCGAAATGACTTGTTAATAGACTAAGTCCTATGTTTGATAATATTATCTCAGAAAATCAAAGTGCCATTTGGCCTGCTTGTGATGTTTTGAACCGCTTGTTAATAATTTATGGTGAATTAAATCTTTATTTTCCTGCTTATGTGAATATGCATTTCATGATGTTATATTGTTGTTATATTGTAGCCTTTAATCAACAATATGCAGCATCTTTTTTTTCAAATTTTCAAAAATATACTATAGGAATGGGAAGCTACGCCGACGGCCAAACGTCGGGGTCGTCGGCGTAGCCATCGTCTAGGCCAGCTCCGCCAAGCAGCCGTCGGCGTAGAATTGCCCTCGGCATATCCTATGCTACGCCGACGGCTGCCCTCGGCGTAGCTATTTTTTATTTTATCTCATTAAACTTTGAAAAATCATAACTAAATCATTCTAATTCGGAAAAATACAAATAATATATCAAAATTTGCAGAAAAATAAGACCTATCTACCTACACTCAAATATTACACATTTGTAAATAAAAATTAAGTAAAACATAAAACATTATATATAGTTTAAAACAGGCATAAAAAATTCAAAAATGATCGAAACAATGCGAAACCTTTGCGTGGTGTTATATTATGTGACATAGTTAGAAGAAAAAATATCAAACTTGGTATATTGATTATGTCTCAAAGAAACCTTCACAACATGACCTATCTCATTCGAGGTTTCTTGGCTTTCGGGTCAAATGACCAATGTTATGGCTAGAAATAAGGCATAGTTTGTAATAATGTGCCCATATTGTGCATACATGTGCATCATAGGATGGCGAACAATGTTGCTGGAGGAAGCTTTCCTTTTTGTCGCACCAAAAAGGAATTTTCTATTTTCCGAGCATAAAAACAGACGGTTTTATGAAGCAACCACCAAATGGCTAATTCAAAATACAACCACCACATTTTACAAAAATAATAGAGCACCTTATATGGACAATGTCCCAACAGGGGGATCCGAAACCTTTCCGTCCACCTTTAGTGAAAAAGACAAATTCTGCCAATCGGGGAAGTGGTCGAATATGAACTACGTACATGATCCGATGCTCATGTTTTTTACAAAATCATTTTAGATTCACAATAGACTATTTTATCAAAGATCCAATGCAAGTTTAGCGAGGCTCGGCCCCGAGCTAAGAATCTTCATGCCTGCCATTCGACAAAGTTTGACGATAGTTTAAAACAGGCATAAAAAAATCAAAAACGATCGAAACAATGCGAAACCTTCGCGTGGTGTCATATTATGTGACATAGTTACAATTAAAAATATTAAACTTGATATATTGATTATGTCTCAGAAAAACCTTCACAAAATGACCTATCTCATTCGAGGTTTCTTGGCTTTCGGATCAAATGACCAATGTTATGGCTAGAATCAAGGCATAGTTTGTGATAATGTGCCCATATTGTGCATACATATGCATCATGGGATGGTGAACAATATTGCAGGAGGAAGTTTTCATTTTAAATGCACCAAAAAGCCATTTTCTATTTTCCGAGCACAAAAAACGGACGATTTTGTGAAGCAACCACCAAATGGATAATTCAAAATGCTACCACCACATTTTACAAAAAGACTATAACACCTTATATGGACAATGTCCCAACAGGTATCAAACCTTTCCGTCCACCTTTGGTGAAAAGACAAATTCTGTAGAATCGGTGGGAAGTGGGTCGAATATGAACTACGGTACATGATCCGATGCTTATGTTTTTTACAAAAATCATTTTAGGTTCACAATATGCTATTTTATCAAAGATCCAATGCAAGTTTAGCGAGGCTCGCCCGAGCTAAGAATCTTCATGCCCGTGCTCGACAAAGTTTGGCGATAGTTTAAAGCGGGCATAAAAATTCAAAACGATCGAAACAATGCGAAACCTTCGCATGGTATCATATTATGTGACATAGTTATAATTAAAAATATTAAACTTGATATATTGATTATGTCTGAAAAAACCTTCACAAAATGACCTATCTCATTCGAGGTTTCTTGGTTTTCGGGTCAAATGACCAATGTTATGGCTAGAATCAAGGCATAGTTTGTGATAATGTGCCCATGTTATGCATATACATGTATCATGGGATGGCGAACAATTTTGCAGGAGGAAGTTTTCCTTTTCGTCGTACCAAAAAGCCATTTCCCATTTTCCGAGCACAAAAAACGGACGATTTTGTGAAGCAACCACCAAATGGCTAATTCAAAATGCTACCACCAAATTTTACAAAAATACTACACCACCTTATATGGACAATGTCCCAACAGGGGGATCCGAAACCTTTCCGTCCACCTCTGGTGAAAAAGACAAATTTCTGCCGAATCGGTAGGAAGTCGGTCAGATATGAACTACATGTACATGATCCGATGCTCATGGTTTTTTACAAAAATCATTTTTAGATTCACAATATGCTATTTTATCAAAGATTCAATGCAAGTTTTCCTTTTCATCGCACCAAAAAGCCATTTTTCATTATCCGAGCGCAAAAAAGAGAATTTTCTAAAGCAACCACCAAATAGATAATTCAAAAACGGAGGTTTTGTGATTAGTTGGTATGGATATCATATTTGGATTCCTCTCATTTTTCTGATCAATTTAGACATATTATTTGTTAAATTCCGATTTACAGATTTAAAGATATTAATTATTCCATATTAAATAGAAAAATACAAAAAAGTAAAATTATTATATTTTTATTTGAATTCAATAATATTTTTACTTATTCATTAATGTTTATGTAAATAATTGTTTGTAATTTCAAAAAATACAAACATGTGACATGTTGATATAGGGGTTAATAGGATTGATATCATAGTATTGGCATCAATGTATGAATTACTTTGTGAAAACAGATTTTGAAGAAACGAGGAAGTTAAGCGTGCTGGAACTGGAGTAGTATTAGGATGGGTGACTGGCCGAGAAGTTCGACCAAGACTGCAATTTTAATTAAATATTAAGTGTAATTAGTGTTAAAAATGTTCAAAGTGAGAGATTAATAAGTCAAACAATTTAAAGATTCAAAAATTGAGAAAAAAATAAAAAATAATTATTATTTTTTAAAAAAAATGTTTTTGCAACCTGTCGACAAGCTATGCCGACGGCGTAGCATACGCCGACTGCATTTTGATACGCCGACGGCCTCTATGTGCTCCGCCGAGGGAGCCCTTTGCCGAGAAGGCTACGCCGACGGCTTTTTGCCCTCGGCGTAGCGCGCGCGTCCTGTAGCGTTGCGGTGTTTGACTTTCTGAAAACGCCACAAATTATACATATAGTACTGGCATTTAGGAAAAACACCACAACTATCTCTCCTAGTCATGGCGTTTAGACCGAACGCCACCAGTGCGAGCGATAATGGTGGTGTTCATATAGGACGCCACCACTACGCCCTACAGAATTGTATTAAGAAGAAGACCTCGGGGCACAAGCGATTGAGCCAGTGTTCGAACCTGTGTCTCTGTCATCCCCCCACAGACAGCTGTGTGCGGCTAGCCAAGTGGTTGACGCCCACATCCCCACCATAGTAAAATCAAACCATAGTGTGTGAATGTAGTTTCTGAGTTTGGCCAACTAGTGTGAGTGGAGTTCCGGCAAAGTCAGTAGAATGGCGAGACGATTTTTTTTTTGGAAAAGAGTATATATTAATATCAAAGAATACCAATTACACCCAGCATCTGCAACAACGCATGCCCTACCGCTCTACGGATGCACATAGCCCAGAAAAAAGAAAGTAGAATTACAAAAAAAAGTCCCGTTGCAGAGAACTAATTCTCAAAGTAACGACAGTGACACCATCAGAACAACACCAGAAGTACTTCACTCCAATAACAACGCCTTCAAGAAGGAAACAGTGGCCAAACGCCGTCGTTGCCTGATCAAAGATCATAGGTTTTCATCCTGGGGAAAGTTCTCGCTCACAAAACAATGTCTTCAACAAGGTCATTGCCAGGCACAACCAGTTAAGGCCAAACCTTGGATTTGCACCCTGCAAGATAAGACTGGAAACTCCCCCTGTGTTGTCTTCCAGCACCAACAGTCGCTGCAACGAGTCCCAGATCACGCAGCCAGATCTCAGTTGTCACAAGAACAAAAATCACCATCGCTACCCTCATATTTCCGCTATCCTAACATTCTCCGCATCTGACTTCACCATGGCTCTAAGAATGGCGCTTGGTGGGAATAAACAATAGAGCTTCGCAACGCTCCCGCTGAAACCAAACGGCCAGAAGAACGGCGAGACGATGGTGGACTCGATTCAGACCGAGTGTTCTAGTTAGCGACAGAAAGGAGAGACGACAAAGCAATGTTCTGCTTGATGCATCTTCGTTATAGCTATATGGCTCTTTTATCTTCACGTGTGGGATACAATAATACAACAAATCTTCATGTTTGTGCCGTGGACGTCAAAAGGGATTTTCTCTAAATAGGCTTTCGCCCCGCTATAGATTATATAGCAATCAAACCGATAGTACAAGATATTGCTGGGGCAGCAGCAAACACACACCCAAACAAAAGAAAGAAAAGAAGAAAGAAAATGGATACAGAGGCGGATCAACTAAACGACGGTGACCCACAACCGCTGCGCCCTCCGGATAAGTACCACCACGGCTTCTAACACAGAATCACCACGCACCAAGCAACACCTTCAAGAAGGAAGGCGATGACACTGTTGTCCGGACCAGAGACTGGTCGTAGGGTTTTTTGTGCTCAAATATGACGATATGCCATACTCTTTTGCTCCCACGGCTCGGGTTCCTGTTATGCAATTTGTGTGCTATTTATTCCAAGTTGATACTGCATACTTGTTCAGAGTTTCGGGCTGTTCACCATGCTACATAGTTGCCTAGCAAAATTGCAAAACTTAGGTTCCCATTGCATGCTCCCCTGTTCTGCCTCGATAGCCGCTGGCTTGTTTCGTTGTGGTGGCGGAGGTCTCTTCGTCGGCTCCCACACCGACCAACAATTGGCGTTGCCTCCATCACCGACCCGATGACCGTGCCGGTCTTGCAAGCAACAACTCATGTTCAATTAGAGCCAACTTGGCTGTCATGGATCCTGTTATAGCTCACACCAACATCCAGACTCCATATATTAAATTGGGAGGTGTGGTTCTCTCTCACATTGGCCCAAGGCAGCCATTAGAACATCTGCTGATTTGACCAACACAAATGAATTAGAGATGGTGGGAGGAGGAGATTGATCTCGGTGTTGTTCGGTGGTGGCGGTAGGTAGGGGTAGCGACAGAGGCGGTGAGAGGAGGGGATTAGTCCTGAACCATTGTGACAACAAGCACGATTCGAGCTTCTGTAGTCGCTGACCGGCCTCATCCTCCACCTGGAAGCGGCGACGACCCTGATGTTACTCCCCGCCAAGTCCGACTGTATCCTCGTGAGAGCATCTCTAGCAGATACCGTATCCGGTCCCGTATCGCAAAATAATTGTAAGTTAGAAGAAAAAAATGGCGTATCTAGATACCGTATATGGTACCGTATTCGATTTTTTTTACAGTTCATCATAAATATACACTTCCATGCTGCATATTTTCAGTATGAAGGACTTCTGATATGGTTTACCGCAAATGTAAAAACGGTTGGCGGGAGGGAATATTCAACTACAGTGTCTCGTCGCCGTCGCCGAAAATCGGTTACCGAAGGTCAATTCCGGTCATCCCGTCGTCGCCATAAAGCCGGAAGCCGGCCGCCGGAGTTGGCAGCTAGCACGGCGCGCCGCGCGCGCACGCACGCAGCAGCAGCTAGCTAGTCAGCGCACGCAGGTGGCTCGCACACACACGCAAGAGGAGCTAGCTCGTGCGCGCACCCACGCAGCAGCTAGCTAGGACGGCACGGACGCAGCTAGCTTGGACGATGAGCAAGCAGCTAGCTGGCGATTCCGGCCAACGGCGGTGCAATTCTGGCCGGGGGCGGCGTGATTTTGGCCGGCGGCGACGTCTTCTCGGAGCAGTGGTGGGCGTCCAATCTAGATTCGCGAGTTTACGAAGAAAACATAAAATATTTGTGGGTATATTTTATTTTATGGTACACTTATGCGAGATCTGTTTTGCGTCGATATTTTTCACACCAAAAAAACTTGTTGCGGTTTACCGCAGTATGGCCAGATGTGATATCTGCTATAGATGCTCTCAACAACGGGATACTGTGAGATTGGCCAAATCCGATATTTTTCGCACCGAAGAAACCTTACTCTTTTATTTTAGGTATATATAGATTGGTATGTTTGAAATGCTATAACAAATTATTTTTTTGAGAAACACAGCACAATCACATATGCTCACAACACGTATATGTATTCATCCCTATAAACACACACACGCAGATCCTACCCTTATGAACACCTTCGAGAGACTGAGTCGGCGGATCGGGTCTTGAGATTGACGAAGTCACCACCACTAGTGCACAACACACCCTTTAATAGCGGTTCAGGAGACCCTCTAACAGCGGTTTTAGAACCGCTGTTGAGGGTGATGTTAGACCCCTCTTTAAATGGTTCTATACGAACCCGTTAAAGGGCGCGATAAATGCGCTTGGCTGCTCGGCCTCTTTAACACTGGTTCGTAACACGAACCGGTGTTAAAGGTTATCTGCCGCGGCAGGAAAGCGGCATAAATCTCTGCCGCGGCAGAGTTCTACCGCCGCCTGCTTAGGCGGATTTCGCGCGCGGGGAGGGGGGAGGGGGAATCGATCGGGAGAGGTATACACATACATCGTCGGTACATACGAGTACATGAATAATTAAGCAACTATTATTATACACAAACATCGTCATTGTGGTATTCTCCGTACACATTGAAGCATCAAGTACAAGACAAACACGTTCAAACATATATACAATATAACATCTCCGTACATGTTCATTTTGGTGGATATCTAAAGAGTTCTCTGCCAGGCGTGACGACCTCATCAAGTATGAACCCTGCCAATTACTCTTGAATGGCTCGTATGCGGTCAAATGGTAGGAGTTGGTCTCGCATCCGTTCGATCTAAATATATATGAAGAATGGGGTCAATATATTTATAAGAATAAAACTCAACACAACTGATGGTAATAAAATAATGTTGTGTACTTTGTTTACTTACTCTAAGTTGTTCTAGTGCGGCTTGGCTTGTCGCACATATCGAATGAACTCGCGAACATAGTATCCACATAAGTTATTGTCGGATCCCTGATGCGCGGACTTTACGAGAATAGAGAGTTCAATCAAAATAATAATCAATAAAGCATGATATAATGGAATTGGAAGCAGAATCAAAGAGATACGCAGACCTATCTGGCTAGTATTACTTATATTTTGGTCTACAAATTTTAGTTCTTCTGACCATTCGCCAACGGCCCTGCCCGTGAACCTTTTCCAAACCCTGTCCGGCAAAGAAAATGGATAAAGGAGTAATTAATTACTTGTTGTCACGAAATTTGCCGATCTAGTGCGATAATATGATTGAAATTACCTCTGGAGCATCTCTTTAAAGTCTGCCCATAACTCTTGGTCTTTTCATAACGAGTCCATGACAAGGACTTTTCCTGAGTCAACTTGAATGACTAGCAGAATAAAGTGGAACCTAAGAAAGCATAACTCATCATCAGTTACACTTAACATCGAGTAAACCGAAACAGAATATATACAAGAGAGAGTAACACTCACGAGAAGTTGTAAGGCAATAGTATTTCCCTTTTGGTTTGTTGTCTCAGTAAAGACGTTAGCAAGAAATCTTCTGTTTGCCCGAATTTGTGTTTTACCACTTCTTCATGAACTCTATTTGGGTCAACAAACCCAATGTCAAAAGGGCCTCCTTTCATGCATTCCATAACCTTTTCCCTGCATAATAGTATATACATATATGGTGAGCATATATATACATGCAATTAATGAATTGAATGAGATGAGATAGAAATTACAGAAATAGTACTTACACACAATAAAGGCTGATGGCAGCTTTGTCGAGTTCCTTCTGATTGAATAGAAAATGCAAGTCTTGAATGTTGAAGCTGATCTCGTCGTCTCCGCACAAGAAAATCTGATCTCTTATATGCGTCGTGATCCATTCTTCATTTCTTGTCTTGCAGAAATCAAGGTACCACTTATGCAATCTTCGCATCTTTGTTGATAGATTCTTGAGCTCCTCTTTCTTGACGAGATTCTTCTCATACTTCCATGCCTGTATGGGGTTGACATCGCCTTTGGGCAAGTTGTCTCCCATGATGTTCAAGTATGCAATGTAAGTCATCCCCATGTCATTGGCCTTTCATTGTAGCTCTGCCTCGTAATCATTTACAGGAGGAATTATCCGTGTGCCGAACACTTGGAGCAGGGCGCACGATTTGTTTTTTCCTGCTCTCCGAGCATGGGATCTGTTTTCTGAGGTGTCGCACGACTGCTACTTTCATACTCCCTCTGCCTTCCATCCCCCTTCATAATCTGGCGCTCGTAGTCCGGCACAAGTGGGGTTTCAGGTTTCAAAATATTATTGTAAAACTTCTCCACCACCGCCGGATCTAGTTTCTCCTTTGGCTCGGCCCGTCTAGGTGCAAAGAATTTCTTGACCTCTTCTTCCGAGATCCTATTGGTCTCCTCGCTGCGATTCCACGTAATACCGCAATGGCTTGGCGGAAGGATGCAGGATGTACTTTCTTGAACTCTTTGGCGTACGGTTTCCTGCGGATTTCTTCGTGGTAGTGCTAGTGATGCTCTTCGCGGCAGTGCTCTTCCGCTTACGCTGACGCGCAGGAGATGGCTGAAGCGCCGAAGATGGCTGACGCGGAAGATGGATGACGCTCAGGAGATGTCTGGTGCGCCGGAGATGGCTGCCGCGCAGGAGATGGCTGAAGCGCCGGAGACGATGGGGGAGTATTCTGATGACTTGGAGAAGGCTGAGGCGGCTCGATCACGACGCCGGAAACGGCAAAGTGCAAGACCTCCAATTTGGAAGCATGATGTGTTTCTTCTTCTAAAGAATGATTGTTTTCACTGCAAATTTGAGTTGAGTTTCCCCTTCACATGTAGTATGGTCAAGCGGTGCTTCCTCATATTCCTTCACAACCTCATCCACCCCGACAATAGCATAGCCATCTGGAATCGGTCGGCAGTGGTAAGTTCCACCAGTTACAGGAGGTAAGGCATAGCCGACCGCCACCTTAATGGATAAGCCCATTAATCTCACATGCATCTCAACGTGTTCGCTCCCCGTGATCTCATCTACGGGGTATCGAGGAACCACCATTTCAAGCGTGGGTTGCACGTTCTCCGTGGAAGTCACGCTGCTTTTCCGCCAAGAGTCTGGGTCCCCGGCAGCTTCCAATGCAGGCTCTTCGTGCCGCCGAGATGGGATGGTAGCTTGCTGGCTCTTTTGTGCATTCACTTGCATCGCAGCCACAAGTGCATATTTTATCTGTGTCATCCGGTCTGTACGCTCTTTTTCTTTTCTGCTGCACCATCTGTAAGAGTTGCCCCACTCGGCAAACCCATCCTTCCACGTCATACCCCCTGTGCCTCGTGCAAGTCCAGGGTGTTCTTTTACCGATGACGTGTCACCGGTCATTCTCTCTGCCGGGATGGAAGGTCTGGCTGTTTCCTCGTATGTCGTGATGAGTTCAAGGACGGGTTTGGCAAGAATTGTTGGGAAGATACACAATCCGTTTGGGTCCAACCTTGTCCCGATTCTCAGAGAACCAAGTCTTTGCACGTGGGTCCCACACATGTGTCCGGGTGTGAACCCTATAGCGCAGGCCTTCTCAGCTTCCTTCTTACGGGCATTTAGCGTATTGGTTTCTAACCTCTTTGTAGCTATAGCACCTTCCTTACGCACAATTCGGGCCAATGAGATCTTATCTTCGCATAATATGGGTCTTCAACTGAGTCTCATGAGCTTTGACAAATTTGTTCAATTTTGTCTTCGATTCTGACGTAAAGCGACCATCTTCTTTAGAGTCCACTCTTTGACATTTTCCTTTATAACCAGTTTATTTTCATCCTCCTCTGGCGGTAGGGTGAAATTTACCAACAGCGAAGTCCAAAGCGTTTCTTTGGATCTTTCATCGACAAAGGTACCGTCGCCCTTCTTTGGCTTATTCCAATATTCAATTGTGATTGGGATTTGGGATTTTGAGTTTTTATTCCAATGTCAACAGTCAAAAAAAGAAATTATTGTTTTGAAGTTGGACTTTGAGAAGGCATTTGACATGATTGAACATGATACAATTATTGAAATTCTTAGACATATGGGTTTTACTGAGCTATGGCTAAAGTGGATTAAGTGTCGTTTATCTTCTGGACATTCTTCTATCCTCCTAAATGGAATTCCTGGGAAATCTTTCCTTTGTAGAAGAGGTACAGGAGACCCTTTATCCCTTTATTATTTGTGTTGGCATCGAACTTCTACAGTAGTTGTGAACAAGGAATTAAATGAGAATAGACTACATTTACCCATTCCTTGTGGGGGCAAATTCCCAATTATACAATATGCAGATGATACAATCATGGTGCTTCAAGCAAAAAATGAGGAAGTAACCCATCTCAAAAGTATCTTGCTTGATTATGCTGTTTCAACAGGGCTAAAAATAAACTTTTAGAAATCTAGTCTTATTCCCATAAACATTTCCAATGATAGGGCTCAAGAGCTGGCAGATATTATTGAATGTTCAGTTGCAAAAATGCCATTTACTTATCTGGGATTGCCTATGGGCACAACCAAACCGTCAATAACTGAACTTATGCCCTTAGTTGATAGAATTGAAAGAAAGGTGACTAGTGCTACTCTGCTTCTATCACATGCTGGAAAGCTAGCTTATATTAATGCTATTTTAACCTCCATTGCTACTTATACAATGTGTACCATTGAGATTCATTCTAAAATAAGGGACTATATTGACAAGATCAGGAGAAGATGTTTGTGGAGCAAAAAGTATGAAAATGGAGACATTAAGTGACTGTCCTTAGCTGCTTGGGACATGGTATGCAAACCAAAGAATAAAGGAGGTTTAGGTATTTTGAATATAAAGATTCAGAATCAAGGACTACTGCTAAAATTTCTGGACAAATTCTATAACAGAAAGAATATTCCTTGGGTTCAGATGATTTGGGGCACATATTATCAGCAATTTGTGCCACATGCCACTAGTAATGTGGGTTCTTTTTGGTGGAAATCTGTTATGAACTTGTCTCCTATTTTCAGAGGAATAGCTACTTGCATTATTGGAAAAGGGGATACAGCCTTGTTCTGGAAGGATAAATGGCAAGATTCCATTCATGAAGAACAGTTTCCAAGATTATTTTCCTATGTTCTAAATGAAGACATTCAGGTTAGGAATTTTATATCTACAGGAACTCTGCAAGATTTATTTCATTGTCCTTTATCAGTGGAAGCAATGATAGAATATCAACAGCTACAAGAACAGCTCAGCTCAGTTCAACTTCAGGAAGAAGGAAATGACAGATGGATTTATCAATGGGGAGATAAATTTTCTTCCAGAAATTATTACAAGCACTGTTTTCAACTGATTGACCCTCCAGAGCAGTTTCAGTGGATATGGGCATCTAAGCTCTGGCCAAAATTAAAGGTTTTCTCCTGGTTTTTATTGGCAGATAGATTGAATACTATGAATATGTTAAAGCGTAGGCACTTTAACGTGGGACAAGGGCAACACTATGATTGTTCTCTCTGTACTTTGGGAGTGGAAGAAACTCTTGAGCATTTATTTTTCTTCTGCCCTTTCAGTCAAGTATGTTGGCATAGACTTAACATATCATGGGATAATTCAACATGCAGATTTACTTTACTGGGACAGGCAAAGGAGGAATTCCAACATCCACTTTTCTTTGAAATTTTTATCATTGCTGCTTGGGGGATCTGGAAGGAAAGGAATAATCTAATATTTCAAGGAACAAGACATTCTGTAAACTCTTGGAGATCTAGAGTTAAGGCTGATTTAGATTTGCTTAGGTTCAGGGTTAACCAAAACCTGGAAAATACCATAAACTTGTATATAGCTAGACTCTTGTGTGGTGTTGTGTGCCCTTGTAACTTGATGCTCTCTGCATCCCTATGTAACTCTATTTTATATTAATATAGTACCACAGTAGGAGCCTCTCCTACTGTTTATGGTAAAAAAAAAACAAGAACTCCAGCCTGACGTATAAATTTGTCTGCGGACTTCTTGGGCTCCATCGGCCTGCCATCAACATGGACTGCTTCGATCGTGAACTTTGCATGATCTTTCAACCGATAGCTCGCGTCTCGCTTGCTCTTTTTCGTAGAAGAAGATTGTTGCTGTCTGGTCGATCCAGAGGGCTAAAAGAAGAAAGAAGCGTTAATTATTACATGTACATATATACAAATCAATCGGTGCAAGTCAGCAAAGGCTTAATCTATGCATATACCTCGACGGACTTTGTAACCACTAAAGTGCGTTCATCGGAGTCGTCATCTTCTCCATGACTACTTGAGCTGTCATCATGTCCCTCTAAGTTCAGATATTGTGAGGTGTCCTCGTGGATCATGTTCTGCATTATTTCTTCCTCTTCAAGGTTTCTACAGGGTGGATCCATAGTTTCGAAAACAATAATATTATCACACAAATATCATTAATACGTCTATAGAAATGCTCAAGCAAGGATGATGATATGACAGGTTAAAAGTATTGAAATGTAACCCTGATACATGCTTGGTCATTTCAAACCCTAATTCAGAGAAACCCCGGATTCATATGAGAGGATACATTCGGAGAAACCTTAATGCTATATTGACAATGAGAGGTGTACTAGGGCGGAGGTTGGCGGCGCTAGGGTGAGAGCGGGGTCGAGATGCGTGGGGGTGTGTGTTCGAACCAGCACGACGTGGGCTACCTAAAATGGGCGACTCACCCTCGATGCGTGTGTAGGCTCAGCGAGGGCAGAGGAGGTCAGGGTCCACGGCATTGGAAAAGTAATCGGTCAAGTGCAAACCGATTGAAAAAGTGAGCCCTAAGCCGACCACATGCAATCGGCCTGATGCTGACCATACACATACACATACAAAAAAATATATAAATATATACACACATACACATACAAAAAATGTATACATATATACACATGCACATACAAATATATACATATATACACACATACATATACAAAAAATATATACATATATACACATACACATACAAATATATACATATATACACATACACATACAAATTAACCAAAAATCACTAACTAACACTAACTAACCAAAAATCACTAACTAACACTAACTAACCAAAAATCACTAACGAACACTAATTAACCAAAAATCACTAAACTAACAATAAAATAGCCTAACCCTAAAACTAATACTAATAACCAACTAATTAACCTAAAATCACTAACTAATTAAACAAAAATAAAATAAGGGGCGGCCACCGAAGCTCAACTGCGGGGCGCGCGGCGCGGCGTGGGTGGCGCGGCGCTGGTGGAAGGTGGACGGGATGGGGAGGCGAAGGGGCGGCACGGGGTGCGGCCAGGTGGCGCACGGAATAGCGCGCGGCAGCAAGAGATCACGAGACGGGGCGGGGACGGCGCGGCAAGCTGCACGACGTGCGATAGACGGGCGCCGACTCTCCTCTCCTTCTCCACGGGTGCGGGCGGCTGCGGTGTCGGGAAACGTCGTCGGGAAAGATGAAGAAATCAGAGCCGCGGGGTCGAAGCAGCAGGCCGGTGGCGGTAGTCCCGGCGACGCGCTCCCGCAGGACGGCGACGGCGAGGGAGGCGACGGTGAGGGCGTGGACGGCGACGCGCTGCGCCAGTCCTCTGCTTTCTTCCTTTGCGCACGCTTGATTTGGCTGGGGGGAAGAAGGAAGAGGCGCGCGTTATAAATCCCCCTTTAACACGAGTTACCGGTGTTAAAGGGAATTGTTCAGCCCACCGCCCACGAACCGGTGTTAAAGGGGGTAGGGATTTCGTTTCACGCGCAGCCCCCCTTTAACACGGGTTCGTGGTTTGAACCGGTGTTAAAGGATGGGGCATTTATTTCGTACAATAAAGGGGTGGGGCATTTTGAATTCAAAAAATAGGATAGCATTTAGAAAATTCATATCTTTTTCATTTCAACTCAGAAAAATATGAATAATATATCATAATTTTCAGAAAAATAAGATCTATCAATTCATATAAAAACATTTTATTGTTACAATTACATAAATAATTTTCAAAATGATTAAAACACTTACATAAATTTTTTGATTATTCAATTAAGACAAAAATAAAATAGTCAAACCCTAAAACTTTGAACATAAGAAATATTAAGCATATGAAAAGGAATCTAACCCTATTTTATTAGAGCAATTGTATTAACATTTTTGAATTGTTTGGATATTTAAATTTAGCATCTTTTGTATACTTTGGAATCTAACAAAACTTTCAACATGAAAATTGTTTGCATTTGAATAATAAATCCTAAAACATTTTTTGTTTTTTAAAAATAAAATTCTAACTAGTAAATTTTTTTTGAATTAGCCATTTGGTGGTTGCTTCACAAAACCATCCGTTTTTTATGCTCGGAAAATGTAAAATGTCTTTTTGCTGCGACAAAAAGGAAAACTTCTTCTTGCAATATTGTTTGCCATCCCATGATGCACATGTATGCACAATATGGCCACATTATCACAAACTATGCCTTGATTCTAGCCATAACATTGGTCATTTGACCCGAAAGCCAAGAAACCTCGAATGAGATAGGTCATTTTGTGAAGGTTTTTTTGAGACATAATCAATATACCAAGTTTGATATTTTTACTTCTAACTATGTCACATAATATAACACCACGCGAAGGTTTTACATTGTTCCGATCGTTTTTTAATTTTGTATCCCCGTTTTAAACTATAGTCAAACTTTGTCGAACAACACGCATGAAGATTCTTAGCCCGGGGCCAAGCCTCGCTAAACTTGCATTGGATTTTTGATAAAATAGCATATTGTGAACCGAAAAATGATTTTTGTAAAAAAACATGAGCATCGTATCATGGACCTGTAGTTCATATCTGACCCACTTCCTACCGGTTCGGCAGGAATTTGTCTTTTTCACCAAAGGTGTACGGAAAGGTTTCAGATCCCCCTGTTGGTACATTGTCCAGATAAGGTGGTCTAGTATTTTTGTAAAATGTGGTAGTAGTTTTTTGAATTAGCCATTTGGTGGTTGCTTCACAAAACCGTCCGTTTTTATGCTCGGAAAATAGAAAATGCCTTTTTGGTGCGACAAAAAGGAAAACTTCCTCTTGCAACATTGTTTGCCATCCCATGATGCACATGTATCCACAATATGGCCATATTATCACAAACTATGCATTAATTCTAGCCATAACATTGGTCATTGGACCCGAAAGCCAAGAAACCTCGAATGAGATAGGTCATTTTGTGAAGGTTTTTTTGAGACATAATCAATATACCAAGTTTGATATTTTTCCTTCTAACTATTTCACGTAATATAACACCACGCGAAGGTTTCGCATGGTTCCAATCGTTTTTTAATTTTTTATCCCTGTTTTAAACTATCGTCAAACTTTGTCGAACAACGGGCATGAAGATTCTTAGCTCGGGGCCAAGCCTCGCTAAACTTGCATTGGATTTTTGATAAAACATGCATTGTTTTCTCCAGAATGCGCTGGAGGAAAAGGGCGGGAAGAAAAGGGCGGGAAATAATGGACGAGAAGAAATTTTCATTATGATAGAACTAGAATTAAAGTACATAATGAAACTAACAGTAAGTTACATAAAGCACGACTAGAAATTAAGATACATAAAAGAACTGAAAATTAAGATACATGGCCAGATTAAGTCACAATCGGCCGAACTTATTTTGTAATGTTGGAGTGATTCAGTCATGCTCCTGCCTACACCTGTAATACTCGCCACTGTAGTAAATGCTGTACTCATTGTGGCCGTCGTTCTGTCGTCGTCGGGGTCTCCGTAATTGAACCTTGAAGGCTGATGCTGTGGGCTGGACTTGAGGGTAGCGCATGCGGGTTAGAGTCGGCCGTGTCATAGGCCATGACGCCTGGAGAGTCCACCGCCACCACACCACGGCCGGCCTCGTTGAAGTTCGGAGGAGGTGGTCCGTCCTCCTCGTGCATGGCGAGCGCCCTCTCACGCCGATCCCCGAAGAAGGCTTCCCAAGTCGGGATGTCAGTTGGGATTCCTCCGCTGCTCCGATGTGAGCTCGAAGTAGTAGTGGTTCGTGATGGCCATCCGGCACGCCACACCTAGAGGGATAGGAGGAACTGCATGCCTCGGCCAAAGATCCAAACGACGGGACGCAGAGTCTGACGGGGGTAGTTCGAGGCGTAAAGAGCCTTCGCCTCCTCGGGGGTTAGTGGTACGGTGGAAGCCATGGGAAAGAGAGATAAGGTTGCAGATATGAGTCTAGAGATGTCCAATGACAATGGAGGCCAATCCTACATATATATAGTGAGAAATGGCGGGAAGAAAACTGACGGAAAGAAAAATGGCGGGCAGAATTGTCACGTTCCAAAGTATACAAAAGATGCTAAATTTAAATATTCAAACAATTCAAAAATGTTAATACAAAATAAAATATGATTTGCTCTAATAAAATAGGGTTATATTCCTTTTCATATGCTTAATATTTCTTATGTTCAAAGTTTTAGGGTTTGACTATTTTATTTTTGTCTTAATTGAATAATCAAATTTATATGTAAGTGTTTTAATCATTTTGAAATTATTTATGTAAGTGTAACAATAAAATGTTTTTATATGAATGGATAGATCTTATTTTTCTGAAAATTATGATATATTATTCATATTTTTCTGAGTTGAAATGAACAAGATATGAATTTTCTAAATTCTATCCTATTTTTGAATTAAAAATGGCTCCACCCCTTTAATGTAATGCAGCTGTCTGGGTTAATACCGGCTCGAACCGGTGTTAAAGGAGGCGCTCTTTTTTACGGATCCTCATGCAGACGGACGCTTTCTTTAACACCGGTTAAGAAGAACCACATGTTCTGATTCGACCTCAACCAAAGACCTCGTTTCCACTAGTGCACGGACACCTCACTATCGACAGACACGTCACCTCCCACTGAAACAATATTCTGACTTTTATATAACACACATAGTCAAACCTGGAGTTTGAACTGTGGTGGGCTGGGCCCTTCTAGCCGTCCAACCACAAAGTTGGTTTGCTGCTATAACAAATTTTTCTTGTACATGTTTCCTAAAATGTTACAAAATAATGTTGTATTTTTTAAAAAATACTAGTCCTTCCAATTCATATTAAGTGTCGCTAATTTTGTACTAAGATAGAATAAAGTTTATACTTATTTTGTATTGGAGAGAGTACACACGATATTTAACTTTATCTACACACATCCGTATTTAGATATTTTGCACGGACGGACGGAGTACATAAGTGTTCATACGGTTCCTAGAGTTGGGCGAGCGTTGTTGGACAAGATTTGCCCAGCCACGTGAAGCTATGTGTCATGCATCGCATTTGAAAAGTAACATTTTCTCACGGCTACGAAAGCGACATGTCGCGCACCACTCACAAGCGACATCTACGCACAGCAAAGGAAGCGTACGGCCACGTGAAGCGCGTGTCATCAGCCGGCGTGACGCCTAGCGCATAGAAAAAACGAAAGACTAGATGGTACTCTCTCCATTCAGAAATATAAAGCGTAATTAGGCCTATCCCAATTAATTAATAAGCCAGTTATCAAAAAAAAACAGCCCATATCTACAAGCGAGATATGCATGCATCCCTGCATCTGCATGCATTAGGTTAACATGGCTAACTGGCCACCTAATACACTCATTTCCGCTACACTTTCCCCCTCGACCCCTCTCGCTCCACCGTCGTGGACCGGGCCTCTACGGCAAAATAGCCGGCCTGAGTTGGACCTAGAGGGGCACCGGAGTAGATAGGGTAGATAGTACTAGTAACAGGAGTCAGCCTTGTGCCAGCGTTATCCCCGGGGTTTCACACTAGATCTCGCTGGCCAGATCATCTGCTTGTTGTTGGTGATCTCCTTCGCTGAGGTGCTTCTCTATGCGACACCATCGATCTCCACCGGCAACCTCATCAGTAAGGCGTCATGTCCCTATGAGCTTTGCCCTCTCGATCTACTCTATCTTCTTCTTCGGCCACCCGTGGAGGCGAGGGGAGAGGGGAGTGTGCGTGCACTCTCGGAAACAGAGCTCACCGACGATGGGAAGCAACTGATGCGACATCGAGCCGTTCCACACTAGTCCTCTGCAAGCCGTTGAACTGTGATGCCCAAGGAAAGCATCTTTTGCCGCCTTGGATGTGTATTTGCAACCTCCTTAAGTGGAGGCCCTTTCTTGATGATGCGACGATGGCAATCCTTGTCGTATTCTTCCAAAGTGGCCTACTCCCCGGTGAGGAAGACGGTGGACTTCGGTCTTCTTCATCCCTGGAGCTTGGCGGTGCGACACACAGGCTTGATCACTTTTTTAGCAACCTTTCTAAGGTAGTCTGTGTTTGTTTTCAGGACAAGCTTGTAGTTTCTTTTTTGTCTGGGTCCTATTTGTATCTTGTACCACCCCGTGCTTGGAATTAATGCAGCGATTAAGTCCTTCGGAACCTTTCTCGTTCAAAGAAAACTAGCCACACGCCTAAAGAAACTCCTAAGGCTGGTCATACTGGGAGTAGCATACTACTAGTATCATGCATATGATACTGGTGTATAATACTATCTTTATAGTGCATAGTATCATATGATAGTTTCATAGTAGCACTATATTTAATAATTTATAGAATTTCAATGTAAATTGTGTACAAGATTTACATGCATTAGGATTTCTAGTTTTACGTATTATGATACGGTATCTACCTATGATACTCTAATCTTTTTTTTTATAAATTGTCATGCCACATCATATTTTTACCAACATGGCATGCGTGATACTAATTATGATACATCCATTAAGATTAGCCTAAAGCCCATTAGAAAAATCAGAGGGGAAGCTGACCATATCAAAAATCTACTCTGTCAAAGTCTCCTATGCCACAGCAAGTAGATGTTGGGCCAATCATAGAGAAGCACGTGGATCTGGTGCTTCCTTTAAAGTAATGTAAGCTGTTCAAAGCGCATCTATAGAGATCGGGTCAAAATATCACCACACATTTCATGTCGCATGCGCCTAAACCCGGATCTGCGTGCATTGTATCTAATTCTAGACTTTCCTATTATTTCATGCACTTGGCATTACTCTACATCCATGAACCGGCATGAGTTTTATCATACTATTATTTTCTCCATCTCGAACTAGATGTTGTAAATATTTTCAAAAATAGTGTCTAAATTTGTCTAAAGTTCAATGGATTTTCGACATCTATTTTAAGAGAGATGGGTTGCAATTTCATATACATTTTTAATCGTACAGTCCCTCAGTTTTACAATGTAAGCAGCTTGCTAAAAGACTTATATGTGAAACAAAGGGAGTAAATAGCTCATGTATTTTTTCATTTGTGCACGTGTGTATATGATGTATCATGACGTTTGCTACGAGACTATTTACGTTTGAATATCTAAAAAGAAGACAAACATAGTACTTTCCTTGTTTAAAATATAAGATGTTTTAGATTTATAAAAAAAATGATCTAGACTTTTGTTTAGTATGTAGATTTTATTTCAAATCTGAACCTATATATACTAAAAAATAATCTAGATACATTTGCTTAACAAAACTAAAACATCTTATATTTTTAAAGAGAGTGAGTACAAATCTCTCGATATTACCCGTGAGCTAGAGAGATCTGTTGTCCTGTTGACACACCTGTCCACGCACATAGTTCTCCTCTGCGCCAAAGAAAGCACACAGTACACATGTGACATGCATGACAAATATGGACCATTTTAATATCTGGTCTCTTGCGACAGGTCCATCCCATGCATGATGCATACAAAGAATCCGTACGTGCACACTGCCGGTGCCAAAAAATGAGTGTACGATGGACTTGGTGGAATCCAATTTGGCTCACGGGTACAAATAAGTCCATTATTTGAAAACATTTTTCAATATGTCAAAAAAAAAAAGTTTGCAACATTTTATGTTTGCCCACAACTTTTTGGAAAAAACTTTTTTGTGTCCCGTGTAAAAATGACAAATTTCATTGCTTCAACGAGATTATTCATGGATATTTTGATTTTGTCTTTTTTACACATGTTATTCAAAATATTACTTTTTCTTGAAAACTTGTGTACAAACATAAAATGTTCGGAATTTACAAAAAAATTAAAATTTCAAAATTTGTTTTTTACGTATTCTTAAAATATGATCATTTACACCCATGAACTAAAACGCCACCTTGGTATTGGATACTATGCAATCTATAATGGATTGGATCATATGGATCAGATCACATTTCGGTAGACATTTCGGTAGACATCAAGGTAAAACAAAAAATATAAGGCCTCCAAGTCGCTCCGCCAGTGCGTGCGGGCGTATCATTGTACATCTTGTATAAATAGGCAGGAGAGGCTAGGCTTTGCTCCAACGACTCACAGGAAGATTGCTCAGCTACCATCCCAATTTCGGTAGACAAACCCACAATTAATAGCGGAGTAGACAGCATGGCGGGGGCGAGAGTGGCGATGGCACTGGTGATGGCAGTGCTTGTTATGTGCGGGGGCGGGGTGGCATTGGCGGCGAACCTGGTGCCGGCGGTGTACGTGTTCGGCGACTCAACAGTGGACGTCGGCAACGATGGGCCACAGCCGCTTCCCTACGGCATCGACTTGCCACATGAGTACCTGCCCACCGGGAGGGCCAGCAACGGTTACAACGTCGCCGACTACATCTGTACGGTGCCCGTGTGCGCGTGCATTTTTTTTCTTCATTTTCTCATACTCTCGTGACGTGACTTATATTAATGACCTCAACTTTATCTAGATTCAATTGACACCATGAATATGAATAGAAGGGAGTATGAAAATTCGCTAACGCCGTGATGCAATTCTGAAATGATGCAGCGAGGCTGCTGGGCTTCAAGATGAGCCCACCGGCGTACTTGTCGCTAACGCCGGAAACGAGCCATGAGATCCTCAGAGGCTTTGGTGGGGTCAACTACGCTTCCTTTGGCTCGGGCATTCTCAACACAACCGTGAGCCGCTTGCAACACTATCTTACTTTTTATCCATATATATCTAAGTTTTCACTAATTTAGTTTTAATATTTGCATGGATCGATCGATCAGAGGTTGGGGGCCAATAGCATTTCAATGGCCGAGCAGGTGGAGTTCTTCGCGGCCACCAAGTCAAAGATGACTCATCAGTACACCGGCGGCGGGGGCTCCGACGCCATCGACACACTGATTTCCAAGTCATTCTTCCTCATTAGCGCCGGCGGCAACGACCTTATATTTACCCCCCCTTTTCCGGCCATGTTTCCGATCTTATACAACGACCTCCTTAATAGTTACACAAAGCATGTGCAAACCCTTTACGACCTTGGCGCCCGCCGCTTTGGGATCATCGACGTGCCGCCCATCGGCTGCCTGCCGATGAGACGCTCCTGGTCTACGACCGGCGCGTGCCTGGACGTCTACAATGAGCTCGCCAAGGGGTTAAATAACTTGCTAGGCGAGAGGATGGTGAAGCTTGCAACCGACCCCGAACGGCCCGGGATGACGTACTCCGTGGGAAGCTCCTATAACCTGGTGACCAACTTCACAGCGGACCCGGAGGCAGCCGGGTTCAGGAATGTGACAAGCGCGTGCTGCGGCTCTGGACGATTTGAGTTGAAGGGATCCTGCCGGCCCGGCTCCACCGTCTGTGACAACCGTGCCGACTATCTGTTCTGGGACTTCGTGCATGCCACACAGGCCACCGCTAAGAAGGGCGCTGCCATCATCTTCTCCGCCCCAGTGGAGGAGGGATTCGCCAAGCCCATCAACTTCCAGCAGCTCGTTTCTTCAACACACGGTTATGATGGAGTTAGCAGCTCTTAAATTAATTGCGACTTCATTGAAAGGTAGTCAAGGTTGTCGTTTATTTTCTTCAGTTTATCATAAGTCTGTTGGCACGACAGTTTTTACTGAATCTATGCGTGTCATGTTATCTCTGTTTTGTGTTTACAAATAAACTGAACCTGACACGTGCGTTGTTCACGTGGTGGTGCGTCTAGTTTCAGGACGAGTGATCTCGATCATGGGATTCGGTCCAAGTTTCTTGCACTTCCTTTCTGTCAAATAAATGAGAAATGCAGTTATGCGTCGCAAAATGCTCCATGTCTCTAGGTTGTGTGTCCATCCACAAGGTTTAGGGCACGTACTACGGCAGCCTCTTAGTTAGGCGCTTAGGTAGAAAAAAATAAAACACAAAAGATTGGATAATTACCGAACGTCTGGCTCCACAACGCGAGTGCTTATTTCAGCCGCTTAACGGAAAGCTAATTGTTAGCAAACGGACTTGTGTGGACAAGAAATAAGAGTTAGCGCCCGACGTCTATCCTTGCGTCGACGCTATCAGAAATCCCAGGATCCACCGGGATCTAGGCCTAACTGCCAGGGAATCTAGCCTAGCGCTGGGTCTTAGCGTCTCCATTAAACATGCCCTTAGTGTCGATCTTTCGTTTGTGTTCGTCCATGGGTCTCGTATTGACTGGTTGAACGAAGGGGACATAAATAAATACAAAAAAAATCATTGGAAGACCGTTCAACGTGCTAGAAAGAACAAGATTGCAAAGCTCCATGATGGTAATGGCATCGTCCAATCTGTTCCGTCGGACATGGACTGTATGGCATGCTCTTATTTTACTATATATGGATGCGAATGGTCAGCTTTGTAGGGACTTTTCAGATGACTTGTTTCAAATTGGCCCTATTAAAAACCCCGATACTCAATGGCTAGCTTCATGCCCGGTTTTATCAAAGAAACGGATATGTGTTGAAGGAACATGTTATTATAGCGATACTTCAATTCTTTGCTACTAGTTTCATGCCAGAGGGCACAGATGATACCTCTGTTGTGCTAATGCCAAAAATTGACGATCTGCTAGAACTCAAGGATTTCAGTCTCATCGGCTTATGCAATGTTCTATAAGGTGGTTTCGAAATGACTTGTTAATAGACTAAGTCCTATGTTTGATAATATTATCAAAGTGCCATTTGGCCTGCTTGTGATGTTTTGAACCGCTTGTTAATAATTTATGGTGAAGTAAATCTTTATTTCCCTGCTTATGTGAATATGCATTTCATGATGTTATATTGTTGTTATATTGCAGTCTTTAATCAACAATATGCAGCATATTTTTTTTTCAATTTTCAAAAATATACTTGCGGTGTTTGACTTTCTGAAAACACCACAAATTATACATATAGCACTGGCATTTAGGCAAAACACCACAACTATCTCTCCTAGTCGTGGCGTTCAGACCGAACGCCACCGGTACGAGCGATAATGGTGGTGTTCATATAGGACGCCACCACTACTATACACCCTCACTAGAGGAAAAAGGGCTATCCGTTCGCGACCCCTCGGAGCATTAGTCCCGGTTGCGCCACCAACCGGGACTATCGCTGCATCCGTCGGTTGAAGCGGCAGGGGCCGGGGCATGCGTCCACGGTTGGTAAGGAGAGGCGTCCGGTTGGAGCCACCAACCGAACTAAAGGTTTGGCCACAACCACGTGGCGTGTACCTTTAGTCCCGTTCTTGCTCCAACCGACTAAAGACCCTCTATAAATGCACGCCCAGCCCTTTGCCTCCACTCTGTTTTTTGAATGGTGGAAGGTGTGAGGGTGTGCTAGTTATTCTCATGCATGCATTGAAGGTGTTTGTTGAAATGTTTGAGTGAATAATCCCGTTGAATTTCTCATAGAACAAAAATATAGAAGGTGTCCGAGACGCACTTGAGCTTTCTCCTCTTTATTTCCCTCGATCGAGGTTAGCAATCTTATCTTTTCTAGGTCATTGATACAATTCATGTTTCGGTGTGAATTGGTTATTTCACTATTTATGATGTCCTGTTTTTTGATAAACTTACTTATATGATGCAGATGAACGGTCGGGAATGGATGTACGGTGACCGGCGGGTAGCCGGGTATATCAAAGGCGTGGATAAATTTATCGATGTGGCTACGGCAAACAAAGAGAATGGATTTATACGTTGTCCATGTGTTCAATGTCGGAACAACAAGGAGTAGAAAGAGGGGTTATGATGGAAGATGGTGAAGAAGAAGATGATGATAACAACTATCATCATATGTTTCCTGAATACAGTGATACTGCAATGGAAGACAATGGAGAGGAAAGAGGTGAAGAACGGGCATCAGATGAGCCGGCTGATGAACTTGGTAGGGTCATTTCTGATGCAAAGCGAGACCGTGAAATGAAATGAGAAGTTGAAGTTAGAGGGCATGTTAGAAGATCACAAGAAATTGTTGTACCCAAATTGTGAAGATGGCGGACAAAGCTCGGTACCACCGAATTGTTGCGATGGAAGGCAGAGTGTGGTCTAACCGACTCCTTATTTGAAAAGATGTGAAAATAATGAAGCCAAGTTTCCAAAACATAACGAACTTCCCGAGAGTACCCTCTGAAGCAAAGAAGACTCTCTGTCCTCTGGGATTAGATGTGCAAAAGATACATGCATGCATTAATGATCATCCTCTACATGATAAGGAGTATGAGAATTTAGATAAATGCCCAGTATGCAGCGCTATTGGTATAAGATCGCACGAGATGACCTGGTGATGTTGAGGAGAGCCCCTTGGAAGAGGGTTCTGCTAAGGTTATGTGGTATGCTCCTATAATACCAAGGTTGAAACGCATGTTCAGAAACAAAGAGCATGCCAGGTTGTTGCGATGGCACAAAGAAGACCGTAAGAAAGACGAGAAGTTGAGACACCCTGTTGATGGGTCACAGTGGAGAAAAATCGAGAGACTTCCAGACTGCGGTGACGCAAGGAACTTATGGTTTGGTCTAAGTACGGATGGCATGAATCCTTTTGGGAGCAGAGCTGCAACACAAAGACTGCCCGTGACTCTATGTATCTACAACCTGCCTCCTTGGTTGTGCATGTAGCGTAAGTTCATTATGATGCGGTGCTCATCCAAGGCCCAAGCAACCGCAACGACATTGATGTGTACCTTAGGCCATTAGTTGAAGAACTCTTACGGTTGTGGGGCAAACCAGGTGTACGTATGGGATGAGAACAAACAGAGCCATTTAATCTAGGGTTGTTATTCAGAACCATCAATGATTGGCCTGCTCTAAGTAACCTTTCAGGACAGACAAACAATGGATATAAGGCATGCACACACTGTTTAGATAAGACTGAAGGTACATATTTGCATAAATGCAAGAAGGCTATGTACCTAGTGAATCGACGATTTCTTCCACCAATCATCCGTAAGAAAGAAAGGCAAGCATTTCAAAGGTGAGGCAAATCACCTAAGAAGCCTGAACTCCTCCGGTGATGATGTATTTGGTATGGTCAAGGACATAGAAGTAATCTTTGGAAAGGGTCCCGGCGGTCAATCAGTTCCGAACGACGTTGCTACAGGACACGCACCCATGTGGAAGAAGAAATCTATATTTTGGGAGCTGCCATATTGGAAAGTCCTGCGTGTCCGCTCTTCAATCGACGTGATGCACGTGACGAAGAATCTCTGCGTAAACCTGCTAGGATTCCTAGGTGTGTATGTAGGATTCGCAACATAGAAAACAAAAATTTTCCTACGATGTGAACTATATACCAAGATCTATCTACTAGATACAAACAACGGGCAGATGTATATCCGTAGAGAACATACCCTTGAAGACCGACAAAGCTTAACGAGTTCAACTCGTGGTTGATGTAGACGATCTCTTGCCGATCTCAAGATCGAGAGGAAGTCCTAGCGCCGCAAATCGCCAGCCGCATCCGTGCTCGCACACACGTTCGAGGCACCGAGCAACCTCCGCCTCCTTGCTCCAGCGATGCAGCGGAAGCACAACTCTTTCTTGCCGAATAGACACCGGGAACATGTATCTCGCTAGTCCGAGACCATGGGGAATAAATTCTAGAGGGGGAGAGAGATCCTTCACGAGGAGGTGTGATAGACAAGTGAGGAGGGGGGCTCCTTTTATAGGAGGAGGGGGGAACCCCAAGGGGGTGGCCGGCGCATGGGGGCTGCCCCCTTGCCCTCCCCTCTTCATGTGGGTGGACACTCCACTCACCAATCTCCTTTAAATTCCCTCCACTCAAAAGTCCACTCAAATTCCCATTAAATTTCCACCAAATTTAATGCAAACTCTCATTAAATAAAACTCTTTTATTTTTATTCAGAATTTTGTCAATTACTTTAATGACAAACATTCACAAATAACCCCTTGCTAGAATTCTATTTCACATGCATAACCACTTTATGCAATTTCACCAGAAAACCTGTTTCAGTATCTAGTGAAATAAATTCCTGCGCTTGTTCATTCTTTTGGCATGAAACATTTGCTCCAATTGGATGTCGGTGTCTCTTAAGTGTGTCACCCTACGTTCGTGAATAATGCGGACATGATCGAGACCCCTCTCGGATCAATAATCAGAAGCGGGATCTGGAGACCCATACTGACTCCCACACATTCAACGATGACTTTCTTGTGATCGTCGGAACCTTTTACGCTAGTATCTTAATCCCTTTGTTTCACGATATATTACATGTGCGAGATTCGATCATCGGTATCTCCATACCTAGTTTGATCTCGTTACTACATGCACTCTTTTCTCGCCTGTGATATAACATTCTAGTGATTAAATCACTTGCTTGCAAGCTAATCAATGTGATATCACCGAGGGCCCGTAGTATATCTATCCGCCATCGGAATGAACAAATTCCACTCTCGATCCATGAGCCTCAACATAACACTTTATTAGTTCTGAATCCATCTTTATAATCACCCTGTTACGGTGTGACGTTTGATGTTATCAAGAAACTCTTCCGGTGTTAGTGATTGACATGATCTCATGGTCTAAGGATTAGGATAACTTCGTAAGTTATTATAGCAATATAAACTCAATGACTTTGATCGTAATGCTATACTTCGGATGAATGTTCATCACACCATTACACTAATGTTGTGATCCCGTTATTAACAACATCCAATGTCCATGATCAGGAAGCCTTGATCACCTTGTTAATCAACGAGCTAGTTTATGAGAGAGGCATAACTAGGAACTTTCTGTTTGTTTATTAAACACACATGTATTAACGCTCAGATAATACAATTATAGCATGCAAAATAAACATCTATCATATACTTGGAATACACATAATAAACACTTTATTATTGCCTCTCAGGGCATATTCCCTTCAGTGTATGGGAAGACAAAAATACACTTGAAGCACGGGAGGACCAACAAATTATGAAAGACCCAAAGAACATGCATACAGATAACAAGACGGATAAAGGGCGTCACTTAAGTCGTGCCAGCTATGCTCTTACCAAAGCAGAGAAGGAAATCTTTTTTGAAGTCCTTTACAGTATCAAGGTGCCGGGCTTCTCATCTAATATAAAGGGATAATAAATATGGCGATAAAAGTTCCAAAACCTGAAGTCTCATGATCACACGTGATTATGACGCCTTGATTCCGATTGCATTGAGGGGCTTCTACGAAAATGTTCGAAACCCATTGTGAAGCTGTGCATTCCTCAATGCAATATCTCGAGAAGGTAATCAATCCGGATATTCTGCCAAGGTTACATAAGGATGTGGTACAATGTCTTGTTAGTTTTGAATTGGTGTTCCAACCATCCTTCTTCAATATTATGACGCATCTCCGGTTCATCTAGTGGAAGAGATTGCCATTTCGCACAATATGTTCCCCTTTGAGAGGTTCATGGGAGTCTTAAAGAAATATGTTCATAAACGTGCTAGACCAGAAGGAAGCATCTCCAAGGGATATGGAACATAGGAGGTCATTCAGTTTTGTGTTGACTTTATTCCTGACCTTAAGCCGATTGGTGTTTCTGACTCGCGGCATGAGGGAAGACTAAGTGGAAAAGGCACGCTGGGAAAGAAAGCAATGATATGTGGGGACGGGGATTCTTTCACTAAAGCACACTACACAGTTCTACATAATTCCACCTTGGCAGCTCCGTATATCGAGGAACACAAGAATATTGTACGCTCCAAATGTTGGAGATATGCCCAAGAGGCAATAATAAAGTGGTTATTATCATATCTTCACACTTATGATAAATGTTTACATACCATGCTATAATTGTATTAACCGGAAACATTAATACTTGTGTGATTTGTAAACTAGAATAAGAGTCCCTAGTAAAGCCTCTTGTTAAACTAGCTTGTTGGTTAATATATGATCATGGTTTCCTGATCATGAACATAGAGATGTTATTAACAACAGGATCATATCATTAGGAGAATGATGTGATGGACATACTCCTATAGATAAGCGTAGCATAAAGATCAAGTCATTTCAATAGTTCAATTGCTATATGCTTTCTGATACATAGTAACCTAATTCCTTCGACCATGAGATCATGCTAATCACCATCACCTAAGGATGCTTTGATGACATCAAACACCACACCGTAATGGGTGGCTATAAAGGTGGCATTAAGTGTTCGGAAAGTATGTGTTGAGGCACATGGATCAAGAGGATTTGTCCATCCATATGACGATAGATATACTCTGGGCCCTCTCGGTGGAATGTCATCCAATTAGCTTGCAAGCATGTGACCGGCTCACAAGGGATCACATACATGAACGAGAAAAGAGTACTTATCAAGAACGAGGTTGAACTAGGTATGCGAGATACCGACGATCATAACCTCGGATAAGTAAACTATCGTGAGACAAAGGGAAATTGGTATCGTATGTAAGTGGTTCATTCGATCGCAAAGTAGTCGAGAAATATGTGGGAGCCATATGAATTTCCAGATTCCTCTATTGGTTATTGTTTGGAGAAGTGTCTCGATCATGTCCGCATAATTCACGAACCGTAGGAGACACACTTAAGGATTCGACGTTGTTTGAGTAGTTATGGTATTATGAGAAAGAGACCGAATGTTGTTCGATTTCTCGGATGGGATCCGGATATCACGAGGTGATCCGGAATGGTCGGAGAATAAGATTCATGTAAGGAAAGTCCCGCTTTGAGTTCGGGAATGATTCCTGTTTTCATCGAATGTTCTAGAAGGTTCCTAATGTCCCAAGACTCCGGGAAGGGGTACATGAATGTGTCATTACATATTGGAATGACTGCATCATGTACTAAGTGTTATCGCTGTTCCAAATAAAGGATTAAATTGAATCCTAAACTGAAAAGTCAAATGGCGTTTGAAAGTCAAACGGCTAAAACAGAAAGTGAGGGAAACAAGCAAGAGGAGGTTGAAACCGACTTGGGGAGGAGTCCTCCTCTCCAAGCTTGCCAAGCCACCAGGCCGACTTGGGAGGGACTCCTCCCTTGGCCTCCTCCCACCTATAAAAGGAGGCAGGGCCTCCTCTAGACACACAAGTTCCTATCCTCTAAATCTAAACCCTAGCCACACCTCCGGTTTAGAGCCGTTTTTTAGAGCTTCTAATTGCCCTAGCCTTCGGTTTAGAGCCTTCTAATTGGTGTGTCTAATCCCTAGAACACTAAAGCCTCTCTCATACTCCACCATACTCGCTCCGGCTTAAGGAAGCCTGCGAGATCTCCCTCTACTAGGTACCACGCCAGTTGTCTTTCAGGAATCGCGAGAGTGCTACGACCTCCATTTTCTTTGGAACAAGGAGAGGAAGGTCTTCGTCGACATCGAACATGTGATCGATCATGAGCTCACTTAACGGGCGCCGAAGGATCGCTCACGATCTTGAGATCGGAAGAGTACGACTACATCACCCACGAGAATCTGCTCTCGTTAACCGCTTTGGAATCTTCGAGTGTAATTTATTCCATCGACTCGTTGCTACAATCTAGTAGATAGATCTTGGCTTGTTTGTTTGTATGCGATAGAAATTTTTTTGTTTTCCATGCTACGAACCCCTCACAAAGGGTATCGAGCCGTGTCTATATGTAGATCTGTTGCAGTAGAACACAATGGTCATTGGGCGTTGATGCTTTTATTGTCGATTGCTTCTTGTGTACTTTGCATCTTGCGGTATGTTGGGATGAAGCGGCCGGCTAACCTTACATGACATCGTTCATGAGACTTGCTCCACGCCGACATGCAACTTGTATTGCATAAGTGGCTTTATGGTGCTGTTTCTCCTAGCATAGTTAAGATCCAATTTACAACGGGTGATTAACAATACTAGTATCAATGTTGTGGTTCATGTTCGTAAGTTAGAACGACACTTATTAACAGCCCCAAACCACGTAAAACATGCAAAGAAAGTAGAGGCGTCTAACTTTGTTTTGCGAGGGTGTGCGATGATGTGATATGGCCATGATTGTGATTATATATGATGTATGCAATGTTCCTTATTGTAAGTCGGCAAAACCGTGAAGCCATATGGTTGTCTTTAATTTTACATTAAGACCCGTGTCTATTCAAAGTAGTTGTAATAGTTGAAGCCGTGGATCGACAACCATGGAGCAGCGTCATTGACCTTGATTCAATGCTGGTAATGATGGAGATCATGTTCGTGCTTGAAGATGGAGATCGGAAGCACAAAGAACAAAGGCCATATCATATCACATATTATGAATTGCATGTGATGTTAATCCTTTATGCATCTTGTATTGCTTAGTAGACGACGGTAGCATTATAAGATGATCCCTCAAGCACACAATTTCAAGTTCTTAAGTGTTCACCCTTAGTATGCACCGTTGCTAAAGCTTGTTGTTTCGAAGCACCACGTGATGATCGAGTGTGTTAGATTCCACAAGTGTATACAACGTAAGCAAGCCAGATTTGCTTATGCGGAAGATAAGGTTTGATCTTGACGAGCCTAGCATGTACAGACATGGCCTCAGGGACACGGATTACCGAAAGGTAGAGCATGAGTCATATAGTAGATATGATGAACATGTTGATTGTTCGCCATTGAAGCTATATCAACTCTCGTGATGATCAGTTTTGATGTGGTGGATTTGGTTCGTGTGATCACTAAAACAATCTGAGGGATATTGTTTTGAGTGGGAGTTCACCTAGATTAATTTAATTATTAATTAGAAATCAATTTATCATAAACTAAATCAAAGTGAATTTGCATAGTTGTTGTAGTCATTGGCATCCGTTTACCACCTTGCGCTTAGTTATAATTGAGATGATAGAACTATAGAATTCTGGTTAGTTACTTTACGAACTGGTATCGTATTGTTTTAAAGTGTTAATCTAAAGTTTAAAAGTCCTATTGCAAACTTTCAGTAAGTTTTGATTACTCCATGAAGTTTAATAGTTGGTATTAAAATCAAGAGTATCAATTCCAATGTTAGTATATAAGTATCATGTTTGTCTCCATGATTCTTGATATTCAAATGATTGTCTTAATATCAAGGTTATCTAGGATCTGAAAGAGTTGTTTCAGAAACCATGATGTGTGGAAGATATTGTGATATCTGAAACGAAGTTTTGGTTGCAACATGATAGAGTATAATATGGCAAAAGTCATGTTCTCATATTTGATGAGAATTTGCAAAAGGTTGGAGACACTAGTTGTCCTAATCCTCCAAAAGGTTTTGGAGAGCAACATTATACTTGCGATTCACCGTTGCAAGCTAAAAGTAGCTTGATCATGGATAAATCCATGATGAGGGTGAATATTTGATGTAGGTGAAATGTTTACTACACCAAGAGATTACTAAAGAAAGGAATTTGAAAGAACACCAAACATTTGATGATAGGTGATCTACTTCAAAGTGCAAGTCCAAAGACATTGGTATTTAATTATACACGCTTTGGATTATATGTCATATGTATGACTCCACTATTGATGTTGATAGATTCTTTCAAACAGAAAAGGAAATACTGAAAGAGAATCTCATAAATATATGGCAGAAAAGAAAAGACTAGAATTGTTCAGTTTAAGTATATAGATGATATACATGTTATGGCTATATTCTTTGCTTATTAAACAATGTGGTTCTCAAGTATTTGATACTGAATTTGTTGGTGTGAATCGTCATATGAAACAACACAATTCATGAACTACAATGGCCTAAGTAACTAGCAAAAGAATATGTGATGATGTTCATCGAGAACAAATAAAGGGTTATTGTGTTGCTCGAAAGCTTGTCTTCAAGATTTGTTTTATCAGGTATTATGAGAACAAAAGGGTTGTTCAAATAATTGCCGTAATCCATAAAAGATGGATGATTCACAAATCTTGTTGGAGAAATCACATCCATAAAACTAGTGCTAAAAATGTCGAAAGACAAATTGATTGAAAGATCACTTAGGAAGTGACATCGCCGTTTAAATTATATTGGAAAGAAAACATGAAGAAACTCCATGTGGATGGAATTTTGGAGTCTTTTGATTTTTGATCAAATGACGCTTGTGAAACTTTCCTAGAGATAATTAAAACTTCGTTCATAGGCCAAAAGGGAACGAATGACTAGCTTATTGAACTTGTACATATTGTTGTAAAATCCATTATGTGTAGTCAATGATGGATTTCAACTTCATATGCTTTCTCCGAAAATTTGAGTGAATATATGAATATTTACTTAATAAGGATGAAGTGTGAAATATTTGAAAAGTTCAAAGACTTTCAAGATGAAGTGCAAAATCATTGTAACAAGAATATAAATAGTTTATGATAAGATCATAAAGGAAGATATTTGAGTTACAAGTTTAGCATAATACCTAAGATTTAAGGAATCGTTCCGTGGATTTGCATTTTCCCGAAACACCATAAGAGTATGGAGCATTCGAGATATGTAATTAAACCTTGTTTGACATGGTAAGATCAAAGCTATAGTTCATAAAACTGCCATTATATTTTAAAAATTAAAAGCTTTAGAGACTACTGTTTTTCCACTGAAAAGAGCTCCATCATAATCCGTTGAAATGACACCATATAAAGTTATGGTTTGGGATAAAACCCAAGTTGTACTTTCTTAAACATTGGTATGCTATGCATCAGAAAGATGTTTGCAACCAAAGTCGGATGAACCTGTCTTTGTATATTATTTCGAATAACTGTTCCTCCATAACATCGGAGATAAAAATGTTTGTCGCTTAGAACGTCAAGTTTCTTAGAGAAGGAATTTTTCGTGAAAAGTTAAGTGGGAGGACAAAAGAACTTTGATAAGGTTAAAAGAACCTTAGCTATATGTGCAAAGTTGCGCAGCGCCGAAAAGTGTTCCGGAGGCAGCAACAATGCTCATGGCTCACGTGCCTCAAAGATTATGGTTACGGAGATCTAAGTTCCTATTAAAACAAGTAGGTCGGGTAAACAATCAAATACCAAGATTTGAGAGTTAAATCATTATTTCACAATAATGATCCGACTACATGCAAAGAAGCGATGATGAGCCCTGACTCCGTCAAATGGCTTGAAGCCATAAAATCCGTGATAGTTCCATACACGAGAAATCAAGTTTTGAACTTGAAGGACCCTCGAGAAAGGTGTAAGACCTTACAGTTGTGTTTGGATCTATAAAAGAAATAGACATGGATTTTGCACATCTATGAAATACTCGACATGTTTGGAAAGAGTTCACAACAATGTTCAAATGTTGACTATGATAAGATTTGATCTTTCATAACGATGTTTAGTCTAGACGGATTAATATAGCAACTACGACATATAATTTTGTTATGTGTTGAATAAACAAAACAAGTTCTTCTAATAGAATGGTTACCAAGGACGTGTGCATGACACGGTCCAAAGGGTTTTGTTAATTCAAGGATGCTAAAAATCATATGCAAACTTCAATGGTTGAAGTTAGCATAGCGGAGTTGGAATCTTCACTATGATGAAACTGTTAAAAGAGTTTAAATTCATCGGAGACAATGAAGATGCTTGCATTTGCAAGAAATTAAGTGGGAGCACTAAGACATATGTACAAATCCAGATATGTACTATGCTCTAAATGTTGTGAGCATATACCAGAATGATTCGTAAGATGATCATTGGACAATAGTAAGGATATTCTTATGATCTTTTGGAAAAACTAAGAGTATAATATTTGTAGAAGTGACAAATAGATGGTTAGTTCATTGTAAAAGTACTACATTGATACTAGTTTTGTCACAAAGTACAAATTAAGTTTATCTCAATCTAAACTAAGGGTGGCACAATATAATGGAAAGTGAGTTCCATAATGGATTTGGATGAGTTCCAAAGTTAAGACATTGTGATGAGATACTACAACAAAAGGCTAAGTATATGACTGCTATTTTAGCGACAAAGGCGTTTGTGTCAAGTAGTTTGTTATCGGACTAGGTGTAGTTCACGTGGGATAATACTATGAAGATATATTGTGCGACAATATTATCAACATGTTTTAACCCCAAAGAGCTAAAGGTCACACCGAAAGACCAAATTTATACAAAGCCATCTCATTAGAGAATGAGTGATGCGAGAGCATAAAGACATGCAATTACACGGACACGAAGTGTTAGATCCGGAGATCGATTGACCACTAGCAATCGTGTACATACAACACCGGAAAGCCATAGGTGTTGAATACACAAAGGTTTGAAACTAGATTATTGACTCTAGTGCAAGTGGGAGACTGTTGGAGATATGCCCAAGAGACAATAATAAAGTGGTTATTATCATATCTTCACACTTATGATAAATGTTTACATACCATGCTATAATTGTATTAACCGGAAACATTAATACTTGTGTGATTTGTAAACTAAAATAAGAGTCCCTAGTAAAGCCTCTTGTTAAACTAGCTTGTTGGTTAATATATGATCATGGTTTCCTGATCATGAACATAGAGATGTTATTAACAACAGGATCATATCATTAGGAGAATGATGTGAGGGACATACTCCTATAGATAAGCGTAGCATAAAGATCAAGTCATTTCAATAGTTCAATTGCTATATGCTTTCTGATACATAGTAACCTAATTCCTTCGACCATGAGATCATGCTAATCACCATCACCGGAAGGATGCTTTGATGACATCAAACACCACACCGTAACTGGGTGGCTATAAAGGTGGCATTGAGTGTTCGGAAAGTATGTGTTGAGGCACATGGATCAAGAGTGGGATTTGTCCATCCATATGACAGATAGATATACTATGGGTCCTCTCGGTGAAATGTCATCCAATTAGCTTGCAAGCATGTGGTAGCTCACAAGGGATCACATACATGATAGCGAAAAGAGTACTTATCGAACGAGGTTGAACTAGGTATGCAGAGATACCGACGATCATAACCTCGGATAAGTAAACTATCGTGAGACAAAGGGAAATTGGTATCGTATGTAAGTGGTTCATTCGATCGCAAAGTAATCATAGAAATATGTGGGAGCCATATGAATTTCCAGATTCCTCTATTGGTTATTGTTCGGAGAAGTGTCTCGATCATGTCCGCATAATTCACGAACCGTAGGGAGACACACTTAAGGATTCGATGTTGTTTGAGTAGTTATGGTATTATGAGAAAGAGACCGAATGTTGTTCGGATTCTCGGATGGGATCCGGGATATCACGAGGTGATCAATGGTCCGGAGAATAAGATTCATATAAGGAAAGTCCCGTTTCGGAGTTCGGGAATGATTCCGGTGTTTTCATCGGGAATGTTCTAGAAGGTTCCGGAATGTCCGGCACTCCGGGGGGGGAAGGGGTACATGAATGTGTCATTACATATTGGAATGACTGCATCATGTACTAAGTGTTATCGCTGTTCCAAATAAAGGATTAAATTGAATCCTAAAACTGAAAAGTCAAATGGCCAGTTTGAAAGTCAAACGGCTAAAACATGAAAGTGAGGGAAACAAGCAAGAGGAGGTTGAAACCGACTTGGGGGAGGAGTCCCTCCTCTCCAAGCCGGCGCGCCACCCAAGGCCGACTTGGGGAGGGACTCCCTCCCCTTGGCCTCCCCTCCCACCTATAAAAGGAGGGGCAGGGCCTCCTCCTCTAGACACACAAGTTCCTATCCTCTAAATCTAAACCCTAGCCACAGCCTCCGGTTTAGAGTCGTTTTGGTTTAGAGCTTCTAATTGCCCTAGCCTTCGGTTTAGAGCCTTCTAATTGGTGTGTCTAATCCCTAGACCACTAAAGCCTCTCTCATACTCCACCATACTCGCTCCGGCTTAAGGCGAAGCCTGAGATCTCCCTCTACTTGGGTACCACGCCGTTGTCTTTCGGAATCGCGAGAGAGTGCTACGACCTCCATTGCTGTTGGAACAAGGGAGAGGAAGGTCTTCGTCGGTCGAACATGTGATCATTGCGGGAGCTTCTTTAGCGTGGCCGGAAGGATCGTCTGCGATCTTGAGATCGGAAGAATCGACTACATCACCCACGAGAATCTGCTCTCGTTAACCGCTTTGGAATCTTCGAGGGTAAGTTATTCCATCGACTCGTTGCTACAATCTAGTAGATAGATCTTGGCTTGTTTGTTTGTATGCGATAGAAAATTTTTGTTTTCCATGCTACGAACCCCTACACCAAAACCCGGGGAAGCCTGAATCATGGATTACAGATGAACACATGAAGTCTTTCGGTGGTTGGATGCAGACACATCTCTTGAATGACACCACTGTTGGAGATCAGCTATACTTGTTGGCCGCTTCACCATCTTCTACTGTATTGAATTTCCAAGGGTACGAAATAAATGGGAATACATTCTACACGATCGCCCAAGATAAAAAGAGCACCAACCAAAATAGTTGTGTCCGCTTTGATGCAATAGATGAGAATGGACAAAAGGACACATATTATGGTTACATAGAGGAGATATGGGAACTAGACTATGGAGTCTCTTTTAAGGTCCCTTTGTTTCGCTGCAAATGGGTCAACCTGAATGGGAAGGGGTAAAGATAGACCGGTTGTGCGGAATGACAGTGGATCTCAACAATCTTGGTTATAGAGATGAACCATTCGTCCTAGCCAATGATGTGTCTCGGTTTTCTATGTGAAGGACATGTCCTCGGACAACAAAGAAAAAAAAATATGCAACGAATACATCATATGATGAGCCAAAGCGTCACATAGTTCTTTCAGGAAAAGAAACATCGTGGGAATCGAGGACAAGATGACATGTCGGAAGATTATAATAAGTTTGATGAAATTCCGCCCTTCACAAAGGAAAACTGCCCAAGCATTCCGTTAAGTAAAGAAGATGCTCCATGGTTACGTCTGAAGCGGTCATAGGAATGACATATGCCAAAGTTCATGCTCATATTATGTAACTCTAGTTCATGTCTTTCGCGGTTTGGCTTGACCGAAGGATATCTTTCGTGGTTTGTGGCCTTTAGTCCCGGTTTTGTAGTCTCAGTTTTTAATATTAATAAATGTCTTGCAGCTTGTAACTTCACTAACTAGATCAATACGCCTTGGAGCTAACTAATTTCACATATTAGGGAGTGCCTCTATGACCAGTTTCTCGGAGATGCCGGGCTCGTCGGCATCTCCCTCAAAGCCGTAGTGGTGTCCCTGCTCTCGAAAACCATCTTGCAGCTTGTAACTTCACTAAGTAGATCAATACGCCTCGGAGCTAACTAATTTCACATATTTGGGAGTGCCTCTATGACCAGTTTCGGAGATGCGGAGGCTGGGCTCCGGTCATCTCCTCAACTGGCCGCAGATGGTGTCCTGCTCTCGAAAACCATCTTGTAGCTTGTAACTTCACTAACTAGATCAATCGCCTCGGGCTAACTAATTTCACATATTAGGAGTGCCTCTATGACGGTTCTCGGAGATGCGGAGGCTCGTCGGCATCTCCCCAACTGGTCGTAGTGTTGTCCCTGCTCTCTAAAACCATCTTGGAGATGCCTCAAACTGGCTGGAGGACTGGACTCACAAGGATGCATATTTATAGTACAAGCAGCTCGGCATAATGTCAACACTCACGACATAATGTCGACAATCACCCCTATTATTAGTGCTAACTCATCTTTAGTCGGTTGGTGTCTCAACCGGGACTAAATCATCTTTAGTCCCGGTTGGTGACACCATCCGGGACAAGGTATAAGCCATACGACATAATGTCGACACTCACCCCTAGTATTAGTGTTGCAGCACTCTGCCAATCCCTTCAGTCGCGGTTGGTTTCTCCAACCGGGACTAAATATGAACCCTCTCTTTATATAGGCATTTCCCTCTATTTATTAGGTAACACTCAAGACATTTATTAATATTAAAAACCGGGACAAACCGGGACTAGCTAACACTCAGGACTAAAGTCGCCCCCTTTAGTCATAATCATTCCTAGTCCTATAGTACGCAGCTTCAGGGTCTTCATCGTCGTCGTCGTCATCATCGTCATCGTCACCTGCCACTCCGGGGATCCTCAGCCCATCCATGGCATATACCAGGGGCCATTCCAGCCTCGGATTCACGGCGGGTGGAGAGGGTCTCTGGACGATCGGCTACACGGGATAGTGTGGGGCCTGTGGCGGGTGGACTCGTGGGCACCGTAGGCGAGGATGGTCTCCCCCGGCGATGTAGCGCATCACTTTGATGATAGTACGGTTCGCCCACCACAGACGACGGACGGCTACGTTGTGGTTCACCGGTGGCGGGCCATCACCCTCGTACCTAGCGAGCTCCCTTTCCCGCCTATTAGCGAAGAAGGCATTCCAGGTGTCGTAGTTGTCGGGATCCCACCGGGATCCATCCATTCCGGCGTGAGCTCGTGGTAGAAGTGGTTTGTGATGGCCGCCTGGTGTGCGGAACCTTGAGGGACAGGAGGGACAGAACCTCCTCGCCAAAGATCCGGCCGTGAGGCGGTAGCCCACGGACAAGGGTAGTTGGGCGCCTGGCGCCTCGGTCTCCTCGAGGGTCGAATGGCCCGATGGCGTTGTCCATTGTTCTAAGAGAGGAAGGTGGATAGCCATGACACGATCACCCTAAATATAGAGGAAAGGGCGAAAACTTGGCGTGAAGCTTTGGGAAATGGCGGAAATATCTTTAGTCGGTTAGTGACTACATCCGGGACTAAAAGCTCTAGTAGAAAGGAAAGGCGGGAAGAGGTGGGAAATGGCGGAAAATATTTTTAGTCCCGGTTTGTGACTACATCCGACTAAATGTGCCGTAACAATGATCATGTTTCAAAAACCTTCACAAAATGACCTATCATGTTCGAGGTTTCATGGCTTTTTCGGTCCAAATGACCGATGTTATGTGCTGAATCATGGCATAGTTTGTGATGTTGTGCCCATATTATGCATGTGTGTGTACATTGGTATGGAGAACAATGTTGCAGGAGGAAGTTTTCCTTTTTGTCGCACGGAAAAGCCCTTTTCCATTTTCCGAGCGCAAAAAACGGGTCGTTTTGTGAAGTAACCACCAAAATGCCATTTCAGAATGCTACCGTCCTATTTTCCTAAAATACTAGACCACCTTACATGGACTATCTCCCAACCGGTACATCTCAAACCTTTTCGTCCATCCCGGGTAAAAAGGACAAATGTCTGCCGAATCGGTAGGAAGTGGGTCCGGTTTGTACTACAGGTACATGATCTATCGCCGTGATTTTTGAAAAATCATTTTACACTCGCAATATGTGGTTTCTTCAGAGATCCAATGCAAGTTCTAATGATGCTCGTCCCCTATCTTCATGCACAACGGTTCGACCATAGTTAGAAATTTAGATAATTCAAAGCGGGCATAATAAATTCAAAAAAAATCCGAACAATGAAAATCCTTCGTGGTGTCATATTTTGTTACATAGTTGAAAGGAAAAATACCAGACTTGGTATATTGATCATGTTTCAAAAACCTTCACAAAATGACCTATCATGTTCGAGGTTTCATGGCTTTCGGTCCAAATGACCGATGTTATGTCTGAATCACGGCATAGTTTGTGATGTTGTTCCATATTATGCATGTGTGTGGACATTGGTATGGAGAAAATGTTGCGGAGGAAGTTTTCCTTTTATCGCAGGAAAAGCCCTTTTCCATTTTTCGAAGCAAAAACGGTCGTTTTGTGAAGTAACCACCAAAATGCCGTTTCACAATGCTACCGTCCCATTTTCCTAAAATACTAGACCACCTTACATGGACTATCTCCCAACCGGTACATCTCAAACATTTTCATCCATCCCGGGTAAAAAAGGACAAATGTCTGCCGAATCGGCAGGAAGTGGGTCCGGTTTGTACTACAGGTACATGATCTATCGCCCGTGATTTTTTGAAAAAATCATTTTTAGACTCACAATATGTGGTTTCTTCAGAGATCCAATGCAAGTTCTAACGATGCTCGTCCCCTATCTTCATTTTAAAAGGTTACATTAATTATTTTTTAAAAATAGAAAATGGTTTTGGATTATTTATTCAAATCCATACACTTCTTATGTTTAAAGTTTTTCTAAATTCCAAATTAATATTCAAAAATATAAGTTAATTCATTTTAAAAGGTTACATTAATTATTTTTTAGAAATAGAAAATGGTTTTGGATTATTTATTCAAATCCATACACTTCTTATGTTTAAAGTTTTTCTAAATTCCAAATTAATATTCAAAAATATAAGTTAATTCATTTTAAAAGTTTACATTAATTATTTTTTAGAAATAGAAAATGGTTTTGGATTATTTATTCAAATCCATACACTTCTTATGTTTAAAGTTTTTCTAAATTCCAAATTGATATTAAAAAATATAAGTTAATTCATTTTTAATTGTAAATGGTTCATATTTTAAATGGTTACATTAATTGTTTTTTAAAACAGAAAATGGTTTTGAATTATTTATTCAAATCCAAACACTTTTTATGTTTAAAGTTTTTCTAAATTCCAAATTAATATTCAAAAATATAAGTTAATTCATTTTAAAAGGTTACATTAATTAATTTTTAAAAATAGAAAATGGTTTTGGATTATTTATTCAAATCCATACACTTCTTATGTTTAAAGTTTTTCTAAATTCCAAATTGATATTAAAAAATACAAGTTAATTCATTTTTAATTGTAAATGGTTCATATTTTAAATGGTTACATTAATTATTTTTAAAATGAAAATGGTTTTGAATTATTTATTCAAATCCAAACACTTTTATGTTTAAAGTTTTCTAAATTCCAAATTAATTATCATTTAAAAACAATACAAATTTAAACCCCAAAATAAAAAATAAGGCGGAACAGAGAGAAAATACCGAAATTTTTGAAATCAGGAATATGTCCGGTTGGAGGCACCAACCGAACTAAAGACCTAGCGCCAACCCTTGGTCTGCTAAAATATTGGAGTATACGTCCGTTGGTGGCTCCAACCGACGTATGCTTTTAGTCGGTTGGAGCCACCACGGACTAAAGGCCATTCGCTTATAATCGACGTCTCCTTTCTTCTTCCCCATCTCACTTCTGCTTCTCACACCGACGCACCCTCGGCCGGCAGCTGCCCGAGCTCGCCGCCACCCGCTGTTCGCCGCCGCCCGACTCTCCACGCGCCCATTTTTCCCTCGCGTGACCTCAATCGCTGGATTGGAAGCTCGTCCGTGCCGCCTCCGTCGATTCCGGTCTCCCGAGCTTCGCGGCCTCGCCACCACCTCCGTCGTGTTCCTGGTGAGCTGTTGATCCTCACGTTGTTCTTCTTTCTCTCCCTCTCCTCCTGTACTACTCTCCCCGCGTGTGCCCGACGACGCCGCCGCTCGAGCTCGACGGAGGCGACGCTCCGGTGACCAACAAGGAGCGGCGCCACCACTCCTCCTGATCGCGCTCTCTCTAACGCCCATCCAGCGCGTCAGGTGCCCGATATCGCCACGGCGCCAGGAGCTCACCGCCAGTGGCGTCTTGACCTCACTCGTGCTCGCGTGGCAGCTGATGTGGCATGGGGCCCATCAGTCAGCCTCAGTGGGTATAATTCTCTGTGGTAGGAAAATGATCTGTACGCGTGGAGGCTGAGTTGGCACTGGGGCCCTTCTGTCAGTCTCACTGGCTAGGGGGCGCCCCGGTGTAAAAACTATTTGCCTTTTTTTTTAATTCCAGAAAATGATTTAATATTGTAAAATCAATAACTTATTGTTTATAAGTCAGAAAAATACAAATAATATATCAAATTATTCAGAAAAATGAAACCTATCTATCTAAACTATAATCATGCATTGTTCAACAACTTAAATGACAAGTATAATTAGAATAACAAATGCACCCCTCTCATATGTTCCGGAGTTTCCCCGAGTTAGGGTTTTCACCCCTCGAAACCCCGATTAAATCGTCGAGCATGTCTTAGGGTTACATTCAATGCAAATTAACTTGTCATATCATCATACTTTCTTGAGCATTGCATCGATGCCATGTGTTGATTGTTTCCCTTTCTTTTCGGTGTTTCGATTATTAGGTTTATTATTAGTTAGGTATTATTAGGTTTATTAATTACTTTGGTATTATTGGTCTTCGCCCCACTTGGTCACCACCGTGGGTAGCCCAGCACGATTCACATTGTCAAGCAACTTAGGTGCATGTGGGTTCGACGATGTGCCTATCTACTACGGTTTCCCTTTCTCTTAATTTTTATTATTGTGTATGTATATATTAGGGTTTCTCTGAATTAGGGTTTATATCTCTCAACACCGTACTTAACTTTCTCCTTTAGCCGCTTTGACTTATTCGTTTTTCCACCTATGCAGAAAATATGGACCCACACGTCAGAGATGAAGAAAAGGAAGAGTTGATCCAAGGTGTGATCCGTGGGGAAGATAATTTAGACGTATCAACGTTTCTGAACAACTCCGGTGAGGGTGATCCTATTTTTACCGGAGTAGACAACTTGTTTGAGGTTGAAGGTGTTGCCTTCCACGAGGGAGAAGGCGATGCCTTGTGTAATCGAGAAGACGACCGCTCCGGTGAGGTGCATGTAAAATAAATCAATTCATTAATTAATCATATGCTATCTATATAGAAATAGTAACGACGATCTTTCTTCTTTTAGCCCTCCGGATCGAAGGAATCTACTGAAAAGAGCGGACGAGGCCCAACCAAAAAGTTGCAAGACCATGAGAGGTTTAGGATCGAAGATGTCGCTGAAGACGGCAAACCGATGGCTCCAAGTTATGCAACCAAATTTGGCACAATGCGGAGTAATCGTTAGAGACTTAATCCGATCACCATTAGAAATTGGAATAGGCCTGCTAATGCGGATGAAGAGGAACATGTTTATTTGTCCCTAACCACGCCAAAGATTTCTTGTGGAAGAGGCTCATGGTTAATTTCAAACTATCAAGATAGAGCTGGATCCAAATGCGGAGGATCCAGCTTGAGGATGCTACAACATGGGAGAGCCATGGAGGCTAAGGTCAGGGAGTGGGCTTTGAAGAAGATGGCCCAGTGTTTCACCAACTGGAAGAAAAGATTGCACCTTGACTATGTCGTGAAAGAGAAGACTCCCGATTTCAAGAATATTCAGTTTGAGAAGATAAAACCATTCTAGGCTGAGTTTGTGGAATACAAGAAATCAGAAAAAGCTAAGAAAATGTCTGAAACGAATAAGCCGAATGCTACTAACAAGAAGTATCACCATACTATGGGGCAAGGTGGCTACAGGGCTGGCATTCCTAAGTGGGAGAAACTTGAGCAGGAACTGCGTGATAAAAGATCACCCCAGAGACAGACGATTGGGTAGAACGTGCAAGGAATTGGTTTTACGGGCATGGGGGCACGTTGGACTCGGAAGGGAGGTGTATATATAACATACGACATAAAGAAGACCCCTTGCCAATCGAGAGGATCAGAAAAGCAGTAAAGGCTGTTAAAGATGGGGACTTCATTCCCGATAGAGAGAATGATGAGCTCACACTCGCCCTTGGAAATAAGGAACATGATGGACGAACACGAGGCACAATAGGCTCCTAATCATGGAGGACTGGGTTTCCCGAAGAGAGGAAGAAATATCCTGATAGAAGCCGTCAGAGGAGTAAGGACAGGCGGCGGTTGAAGCGAAAGTCGGAAAAGCGAATCGCGCACTTAAAGAAAGTACTACCGCCCATCTCAAAGACACTACATTCGATGCTACCTATCGAATAATCGAAAAGCGATGTGGCTTCCACCGAGGTCCCGGTGATGACAATGGCGATGCCGATGATGCAACGATGGCTCTGTTGGCTACCCAAAGGATGATATCACAGAGATGACACCTGCGAGCTACATGTCAAAGTTGTGAACATATCAATGAAGGTGGCGGTCGGCTATGCCTTACCAATTGGACCCACACCACCTTACCACGTCGTCCGGTTCGAGGGCTACTGTTGTCGGCGTGGATGAAATCATGCCCACCTTTGAGGTTTTGGATCTTCACTACCTGCTGGTGAAGGGATGTGGATCGTCTTTGGATGACGAAAAACGTCACCATTCTATGGTCGAAGGAATGTATCGTGCTTCAAAATCACACGCCAAGGCCATCTTCGCCGCCTCACCGTCTCCGAGGTCGCCGCCATGCAGCCGTCTTCGTCGCCTCACCCGCGGCTCTCGCCTCACCAATCTCCGGTGCAGCCATCGCGCTGAGCCATCGCGGCGCCAGATAAAAAGCGTTGCGTGCCATTATCGTCGTAGCGATCGCCGAAACGTAAACAAGAGCCTCGCCCAAAAGTACCAAAGGAGCCGCCCAAGAGAGCTTATGACTGATCAAGAGGAGATCTGGCGATCATTGATGCGAAACAGCGTTTTTCGCTAAGCTGAGGCGGCCGAAAGAGCCAGAGTTCCCCAGCACCAAAGAAGAAAAAGCCAAAGTGTTGAAAATGCTAAAGAATCTTCATCAACCCGAGCCAAAGCTGTCATCAGACTATGAGCGTTCTATTCTCAAGTCACATGCGTCACAAAAAGCCTCGAAGAGCAGTACTGATGCAAGCGGGAAATCTGTTGCCCAGCTCGGAGAACAAGCAAAACAGACTTGCGCCCCTCTCAAGGTGATTTCTCAAACCAATGTGGGGTCGAGCAAATATGGGGCGAAGATCAAGATGATCCAGAGGTAGTTACTGTCTGGAGAAAGCCGCTGCTCAAGGTATGAGTATTGCCCAAGACTTATCCCGATTAGAGTTCTTCCCGTGAATGAAGTAGCATACAAATACCAAAGATGGAAAACCTCTCGTCAAACTGAGGAGGTAAACAATCTTCCAACAAAATGCGAAGATTGCACAACCGGTACATGCATGCCACAAGGCCGGGCTAACTAGATAGTCTTGAGGGTTACAAAAAAGCATCATGGGAAAGATAAGGATGACATGATATCCATTGAATTTGATGAAGTATTTCAATTATTCAATCAAGACGCCTTGGACAAATCGATCATCGCTGCCTATTGTAAGTACTAATTTTGTAATTAATTTAGTCTCAGCTATATTATTTTGTTTATTGCATGTATATAATCATCTTGTAATATGCAGAATGAAGATTCTCGAATGCAGAGAGGACAAATCTATGACATTGGCTTCATTGACCCATATTGGGTTCATGAAGCTAATCTCAAAATAAGCCCCGGATACGGAGGATAATATAGTACAGCGTTAAGGTTTCAAGAAACCAAAAGGAAATACTATTTCCTTACAACTTCCAGTGAGTGTTATTGTCTTGTATACACTTTCTATTTCGCTTACTCGATGTTAAGTATATAATTGATTAGTTATGCATTTGCAGCTTCCACTATATTATGTTAATCATTCAACTTGACAAAGGGCGTGTACTAGTCATGGACTCGAAACATAAACCCCTTGAGACGTGGAAGGACATGCAGATACTTCTCCAGCGGTAATTCTAATCATTACGACACTATATCGGCAACGTTCGTGAATTTTATGATATCAAGTACTTAATAACTTATTTTATTCGCTTTTCTCATGGGCAGCGTTTGAAACGGTTCACCAACAAGGCTATGGGTGTTTGGAAAGAGGAGCTTACATTTCAACCACTAAATGTAAGCACCACTAGCTATATCCGCGCATCTCTTTGATTCTAGTTTTGATACAGTTATTATCATGCTTGATTATTATTTTGATTGAACTCTATTCTCGTAAAGTGCCTGACGCAGGGACCAGGTAACAATCTATGTGGATACTATGTATGCGAGTTCATCCGGCAGACGTGCGATGAGAAGGGCAGAAATTTAGAGCAACTCCACGTACGTAAACAATTTCTATAGTTTTTAATTACAATCAAATTGTGTTTAGTTTCATTCATATAGGCTGACTCCTTTTTTAAATCAGATCGAACGTCTACGGGACGGTCTTCTGCCAAAGGATCGCGTACGAGCAATTCAGGAGGAATTGGCGGGATATTTGGATGCAGAAGTCCTAAACACACAAGGGGAATACTACTCGGCTGTGTATAGACAATAGGAATTGTAAAAATAGCAACTTTCAAGAAATTGGCCGGTAGCATCGAATAGCAACTTTTGTATGTAGTGCATGAACTCGATCCGTGTATTGAATATAATGTTGTCATCATGATGTAATATAAGGTTCCTTCATTGATAAGTGCAAAACAATAAATAAACAATAAAATAACCTAAATGAATTCTCTGTCGCGGCATAAAAAGTGGTGAAAATGCTGCCGCGGCAACAAAATGTGCCAAAATGAATTCTCTGCCGCGACAGAGAAATTGGTCAAATCTCTGCCGCGGCAGCAGGTTATTAGTCCCGGTTCGTGTTATGAACCGGGACTAATGCTCCACCTCGCTCACGATGCCGCCCCTATTTGTCCCGGTTGGTGGGGCAACCGGGAATGAAGGTTAGAGCTTTAGTCCCGATTGCCCCGTCCCGGTTGGGCAACCGGGACTAATGGCCCTTACCAACCGGGACGCATGGGGCGTTTTCTACCAGTGCCTACGGAATTGTATTAAGAAGAAGACCTCGGGGCACAAGGGAGTGAGCCAGCGCTCGAACCTGTGTCGCTGTCATCCCCCAAAGACAGCTGCGTGCGGCTAGCCAAGTGGTTGACGCCCACTTCCCCACCATAGTAAAATCAAACCATAGTGTCCGAATGTATTTTCTAAGTTTGGCCAAGTAGTGTGAGTGGAGTTCCGGCAAAGTTAGTAGAACGGCAAGACGATTTTTTTTAGAAAAGAGTATATTTTAATATCAAAGGATACCAATTACACCAGAATCTGCAATAACGCATGCCCTATGGCTCTACGGATGCACATAGCCTAGAAAAAAGAATTCCAAAAAAAAAGAAAAGTCCCGCTACAGAGAACTAATCCTCAAAGTAACGACAGTGACACCATCAGAACAACACCAGAAGTCCTCCACTCCAATAACAACGCCTTCAAGAAGGAAACAATGCCCAAGCGCCGTCGTTGCCTGATCAAAGATCATAGGTTTTTATCATGGAAAAAGTCCTCGCTCACAAAACAATGCCTTCAACAAGGTCATTGCCAGGCACAACCAGTTAAGGCCAGACCTTGGATTTTCATCCTGCAAGATAAGACTGGGAACTCCCCCTGTGTTGTCTTCCAGCACCAACAGTCGCTGCAACGAGTCTCAGATCACGCAGCCAGATCTCCGTCACCACAAGAACAAAAATCGCCATCGCTACCCTCATATTTCCGCTATCCTGACATTCTTCGCATCTGACTTCACCATGGCTCTAAGAATGACGCTTGGTGGGAACATACAATAGAGCTTCGCAACGTTCCCGCTGAAACCAAACGGCCAGAAGAACGGCGAGACGATGGTGGACTCGATTCAGACCGAGTGTTCTAGTTAGCGACAGAAAGGAGAGACGACAAAGCAATGTTCTGCTTGATGCATCTTCATTATAGCTATATGGCTCTTTTATCTTCACGTGTGGGATACGATAATACAACAGATCTTCATGTTTGTGTCGTGGACGTCAAAAGGGATTTTCTCGAAATAGGCTTTTGCCCTACGGAATTGTATTAAGAAGAATACCTCGGGACACAAGCGAGTGAGCCAGCGCTCGAACCTGTGTCGTTGTCATCCCCCCACAGACAGCTGTGTGCGGCTAGCCAAGTGCTTGACGCCCACTTCCCCACCATAGTAAAATCAAACCATAGTGTCCGAATGTATTTTCTAAGTTTGGCCAAGTAGTGTGAGTGGAGTTCCGGCAAAGTCAGTAGAACGGTGAGACGATTTTTTTTTGGAAAAGAGTATATATTAATATCAAAAGATACCAATTACACCCAACATCTGCAACAACGCATGCCCTACCGCTCTACGGATGCACATAGCCCAAAAAAAAGAAAAGTCCCGCTGTAGAGAACTAATCCTCAAAGTAATGACAGTGACACCATCAGAACAACATCAGAAGTCCTCCACTCCAATAACAACGCCTTCAAGAAGGAAACAGAGCCCAAACGCCGTCGTTGCCTGATCACAGATCATAGGTTTTCATCCTGGAGAAAGTCCTCGCTCACAAAACAATGTCTTCAACAAGGTCATTGACAGGCACAACTAGTTAAGGCCAAACCTTGGATTTTCACCCTGCAAGATAAGACTGGAAACTCCCCCTGTGTTGTCTTCCAGCACCAACAGTCGTTGCAACGAGTCCCAGATCACGCAGCCAGATCTCCGTTGTCACAAGAACAAAAATCACCATCGCTACCCTCATATTTCCCCTATCCTGACATTCTCCGCATCTGACTTCACCATGGCTCTAAGAATGGCGCTTGGTGGGAATAAACAATAGAGCTTCGCAACGCTCTCGCTGAAACCAAACGGCCAGAAGAATGGCGAGACGATGATGGACTCGATTCAGACCGAGTGTTCTAGTTAGCGACAGAAAGGAGAGACGACAAAGCAATGTTCTGCTTGATGCATCTTCATTATAGCTATATGGCTCTTTTATCTTCACGTGTGGGATACGATAATACAATAGATCTTCATGTTTGTGTCGTGGACGTCAAAAGGGATTTTCTCTAAATAGGCTTTCGCCCCGCTATAGATTATATAGCAATCAAACCGATAGTACAAGATATTGCTGGGGCAGCAGCAAACACACACCCAAACAAAAGAAAGAAAAGAAGAAAGAAAATGGATACAGAGGCGGATCAACTAAACGACGGTGACCCACAACCGCTGCGCCCTCTGGATAAGTACCACCACGGCTTCTAACACAGAATCACCACGCACCAAGCAACACCTTCAAGAAGGAAGGCGATGCCACTGTTGCCCGGACCAGAGACTGGTCCTAGGGTTTTTTGTGCTCAAATATGACGATATGCCATACTCTTTTGCTCCCACGGCTCGGGTTCCTGTTATGCAATTTGTGTGCTATTTATTCCAAGTTGACACTGCATACTTGTTCAGAGTTTCGGGCTGTTCACCACGCTACAGAGTTGCCTAGCAAAATTGCAAAACTTAGGTTCCCATTGCATGCTCCCCTGTTCTGCCTCGATAGCCGCTGGCTTGTTTTGTTGTGGTGGCGGAGATCTCTTCGTCGGCTCCCACACCAACCAACAATTGGCGTTGCCTCCATCACCGACCCAATGACCGTGTCGGTCTTGCAAGCAACAACTCATGTTCAGTTAGAGCCAACTTGGCTGTCATGGATCCTGTTATAGCTCATACCAACATCCAGACTCCAGATATTAAATTGGGAGGTGTGGTTCTCTCTCACATTGGCCTAAGGCAGCCATTAGAACATCTGCTGATTTGACCAACACAAATGAATTAGAGACGGTGGGAGGAGGAGATTGATCTCGGTGCTGTTCGGTGGTGGCGGTAGGTAGGGGTAGCGACAAAGGCGGTGAGAGGAGGGGATTAGTCCTGAACCATTGCGACAACAAGCACGATTCAAGCTTCTGTAGTCGCTGACCGGCCTCATCCTTCACCTGGAAGCGGCGACGACCCTGATGTTACTCCCCGCCAAGTCCGACTGTATCCTTATGAGAGCACCTCTAGCGATACCGTATCCGGTCCCGTATCACAAAATAATCGTCAGTTTGCGATATGAGAAGAAAAAAGCGGCTTATCTAGACACCGCATATCGTATCGTATTTGATTTTTTTTTACAGTTCATCATAAATAGACGCTTCCATGCTGCATATTTTCAGTATGAAGGACTTCTGATATGGTTTACCGCAAATGTAAAAACGGTTGGCGGAAGGGAATATTCAACTACAGTGTCTGTTAGAAATAACCACGACACGACTCCAGCACGATGGAGTATGGATATTGTGTGTACGTATACAAACAGGTTTAGAGATCATGTAGTATACGTGTTTGAGTCTGAGTAGGATAGGAGGTCGAATCATACTCTAACTGAGCATATATATATATACACGTAACCTGTCCCTGTAAACGGCACCCGAGCAATTGAGAAAATAAAGAGAGGAAAGAGTACAAGGCGCGATACGTGCCTTTGGCAAATCATCTTTGTTTTATGTGCTCGTACGTGATTTAGTACGTACGTGTATCTCGGCGACTTGTCCTTGTGTACGTCTCGCCGGAGTTAAATGAGTGATCTTGCCGCTATCGCGTCGTCTGTTGTCGGAAAGTACTCGACGAACGGCGTCGCATATCGGGCCATTTCCAACAATTGGTATCAGAGCCAAGGTCGTCGTCCGTGATCTGCTGAAAGTACTAGGAGGTCATGGCGATGGTGAAGTTTGGCGACAGCTCGGCATCGGCACCGGTGACAGAGACGGTGGGGGCGTCTTTGTATCCGTGCCTCGATCGCAAGGACTACGGGCTATGGGCACTCAACATGGAGGTGGCCATGGAGGCTCAGGAGGTTTGGGAGGCCGTCGATCCAGGAGGCAACGAAACGCTAAGGGAGGCGCTGGAAGGATCGCCAAGTGTTAGCGCTCTATTCCGTCGTGCCAAGGACGTGATGCATCACCTCGTCGGAAAGAAATCGGCGAAGGATGCATGGGACGATCAAGATCTTGCACCAAGGTCATGCCAGCGTGAAGGCGCATCTTCAAACTTTGACAAAAACTATGAAGATCAAGATGGAGGAGAGCGAGACGGTTGATCGGTTGCCGCCTGCTTGCTACCCTTGTCAACGCAATCGTGGGATATGGCGAGAAATTGGATGAGATCAAGAACGTCGGAAGGTTCTCGCGGCGCCGGCGCGCTACATGCAGATCGTTACATCGATCGAACAATGTCTCGACCTTAATACATTGACGGTTGAGGATCTCGTCGGAAGATTCAAGGCACACGATGAGAGAATCCGAATCAGCTTCGGTGATCCAGAACAGGTTGAGCACCTGATGCTCACAAAGCAGCAATGGATGACTCTTTCAAAAGAAAAGCAAGGAGGCTCCATGAGCGGCAAGGAGAAACAACGCCATGAAAAAGTATATCGCGGGCGGGAGGATGAAGATGACGCCCATGGCGGAGGAAGTTTGACATAAAGAAATTAAGGTGTCATAATAAGCGCGGTGAGCTCGGTCACTTCAAGGCTGATTGCCGAAAGCACCAAAGGAAAGGAGGGCTCTCGCCCGGGAAGGAGATGATGGACCGATGATCTTGATGCTCGAAATGGCGAGTTGAAGGATGAGGAGGATCCTCCATCACCGTCTATGGAGATTGTGGCGCAAGTGGATCACGATCTACCGTGTGTGCATCATGAGGAACAGAGTGCCGCGTTCCCATGTGAAGCCAAGTTTGAGGCAAGTGAAGCCTCGAAACTTGTTCATGGCGATCTATGCGTTGGAATATCACCCGCAACTCCGTCTGGCAATCAGTTCTTCATGCTTGTGGTGGATGATCATAGTAAATACATGTGGATTGTGTTGCTGAAAAGTAAGGATCAAGCTCAACAAGCATTCGAGAAGATCAAGGAAGCCGAAGAGTTCAAGGTGGAGGCAAAGATAAGAGCCCTACGCATTGATGAGGGGGGTGAGATGCATCAAACTGTGTTGACCATGGCACGAAGCATGATGAAGAGTAAAGGCTTGCCAGGAAAATTCTGGGGTGAGGCAGTCAATACGGCTGTGTATTTGCTGAACATGGAATCTACTGAGAGTGGAGTTGGTACAACACCGTACGAAGCATGCTACGGATGGAAGCCCTCGGTTGATCATCTTCGTACTTTTGGATGTGTGGCGCATGTAAAGGCGGAATTGGCGGAGCAACGTATTCCAATGATCATGACAGGCTATGAAGGCTCAAAGACATACCGCTTGTGCAATCCTTATACCAATAAGGTGGTTTTCAAGGGAGACGTAATCTTTGAGAAAGACAAGTCATGGAATTGGGGCTACAACCGGAATATTCAACTTTTCACGTCACGTGGGATCTTGAGTATGAAGAAAATATGGATCAATCGAGCTTATCCTTGTCAGCAAGTTCGGGCCCAGAAGACATTGAAGGCCTAGGGGCAGCTCCAAGCGTGGACACCAGGCCAGAAGCACTAGGGATTCTCCCAGAAGACAAAGAGTTCGAAGAAAAGGCTAGTCTGTGGCCAGAAGATACGGAACTGGAAGGGTGTACAGATGCATGCGCAGCGATACCTGCACTTGTTTGCCCAACAATTAGAGGAGGAGGGGGAGCTGAAGTGAGCCCAGCAAATATGCCAGCAAGGCCAGAAGACGATGGTCCAAGAGTGTGGACTGGTGGCCAGATAGATGGAGGAGACCCAACAATAGGGGGTGTAGATCCATCAAAAGGCTTTTCACGTGGTATAAAGAATCTAGAAGAAAACAAATTTGAGTTACATCCTACTTATTTGTTCTATTGCATCCAAGAGCACCGGCAAGTAGTAGATCAAATATGTGAGGCATCGATGAGAAAGTACTTCATCAAACCAAGTATAATGTCTCAAGGCGTGGACAAAAAGGATAGTCGGCGTGAAGGCATGGAGAAGGGCGCGGACAAAAAGGACTGTCGGCGTGAAGCCATGGAGAAGCCGACAAGAGCAAAGACGGCGATATGGGTAACACAAGAGACGACGAAAGCAATGTCGAAGAGGACGCCTGGAGCGGCGAAAGCAATGCCGTGGATGATGCCCGCAAGGAGCAGCTGGCATATTTGGGATCCAGGTGGATGTTGAAGAGTAGGTCGTGCTTAGGGGGTGATTGTTAGAAATAACCACGACACGACTCCAGCACGATGGAGTATGGATATTGTGTGTACGTATGCAAACAGGTTTAGAGATCATGTAGTATACGTGTTTGAGTCTGAGTAGGATAGGAGGTCGAATCGTACTCTAGCTGAGCATATATATATATACACGTAACCTGTCCCTGTAAACGGCATCCGAGCAATTGAGAAAATAAAGAGAGAAAAGAGTACAAGGCGCGATACGTGCCTTTGGCAAATCATCTTTGTTTTCTGTGCTCGTACGTGAATTAGTACGTACGTGTATCTCGGCGACTTGTCCTTGTGTACGTCTTGCCGGAGTTAACCGAGTGATCTTGCCGCTATCGCGTCGTCTGTTGTCGAAAAGTACTCGACGAACGGCGTCGCATATCGGGCCATTTCCAACAGTGTCTCGTGTCGCCGTCGCCGAAAATCGGTTACCGAAGGTCAATTCCGGTCATCCCGTCGTCGCCATAAAGCCGGAAGTCGGCCGCCGGAGTTGGCAGCTAGCACGGCGCGCCGCGCGCGCACGCACGCAGCAGCAGCTAGCTAGTCAGCGTACGCAGGTGGCTCGTACACACACGCAAGAGGAGCTAGCTCGTGCGCGCACCCACGCAGCAGCTAGCTAGGACGGCACGGACGCAGCTAGCTTGGACGATGAGCAAGCAGCTAGCTGGCGATTCCGGCCAACGGAGGTGCAATTCTGGCCGGGGGCGGCGTGATTTTGGCCGGCGGCGACGTCTTCTCGGAGCAGTGGTGGGCGTCCGATCTAGATTCGCGAGTTTACAAAGAAAACGATAAAATATTTGTGGGTACATTTTATTTTGTGGTACACTTATGCTAGATCTGTTTTGCGTCGATATTTTTCACACCAAAAAACCTTGTTGTGGTTTACCGCAGTATGGCCAGATGCGATATCTGCTAGAGATGCTCTCAACAACGGGATATCGTGAGATTGGCCAGATCCAATATTTTTCGAAGAAACCTTACTCTTTTATTTTAGGTATATATAGATTGGTATGTTTGAAATGCTATAACAAATTATTTCTTTGAGAAACACAGCACAATCACAGATGCTCACAACATGTATATGTATTCATCCCTATAAACACACACGCACACATCCTATCCTTATGAACACCTTCGAGAGACTGAGTCGGCGGATCGGGTCTTGAGATTGACGAAGTCACCACCACTAGTGCACAACACACCCTTTAATAGCGGTTCAGGAGACCCTCTAACAGCGGTTTTAGAACCGCTGTTGAGGGTACCGAAGGGAATATGCCCGAGAGGCAATAATAAAGTGGTTATTATCGTATTCCTTATTTATGATAAAAGTTTATTTTGCATGCTATAATTGTATTAATACGGAAACGTTAATACATGTGTGTTTAATAAACAAATAGAAAGTTCCTAGTTATGCCTCTCTTATAAACTAGCTCGTTGATTAACAAGATGATCAAGGTTTCCTGATCATGGACATTGGATGTTGTTAATAACGGGGTCACAACATTAGTGTAATGGTGTGATGAACATTCATCCGAAGTATAGCATTACGATCAAAGTCATTGAGTTTATATTGCTATAACAACTTACAGTGATCCTAATCCTTAGACCATGAGATCATGTCAATCACTAACACCGGAAGAGTTTCTTGATAACATCAAACGTCACACCGTAATGAGGTGATTATAAAGATGGATTCAGAACTACTAAAGTGTTATGTTGAGGCCCATGGATCGAGAGTGGAATTTGTTCATCCCGATGACGGATAGATATGCTCAGGCCCTCTCGGTGATATCACATTGATTAGCTTGCAAGCAAGTGATTTGATCACTAGAATGTTATATCACGGAACGAGAAAGAGTGCATGTCGATACGAGATCAAACTAGGTATGGAGATACCGATGATCGAATCTCGGACATGTAATATATCGCGAAACAAAGGATTAAGATACTAGCGTAAAGGTTCCACGATCACAAGAAAGTCATCGTTGAATGTATGGGAGTCGATGGGTCTCCGATCCCGCTCGATTATTGATCTGAGAGGGGTCTCGATCATGTCCGCATTATTCACGAACCGTAGGGTGACACACTTAAGAGACACCGACATCCATTTGGAGCAAAAGTTTCATGCCGAAAAGAAAAGGAAAGCGCAGGAATTTATTTCACTAGACACCGAAACTGTTTCGGTTGAAATTGCTGAAACTGGTTCTGCATGTGAAATAGAATACTAGCAAGGGGTTTTATGTGAATGTTTGTTAATTAAAGTAATTAACAAAATTCTGAATAAATAAATAAAAGAGTTTTATTTAAATGAGAGCTTGCATTAAATTTGGTGGAAATTTAATGCATGTGAGTGGATTTATGAGTGGAGGCTTTTTAATGGGAGTGGAGGCTTTTCATTTTGAGTGGGAGCTCCACCCACATGAATGTGGAAGAGGTGGGGGCAGCCCCATGGCTGGGCGCATGGCCCCTTGGGTGCCCCCCTCTCCCCTATAAAAGGCCCCCCTCTCCTCCTCTCACAACACACCTCCTCGTGAAGGATCTCTCTCCCCCTCTAGAATTTATCCCCCATGGTCTCGGACTAGCGAGATACATGTTCCCGGTGGCTTTTCGGCAAGAAAGAGTTGTGCTTCCGCTGCATCGCTGGAGCGAGGAGGCGGAGGTTGCTCGGCGCCTCGAACGCAGGTGCCAGCACGGATGCGCTGCTGTTTTGCGGCGCTAGGACTTCCTCTCGATCTTGAGATCGGCAAGAGATCGTCTACATCAACCACGAGTTTGGACTCGTTAAGCTTTGTCGGTCTTCAAGGGTATGTTCTCTACGGATATACATCCGCCCGTTGTTTGTATCTAATAGATAGATCTTGGTACATAGTTGTTCCCATCGAGGAAATTTTTTGTTTTCTATGTCGAACCCTACAAAGGGTATCAGAGCCGGATCTATGCGTAGATACTTTGCACGGGTAGTACACATATGAGTATGTGGGCGATGATGATCATTTTATTGCTTCTTAGTTGTACTTTGGATATTGGTGGCATAGTGGGATGAAGCGGCCCGGACAAACTTTACATGTCCTCGCACATGAGACCTGTTCCACGCTTGACATGCAACTAGTTTTGCATAAGTGGCTAGCGGGTGTCTGTCTCTCCTACTATAGTCAATATCTAATTTGCAACGAGTTGTCAACAATTTGGTTATCCTCGTTGTGGTTCATGTTCGTAGGTAAGAACGGTTCTATCTCGAAAGCCCTAAGCCACGTAAAACTTGCAATGGATAAATTAGAGGCGTCTAGTTTAGATTGTTGCTGGGCTAGTGTTATGATATGGTGATGTTGTAAGTAGAAGTATGAGATGATACTCTTACAACACACATAACGTGTAATCTCCATAGACCTTGGACTTACACATATAGGTATGATAGTGATCATACCACGGTGCACATGATAGAGATCATATGCGGGAACCATATCATTCCACTAATAAACATGTGATGTTTGATAGCATCTTATATTGCTTGTTTGGCGTTTTATTAGCATAATAAGATGATCCCTCATTTAAATATCAAGATAAGAATGTGTTCTTCCTTTAGTATGCACCGATTATGTTCTCGCCGCCCAAGACATCACGTGATGATCGGGTGTTTTGGATCCACGACCATATTTCGGTGTAAGCTTACACACGCCAATACTAAGGTTCTTACTTGGCGAGCCTAGCATGTAGACATGGCCTCGGAACACGGACCGAAAGGTTAAGCATGAGTCATATAGTAGATATGATGCCCATTTGATGCTCGCTTTGAAGCTACACCGACTCACGTGATGATCGGACTTGGTGTAGTGGATTTGGTTCATGTAATCACCAAAAGGCACGAGGGATGTCGTTTTGAGTGGGAGTTCATTTCTAATTTGGATTAGTAGAACTCAATTTATCATAAATTAAATCAAAGTGAATTTGCATAATTTGTTGTAGTCATTGGCATTCGCTCACCACCTTATGCATAGTTGTAATTGAGATAATAGAACTATAGAATTCTGGATATATACTTCTTAACTGGTATCGTATTGTATTGAGTGTCAATCTAAAGTTTAAAGTCCTATTGCAAACTTTCAGCAAAATTCTATTTACTCCGTGAAATTTAATAATTGGTATTAAATCGAGAGTAACAATTCCAGTGTTAGTATCTTAAGTATCATGTTTGCCTCCATGATTCTTGATTTAAACATCAAGTTTATCTAGGAGCTGAAAGAATTGTTTTAAACCATCAGTTGTGGCATATATAACGATATCTGAAACAATGTTTTGTTTGCAATATGATAGAGTATAATATATGTTCTCATATTGGATGAGAATTTGCGAAGGTTGGAGATGCTAGACATCCTAATCATCCAAAAGGATTTTGGAAAGTAATGTTATACTCACGATTCGCCTTTATAAGCTAAAGTAGCTTGATCATGAAAGTCGTCATGATAAGGGTGAATAGAATATGTATGTAAAATGTTTACTACACTAAAAGATTACTAAAGAATGGATTTTGAAAGAATACCGATCATTTTGATGATGGTGATCTACTTCAAAGTGCAAGTCCAAAGGTATTATTATTTGAATATACACGCTTTGGACTATGTGTCATGTATATGGCGCCACTTTTGATGTTGATAGATTCTTTTAAAAGGAAAAGGAAATGCTGAAAGAGAATCTATAAAATATATTTGGCAGAAAAGAAAAGATTGGAAATATCCAATTTAGGTATATATATGATATACAAGTTATGGTTGTATTCTTTGCTTGTTAAACAATGTGGTTCTTGGGTATTGGATACCGAATTGGTTGGTATGAAATTTCATACGAAACGATGCAATTCATGAACCACAATGGCCTAAGTAACTAGCAAGAGAATATGTGATGATGTTCATCGAAAACAAACAAACCGTTGTTTGTATTTCTCGTTGACATCAAAGCTTGACTTCAAGATTTGTTTTAATAATTGTTATTTAAATCAGGTATTATGAGAACAAAGGTTGTTCAAATAATTACCGTATTCCATATAAGATGGATGATTTACAAATCTAGTTGGAGAAATCACATCCATAAAACCTAATGCTAAAATGTCGCAAGACAAATGATTGAAAGATCACTTACGAAGTGACATCGCTGTTTAAATTATATTGGAAAGAAAACATGAAGAATCTCCATATTCATGGATTTTTGGAGTCTTTGATTTGATCAAGTGACGCTTGTGAGACTTTCCTCGGGATAATTAAAACTTCGTTCAAAGGCCAAAGAAGAACGAATGACTAAAATATTGGAATTTATACATATCGATGTATGTAGTCCATTATGTGCAACAGAAGCGATGGGTTTCAACTTCATATGCTTTCTCCGGTTTTTTGAGTGAATATTCACTTAATGAGAAAGAAGTATGAAATATTTGAAAAACGTTTTCAAAGACTTTCAAGATGAAGTGGAAAATCATTGTAACAAGAAAAATAAATGAATTATGATTTGATCATAAAGGGATTTATTTGAGTTACAAGTGTAACAAGAAAATAAATGAATTATGATTTTATCATAAAGGGATTTATTTGAGTTGCAAGTTTAGCAAAACACGTAGATTTACATCTCCCAAAACACCATAGGAGTATGGAGTGTTTGAGATTTGTAATGAAACCTTGTGAGACATGGTTGGATCAAAGGTGTTATTTATAAAACTGCCATTATGTTTTAAAAGATTAAAGCTTTAGAGACTACCGCTTTTACACTGAAAAGAGCTCCATCTAGATCCGTTGAAGTGACACCATGGAAGTTATGGTTTGGGGTAAAACCCAAGTTGTCATTTCTTAAATTTTGGTATACTAAACATAAGTAAGATGTTTACAACCAAAGTCGGATGAGCATGTCTTTGTAGGTTATTTCGAATAACAATTGGTTATTCCTCCATAACACCGAGGACAAAAGGGTTTGTCGCTTGAAATGTAAAGTTTCTTGAAGAAGGAATTTTTCATAAATGTTAAGTGGGAGGATAATAGAACTTTGATAAGGTTAACGAACCTTAGCTAAATGTGCTGAGTTGCGCAGCGCCGGAAATGGTTCAGGAGGCTGCCATAATGCTCATAGCTTATGTACCTCAAAGGTTGTGGTCACGGAGATCTAAGTTCTTATTGAACCAAGTCGGTCGGATAAACAATCAAATACTAAGATTTGAGAGTAAATCATCATTGTTTGACAATGATTAACCGACTATATGCAAAGAAGCGATGATGGGCCCTGGCTCCGTCAAATGGCTTGAAGCCATAAAATCCGTGATAGTTCCATACACGAGAAATCAAGTTTTGAACTTGAAAGACCCTCCGGAAAGGTGTAAAAAAACCTATCGGTCGTATTTGGATCTATAAAGAAACAGACATGGATGTCTCACATCTATGAAATATTCGACATGTCGTAAAGTATTTTATGACAATGTTCAAAGAGTTGTCTATGACAAGATTTGATCTTTCATAGCGATATTTAGTCTGAACGGATTAAAGTAGCAACCACTACGTATAATTTGGTATATGGTAGATGAATAAACAAAACAAAGTTCTTCTAATAGAATGGTTACCTAGGACGTGTACATGACACGGTCCAAAGGGTTTTGTTAAATTCAAAGGATGCTAAAAGGGCATGCAAACTTCAATGGTTGAAGTAAGCATCATGAGTTGGAATCTTCACCATGATGAAAAATGAGTTTTTCATCTGGAGACGATGAAGATGCTTGCATTTTCAAGAAATTAAGTGGGAGCGCTGAGACATATTTCTAATACATTATGTGAAGGACATCTTGTTGATTAGAAATTATGTATCTTTTATTGACAAAGGTTAAGAATTTCATTTTGATGAAAGACTTAGGCAAAACCCGAATATTTAGCGTGAATGTCTATAGTGGATAGACTGTGACGCCAATATGGTTATGCCAAACGTACATATATGAGATATTGAAGGAGTTCAATATAGAAACGACAAGAAACAGTTCTTGTTGCATGGAAAGGAATTGTATCAAGATTCAAGTGTATCGACACTTAATAAGTGAAACAAGATTCAAGTGTTTTGACACTTGATGAGTGAAACCACGAGAATGTTTTGATCAATCATACCATGATATGTACACATCCAGATATGTCCTATGCTCTAAGTGTTATGAGCATATACCAGAATGAATCATAAAATGATCATTGGACGATAGTGAGGATATTCTTATGATCTTTTGGAAGAACTAAGAATATATTTGTGTAGAGGTGACAAACAATTACAAATAGTTCATTGTAAAGCGTTACATTGATACTAGTTTTGTCACAAGATACAAATTAAGTTTATCTCAATTTAAACTATGGGTGGCACAATGTAATGGAAAGGAGATTCCATGATGGATTTGGAAGAGTTCCAAAGTTAAGACATTGTGACGAATACTACAACAAAGGCTAAGTATATGACCGCTATAGTAGCAAAGAAGGAGGAATTTGTGTCAAGTAGTTTGTTATCAAACTAAGGTGTGGTTCGAACGGCTAACACTAAAGATATATTGTATGACAATATTATCGATGTGTTTTAACCCCAAGGAACTAGAGGTCTCACCAAAGACCAAATTTATACAATGCCATCTCATTGGAGAATGAGTGATGCGTGGAGACGCAAAGACATGCAAATACACACGGACCTGAAGCGTCAGATCCATAGATTATGTTAACCACTTGCAACTGCGTATATGGAACACCAGAAAGCTATAGGTGTTCAACACGCAAAGTTTTCAAACTAGATTATTGTCTCTAGTGCAAGTGGAGACTGAAGGGAATATGCCCGAGAGGCAATAATAAAGTGGTTATTATCGTATTCCTTATTTATGATAAATGTTTATTTTGCATGCTATAATTGTATTAATACGGAAACGTTAATACATGTGTGTTTAATAAACAAATAGAAAGTTCCTAGTTATGCCTCTCTTATAAACTAGCTCGTTGATTAACAAGATGATCAAGGTTTCCTGATCATGGACATTGGATGTTGTTAATAACGGGTCACAACATTAGTGTAATGGTGTGATGAACATTCATCCGAAGTATAGCATTACGATCAAAGTCATTGAGTTTATATTGCTATAACAACTTACGAAGTGATCCTAATCCTTAGACCATGAGATCATGTCAATCACTAACACCGGAAGAGTTTCTTGATAACATCAAACGTCACACCGTAACAGGGTGATTATAAAGATGGATTCAGAACTACTAAAGTGTTATGTTGAGGCCCATGGATCGAGAGTGGAATTTGGTCATCCCGATGACGGATAGATATGCTCTGGGCCCTCTCGGTGATATCACATTGATTAGCTTGCAAGCAAGTGATTTGATCACTAGAATGTTATATCACGGGAACGAGAAAAGAGTGCATGTCGGTAACGAGATCAAACTAGGTATGGAGATACCGATGATCGAATCTCGACATGTAATATATCGCGAAACAAAAGGATTAAGATACTAGCGTAAAGGTTCCACGATCACAAGAAAGTCATCGTTGAATGTGTGGGAGTCGATGGGTCTCCGTGATCCCGCTCGATTATTGATCCGAGAGGGTCTCGATCATGTCCGCATTATTCACGAACCGTAGGGTGACACACTTAAGAGACACCGACATCCATTTGGAGCAAAAGTTTCATGCCGAAAAGAAAAGGAAAGCGCAGAATTTATTTCACTAGACACCAAACTGCTTTTTGAAATTGCCAAACTGGTTCTGCATGTGAAATAGAATACTAGCAAGGGGTTTTATGTGAATGTTTGTTAATTAAAGTAATTAACAAAATTCTGAATAAATAAATAAAATAGTTTTATTTAAATGAGAGCTTGTATTAAATTTGGGGGAAATTTAATGCATGTGAGTGGATTTATGAGTGGAGGCTTTTTAATGGGAGGAGGCTTTTCATTTTGAGTGGGAGCTCCACCCACATGAATGTGGAAGAGGTGGGGCAGCCCCATGGCTGGGCATGGCCCCTTGGGTGCCCCCTCTCCCCTATAAAAGGCCCCTCTCCTCCTCCTCTCACAACACACCTCGTGAAGGATCTCTCTCCTCTAGAATTTATCCCCATGGTCTCGGACTAGCGAGATACATGTTCCCGTGGCTTTTCGGCAAGAAAGAGTTGTGCTTCCGCTGCATCGCTGGAGCGAGGAGGCGAAGGTTGCTCGGTGCCTCGAACGTAAGTGCGAGCACGGATGCGCCATTGTTTGGCGCTTAGGACTTCCTCTCGATCTTGAGATCGGCAAGAGATCGTCTACATCAACCACGAGTTTGGACTCGTTAAGCTTTGTCGGTCTTCAAGGGTATGTTCTCTACGGATATACATCTGCCCGTTGTTTGTATCTAGTAGATAGATCTTGGTACATAGTTGTTCCCATCGTAGGAAATTTTTTTGTTTTCTATGCTGCGAACCCTACAGGTACGGTGTTAGAGCCCCCCTTTAACAACGCTTCTTATTAGAACCGTTGTTAAAGGGTGGCGCACGTGGAACTGCCGCAGCACTCAGCCTCCCCCCTTTTAACACTGGTTCGTAACACGAACCGGTGTTAAAGGTTATCTGCCGCGGCAGGAAAGCGGCATAAATCTCTGCTGCGGCAGAGTTCTACCGCCGCCCCGTTCTGGGCGGATTTCTGCGGCGCGGCGGGGACGGGGAGGGGGGAGGGGAAATCGATCGGGAGAGGTATACACATACATCGTCGGTACATACGAGTACATGAATAATTAAGCAACTATTATTATACACAAACATCGTCATTGTGGTATTCTCCGTACACATTGAAGCATCAAGTACAAGACAAACACGTTCAAGCATATATACAATATAACATCTCCGTACACGTTCATTTTGGTGGATATCTAAAGAGTTCTCCGCCAGGCGTGACGACCTCATCAAGTATGAACCCCGCCAATTCCTTTTGAATGGCTCGTATGCGGTCAAATGGTAGGAGTTGGTCTAGCATCCGTTCGATCTAAATATATATGAAGAATGGGGTCAATATATTTATAAGAATAAAACTCAACACAACTGATGGTAATAAAATAATGTTGTGTACTTTGTTTACTTACTCTAAGTTGTTCTAGTGCGGCTTGGCTTGTCGCACATATCGAATGAACTCGCAAACATAGTATCCACATAAGTTATTGTCGGGTCCCTGATGCGCGGACTTTACGAGAATAGAGAGTTCAATCAAAATAATAATCAATAAAGCATGATATAATGAAGTTGGAAGCAGAATCAAAGAGATACGCAGACCTATCTGGCTAGTATTACTTATATTTTGGTCTACAAATTTTAGTTCTTCTGACCATTCGCCAACGGCCCTGCCCGTGAACCTTTTCCAAACTCTGCCCGGCAAAGAAAATAGATAAAGAAGTAATTAATTATTTGTTGTCACGAAATTTGCCGATCTAGTGCGATAATATGATTGAAATTACCTCTGGAGCATCTCTTTAAAGTCTGCCCATAGCTCTTGGTCTTTTCGTAACGAGTCCATGACAAGGACTTTTCCTGAGTCAACTTGAATGACTAGCAGAATAAAGTGGAACCTAAGCAAGCATAACTCATCATCAGTTACACTTAACATCGAGTAAACCGAAACAGAATATGTACAAGAGAGGGTAACACTCACGAGAAAGTTGTAAGGCAATAGTATTTCCCTTTTGGTTTGTTGTCTCAGTAAAGACGTTAGCAAGAAATCTTCTGTTTGCCCGGGTTTGTGTTTTACCACTTCTTCATGAACTCTATTTGGGTCAACAAACCCAATGTCAAAAGGGCCTCCTTTCATGCATTCCATAACCTTTTTCCTGCATAATAGTATATACATATATGGTGAGCATATATATATACATGCAATTAATGAATTGAATGAGATGAGATAGAAATTACAGAAATAGTACTTACACACAATAAAGGCTGATGGCAGCTTTGTCGAGTTCCTTCTGATTGAATAGAAAATGCAAGTCTTGAATGTTGAAGGTGATCTCGTCGTCTGCGCACAAGAAAATCTGATCTCTTATATGCGTTGTGATCCATTCTTCCTTTCTCGTCTTGCAGAAATCAAGGTACCACTTATGCAATCTTCGCATCTTTGTTGGTAGATTTTTGAGTTCCTCTTTCTTGACGAGATTCTTCTCATACTTCCATGGCTGTATGGGGTTGACATCGCCTTTGGGCAAGTTGTCTCCCATGATGTTCAAGTATGCAATGTAAGTCATCCTTATCTCATTGGCCTTTCATTGTAGCTCTGCCTCGTAATCATTTACAGGAGGAACTATCCGTGTGCCGAACACTTGGAGCGGGGCACACGATATGTTTTTTCCTGCTCTCCGAGCATGGGATCTGTTTTCTGAGGTGTCGCACGACTGCTACTTTCAGACTCCCTCCGCCTTGCATCCCCCTTCATAATCTGGCGCTCGTAGTCCGGCACAAGTGGCGTTTCAGGTTTCAAAATATTATTTTAAAACTTCTCCACCACTGCCGGATCTAGTTTCTCCTTTGGCTCTGCCCGTCTAGGTGCAAAGAATTTCTTGACCTCTTCTTCCGAGATCCTCTTGGTCTCCTCGTCGCTGCGATTCCACGGTAATACCGGCAATGGCTTGGCGAAAGGCTACAGGATGTAGTTTCTTGAACTCTTTGGCGTATGGTTTCCTGCGGATTTCTTCGTGGTAGTGCTAGTGATGCTCTTCGTGGCAGTGCTCTTCCGCTTCTGTTGTGTGAGAGATGGTCGCTGGCGGAAGATGGTGTGGCCGGAGATGGATGCCGCGCAGAGATGGCTGAAGCGCCGAGGGAGTATTCGATGACTTGGAGGCAATTTGGCTCGGGGCTAACGCTGTGGAAATGGTGGGGGTGCCAGTAGCCTCCAATTTGGAAGCACGATGTGTTTCTTCTTCCAAAAAATGATTGTTTTCACTGCAAATTTGAGTTGAGTTTCCCCTTCACATGTAGCATGGTCAAGCTGTGCTTCCTCATATTCCTTCACAACCTCATCCACCCCGACAATAGCATAGCCATCTGGAATCGGTCGGCAGTGGTAAGTTCCACCAGTTACAGGAGGTAAGGCATAGCCGACCGCCACCTTAATGGATAAGCCCATTAATCTCACATGCATCTCAGCGTGTTTGCTCCCCGTGATCTCATCCACGGGGTATCGAGGACCCACCATTTCAAGCTTGGGATGCACGTTCTCCGTGGAAGTCATGCTGCTTTTCCTCAAAGAGTCTGGGTCGCCGGCAGCTTCCAATGCAAGCTCTTCGTGCCGCTGAGATGGGACGGTAGCTTGCTGGCTCTTTTTGTGCATTCACTTGTGACTGCACCACCACAAGTGCATGTTCTATCTGTGTCATGCGGTCTGTACGCTCTTTTTCTTTTCTGCCGCACCATCTGTAAGAGTCGCCCCACTCGGCAAACTCATCCTTCCACGTCATACCCCCTGTGCCTCGTGCAAGTCCAGGGTGTTTTTTTACCGATGACGTGTGTCAGCTGGTCATTCTCTCTGTCGGGATGGAAGGTCCTGGCGGCTGTTTCCTCGTATGTCGTGATAAGTTCAGTGACGGGTTTGGCAAGAATTGTTGGGAAGATACACAATCCCGTTTCTGGGTGCAACCTTGCCCCGATTCTGTAGAACCAAGTCTTTGCACGTAGGTCCCACCCATGTGTCTGGGGTGTGATCTCTCTAGCGCGCAGGGCCTTCTCAGCTTCCTTATTCTGGGCATTTAGCGTATTGGTTTCTGACCTCTTTGTAGCTATAGCACCTTCCTTGTACGCCACAATTCGGGCCAGTGAGATCTTATCTTCGCATAATATGGGTCTTCGAAATCTGGAGTCTCGCGAGCTTTGACAAATTTGTTCAATTTTGTCTTCCAGTTGCGGAAAGCGTCAGCCATCTTCTTTAGTGTCCACTCTTTGACATTTTCCTTTATAACCGGTTTATTTTCATCCTCCTCTGGCGGTAGGGTGAAATTTACCAACAGCGAAGTCCAAAGCGTTTCTTTGGATCTTTCATCGACAAAGGTACCGTCGCCCTTCTTTGGCTTATTCCAATATTCAATTGTAATTGGGATTTGGTCCCTAACAAGAACTCCAGCCTGACGTATAAATTTGTCTGCGGCCTTCTTAGGCTCCATCGGCCTACCATCAACACGGACTGCTTCGATCGTGAACTTTGCATGATCTTTCAACCGATGGCTCGCGTCTCGCTTGCTCTTTTTCATAGAAGAAGATTGTTGCTGTCTGGTCGATCCGGAGGGCTAAAAGAAGAAAGAAGCGTTAATTAATACATGTACATATATACAAATCAATCGGTGCAAGTCAGCAAAGGCTTAATCTATGCATATACCTCGACGGACTTTGTAACCACTAAAGTGCGTTCATCGGAGTCGTCATCTTCTCCATGACTACTTGAGCTGTCATCATGTCCCTCCAAGTTCAGATATTGTGAGGTGTCTTGTGGATCATGTTCTGCATTATTTCTTCCTCTTCAAGGTTTCTACAGAGTGGATCCATAGTTTCGAAAAAAATAATATTATCACACAAATATCAGTAATACATCTATTGAAATGCTCAAGCAAGGATGATGATATGACATGTTAAAAGTATTAAAATGTAACCCTGATACATGCTTGGTCATTCCAAACCCTAATTCAGAGAAACCCCAGATTCATATGACAGGATACATTCGGAGAAACCCTAATGCTATATTGACAATGAGAGGTGTACTAGGGCGGCGGCTGGCGGCGCTAGGGCGAGAGCGGGGTCGAGATGCGTGGGGGTGTGCGTTCGAACCAGCACGACGTGGGCTACCTAAAATGGACGACTCACCCTCGATGCGTGTGTAGGATCAGCAAGGGCAGAGGAGGTCAGGGTCCACGATATTGGAAAAGTAATCAGTCAAGTACAAACCGATTGAAAAAGTGAGCCCTAAGCCGACCACATGCAATCGTCCTGCTGCTGACCATACACATACACATACAAAAATATATATAAATATATACACACATACACATACAAAAAATGTATACATATATACACATGCACATACAAATATATACATATATACACATATACATATACAAAAAATATATACACATATACACATACACATACAAATATATACATATATACACATACACATACAAATTAACCAAAAATCACTAACTAACCAAAAATCACTAACTAACACTAACTAACCAAAAATCACTAACGAACACTAATTAACCAAAAATCACTAAACTAACAATAAAATAGCCTAACCCTAAAACTAATACTAATAACTAACTAATTAACCTAAAATCATTAACTAATTAAACAAAAATAAAATAAGGCGCCACCAAGCTCAATCAAGCGCGCGGGCGTGGCGTGGTGGCGCCAGTGGAAGGTGGACGGGATGGGGCGGCAGAGGGGCGGTACGGGGTGCGGCCGGGTGGCGCACGGAATAGCGCGGGGCAGCAAGATATCATGAGACGGGGCGGGGACGGCGCGACAAGCTGCATGACGTGCGATAGACGGACGACGACTCTCCTCTCCTTCTCCACGGGTGCGGGCGGCTGCGGTGTCGGGAAACGTCGTCGGGAAAGATGAAGAAATCAGAGCCGCTGGGTGAGCGGCAGCAGTCGGTGGCGTCCGGCGACGCTCCCGCAGGACGGCGACGGCGAGGGAGGCGACGATGAGGGCATGGACGGCGACGCGCTGCGCCAGTCCTCTGCTTTCTTACTTTGCGCGCGCTTGATTTGGCTGGGAGGAGGGGGGGAAGAAGGAAGAGGCGCGCGTTATAAATCCCCCTTTAACACCGGTAACTGGTGTTAAAGGGGGGAATTCGTTTCGCGCGCCTCTCCTCCCCCTTTAACACCGCTTCCAGCCACGAACCGGTGTTAAAGGGGGTGGGGATTTTGTTTCACGCGCAGCCCCCTTTAACACGAGTTCGTGGTTTAAACCGGTGTTGAAGGGTGGGGCATTTATTTCGTACAATAAAGGGGTGGGGGCATTTTTAATTCAAAAAATAGGATAGAATTTAGAAAATTCATATCTTTTTCATTTCAACTCAGAAAAATATGAATAATATATCATAATTTTCAGAAAAATAAGATCTATCCATTCATATAAAAACATTTTATTGTTACACTTACATAAATAATTTTCAAAATGATTAAAACACTTACATATAAATTTTGATTATTCAATTAAGACAAAAATAAAATAGTCAAACCCTAAAACTTTGAACATAAGAAATATTAAGCATATGAAAAGAAATCTAACCCTATTTTATTAGAGCAAATCATATTTTATTTTGTATTAAATTTTTTGAATTGTTTAGATATTTAAATTTAGCATCTTTTCTATACTTTGGAATCTAACAAAACTTTCAACATGAAAATTGTATGCATTTGAATAATAAATCCTAAAACAATTTTTGTTTTTTTAAATAAAATTCTAGCTATTCAAACTAGTAACATTTTTTGAATTAGCCATTTGGTGGTTGCTTCACAAAACCGTCCGTTTTTTATGCTCGGAAAATGTAAAATGCCTTTTTGGTGCGACAAAAAGGAAAACTTCCTCTTAGAACATTGTTTGCCATCCCATGATGCACATGTATGCACAATATGGCCACATTATCGCAAACTATGCCTTGATTCTAGCCATAACATTGGTCATTTGACCCGAAAGCCAAGAAACCTCGAATCAGATAGGTCCTTTTGTGAAGGTTTTTTTGAGACATAATCAATATATCAAGTTTGATATTTTTACTTCTAACTATGTCACATAATATAACACCACGCGAAGGTTTCACATTGTTCCGATCGTTTTTTAATTTTGTATCCCCGTTTTAAACTATAGTCAAACTTTGTCGAACAACAGACATGAAGATTGTTAGCTCGGGGCCAAGCCTCATTAAACTTGCATTGGATTTTTGATAAAATAGAATATTGTGAACCGAAAAATGATTTTTGTAAAAAAACATGAGCATCGTATCATGTACCTGTAGTTCATATCTGACCCACTTCCTACCGGTTCGGCAGGAATTTGTGTTTTTCACCAAAGCTGGACGGAAAGGTTTCAGATCTCCCTGTTGGTACATTGTCCATATAAGGTGGTCTAGTATTTTTTTTAAATGTGGTAGTAGTTTTTTGAATTAGCCATTTGGTGGTTGCTTCACAAAACCATCCGTTTTTATGCTCGGAAAATGGAAAATGCCTTTTTGGTGCGACAAAAAGGAAAACTTCCTCTTGCAACATTGTTTGCCATCCCATGATGCACATGTATCCACAACATGGCCATATTATCACAAACTATGCCTTGATTCTAGCCATAACATTGGTCATTGGACCCGAAAGCCAAGAAACCTCGAATAAGATAGGTCATTTTGTGAAGGTTTTTTGAGACATAATCAATATACCAAGTTTGATATTTTTCCTTCTAACTATTTCACGTAATATAACACCACGCGAAGGTTTCGCATGGTTCCGATTGTTTTTTAATTTTTTATCCCTGTTTTAAACTATCGCCAAACTTTGTCGAACAACGGGCATGAAGATTCTTAGCTCGGGGCCAAGCCTCGCTAAACTTGCATTGGATTTTTGATAAAACAGGCATTGTTTTCTCCAGAATGCGCTGGAGGAAAAGGGCGGGAAATAATGGACGAGAAGAAATTTTTATTACGATAGAACTAGAATTAAAGTACATAATGCAACTAATAGTAAGTTACATAAAGTACGACTGGAAATTAAGATACATAAAAGAACTGAAAATTAAGATACATGGCCAGATTAAGTCACAATCGGCCGAACTTGTTTTGAAATGTTGGAGTGATTCAGTCATGCTCCTGCCTACACCTGTAATACTCGCCACTGTAGTCGTCGTACTCGCCGTGGCCATCGTTGCTGTCGTCGTCCGGGTCTCCGTAATTGAACCTTGAAGGCTGAGTACACGTGGGCTGGACTTGAGGGTAGCGCATGCGGGGGTTAGATTCGGCGGTCGTGTCATAGGCCATGACGCTCTGGAGAGTCCGATCGCGCCACCACAGCCGACGGTCGGCCTCGTTGAAGTTCGGAGGAGGTGGTCCGTCCTCCTCGTGCATGGCGAGCGCCCTCTCACGCCGATCCCCGATGAAGGCTTCCCAAGTCGGGAAATAGTCGGGATGTCAGTTGGGATTCCTCCGCTGCTCCGACGTGAGCTCGAAGTAGTAGTGGTTCGTGATGGCCATCCGGCATGCCACACCTAGAGGGACATGAGGAACTGTCACGCCTCCGGCGCTCAGCATCCAGCTGACGGGGACGCAGTAGCCCGACGGGCAGGGGTAGTTCGAGGCGTAAAGCGCCTCCGCCTCCTCGGGGGTTATTGGTACGGTGGAAGCCATGGGAAAGAGTGATGAGGTTGCAGATATGAGTCTAGAGATGTGCAATGACAATGGAGGTCAATCCTACATATATATATAGTGAGAAATGGCGGGAAGAAAACTGGTGGGAAGAAATAGCGGGAAGAAAAATGGCGGGAAGAATTGTCACATTCCAAAGTATACAAAAGATGCTAAATTTAAATATTCAAACAATTCAAAAATGTTAATACAAAATAAAATATGATTTGCTCTAATAAAATAGGGTTATATTCCTTTTCATATGCTTAATATTTCTTATGTTCAAAGTTTTAGGGTTTGACTATTTTATTTTTGTCTTAATTGAATAATCAAAATTTATATGTAAGTGTTTTAATCATTTTGAAAATTATTTATGTAAGTGTAACAATAAAATGTTTTTATATGAATGGATAGATCTTATTTTTCTGAAAATTATGATATATTATTCATATTTTTCTGAGTTGAAATGAACAAGATATGAATTTTCTAAATTCTATCATATTTTTGAATAAAAAATGGCCCCACCCCTTTAATGTACGCATGGCCTTTAACACAAGTTCGCTTTAATGCATTCTTGGGTTCTTGGCCATTTCGACCTCAACCAAAGACCTCGTTTCCACTAGTGCACGGATACCTCACTATCGACAGAAACGTCACCTCCCACTGAAACAATATTCCGACTTTTATGTAACACACATTGTAAAACCTGGAGTTTGAACTGTGGTGGACTGGGGGTACAATCACCCTTCTAGCCGTCCAACCACAAAGTTGGTTTGTTGCTATAACAAATTTTTCTTGTACATGTTTCCTAAAATGTTACAAAATAATGTTGTATTTTTTAAAAAATACTATTCCTTCCAATTCATATTAAGTGTCGCTAATTTCGTACTAGATAGAATAAAGTTTATACTTATTTTGTATTGGAGAGAGTACATACGATATTTAACTTTATCTACACACATCCGTATTTAGATAATTTGCACGTACGGACGGAGTACATAAGTGTTCATACGGTTCCTAGAGTTGGGCGAGCGTTGTTGGACAAGATTTGCCCAGCCACGTGAAGCTATGTGTCATGCATCGCATTTGAAAAGTAACATTTTCTCACAGCTACGAAAGCGACATGTCGCGCACCACTCACAAGCGACATCCACGCACAGCAAAGAAAGCGACGTCCCACACGCCGTCCGCCTCGTACGGCCACGTGAAGCGCGTGGCATCAGCCCGCTGACGCCTAGCGCATAGAAAAAACGAAAGACTAGATGGTACTCTCTCCAATCAGAAATATAGAGAGTTTTATATTTCTGAAAACATCTCTACGCAATTAACTTGTCGACGTAATTAAGCCCAGCCCATCCTAATTAATTAATAAGCCAGTTTCAAAAAACAAAACCCAGCCCATATCCATAAGCGAGATATACATGCATCCCTGCATCTGCATGCATTAAGTTAACATGGCTAACTGGCCACCCAATACACTCATTTCCGCTGCACTTTCCCCCTCGACCCCTCTCGCTTCACCGCCGTGGACCGGGCCTCTCCGGCAAAATAGCCGGCCTGAATTGGACCTGGAGGGGCACCGGAGTAGATAGGGTAGGTAGTACTAGTAATAGGAGTCGGCCTTGTGCCGGCGCTATGCCGGGGGTTTCGCACTAGATCTCGCTCGCCAGATCCTCTGCTTGTTGTTGGTGATCTCCTTCGCTGAGGTGCTTCTCTGTGCGACACCGTCGATCTCCACCGGCAACCTCATCGGTAAGGCCTCGTGTCCCTATGAGCTTTGTCCTCTCGATCTACATCTATCTTCTTCTTCGGTCGGCCGTGGAGGCGAGGGGAGAGGGAAGTGGGTGTGCGCTCTCGGAAATGAGCTCACCGACAACGGGAAGCAAATGATGCGACATCGAGCCGTTCCACACTGGTCCTCTGCAAGCTGTTGATTTGTGATGCCGAAGGAAAGCATCTTTTGCCGCCTTGGATGCGTCTTTGCAACCTCCTTAAGTGGAGGCCCTTTCTTGATGGTACGACGATGCAATCCTTGTCGTATTCTTCCAAAGTGGCCTACTCCCCGGCGAGGAAGACGGTGGACGTCGGTCTTCTTCATCCCTGGAGCTTGGCGGTGCGACACACCTGCTTGATCACTTTTTCAGCAACCTTTCTAAGGTCGTCTGTGTTTGTTTTCAGGACAAGTTTGTAGTTTCTTTTTTGTTTGGGTCCTATTTGTATCTTGTACCACCCCGTGCTTGGAATTAATGCAGCGATTAAGTCCTTCAGGACCTTTCCCATTCAAAGAAAACTAGCCACACGCCTAAAGAAACTCCTAAGGCTGGTCATACCTGGAAAGATCATACTATAAGATTACGTATGACATTGGTGAATAATACTATCTTTATAAAGATATAGTATCATATAGTTTCATAGTAGCACTATATTTAATGATTTATATAATTTCAATATAAAATTGTGCACAAGATTTACATGTATTAGGATTTCTAGTTTTACGTGCTATGATACGGTATCTACCTATGATATTCTAACCCTTTCTTTTTTTATTAATTGTTATGCTACATCATATTTTTACCAACATGACATGCGTGATACTAATTATGATATCTCCACTGTGATTAGCATAAAGCCCATTAGAAAAATCAGAGGAAGCTGACCATATCAAAAATCTACTCGCTCAAAGTCTCCTATGCCACGCCAAATAGACGTTGGGCCAATCATAGAGAAGCACGTGGATCTGGTGCTTCCTTTAAAGTAATGTAAGCTGTTCGAAGCGCATCCGTATAGATCGTGTCAAAATATCGCCACACATTTCATGTCGCATGGGCCTAAACCCGGATCTTCGTGCATTGTATCTAATTCTAGACTTTCCTATTATTTTATGCACGTGGCATTACTCTACATCCATGAACCGGCATGAGTTTTATCATACTATTGTTTTCTCCGTCTTGAACTAGATGTTGTAAATATTTTCAAAATTAGTGTCTAAATTTGTCTAAAGTTTAATGGATTTTCGACATCTATTTTAAGAGATGGTTACAATTTCATATACATTTTAATCGTACAGTCCCTCAGTTTTACAATGTAAGCAGCTTGCTAAAAGACTTATATGTGAAACAAAGGGAGTAAATAGCTCATGTATTTTTTCATTTGTGCACGTGTGTATATGATGTATCATGACGTTTGCTACGAGACTATTTACGTTTGAATATCTAAAAAGAAGACAAACATAGTACTCCTTCCGTTTTAAAATATAAGATGTTTTAGATTTATAAAAAAAATGATCTAGACTTTTGTTTAGTATGTAGATTTTATTTCAAATCTGAACCTATATATACTAAAAAATAATCTAGATACATTTGCTTAACAAAACTAAAACATCTTATATTTTTAAAGAGAGTGAGTACAAATCTCTTGATATTACCCGTGAGCTAGAGAGATCTGTTGTCCTGTTGACACACCTGTCCACGCACATAGTTCTCCTCTGCGCCAAAGAAAGCACACAGTACACATGTGACATGCATGACAAATATGGACCATTTTAATATCTGGTCTCTTGCGACAGGTCCATCCCATGCATGATGCATACAAAGCATCCGTACGTGCACACTGCCGGTGCCAAAAAATGAGTGTACGATGGACTTGGTGGAATCCAATTTGGCTCACGGGTACAAATAAGTCCATTATTTGAAAACATTTTTCAATATGTCAAAAAAAAAGTTTGCATTCACTCCCAACATTTTATGTTTGCCCACAACTTTTTGGAAAAAACTTTTTTGTGTCCCGTGTAAAAATGACAAATTTCATTGCTTCAACGAGATTATTCATGGATATTTTGATTTTGTATTTTTTACACATGTTATTCAAAATATTACTTTTTCTTGAAAACTTGTGTACAAACATAAAATGTTCGGAATTTACAAAAAAATTAAAATTTCAAAATTTGTTTTTTACGTATTCTTAAAATATGATCATTTACACCCATGAACTAAAACGCCACCTTGGTATTGGATACTATGCAATCTATAATGGATTGGATCATATGGATCAGATCACATTTCGGTAGACATTGGTTGGGAACGTTGGTTTTGGACTTGAACTTTAGTTAAATTGCAGGTTTAACCACGTACGGGCAATTGTGGAGCATGACCAAAAGCAAAGAGGGTGCCAAATTGAACCCTTTGGGATCTTTTTTAACCATGCACCCAAAATTTGCTCCAATTTCAAGTTCTATTTGTAACAAGAGAAGATTTTCAAGCTTAGAAATGCACTCAATTTCTTTATTTTTTTTGCGGGTCACTCAATTTATTTATTTAACGAGCACCGATATGGCGAGCAGTAATTTCTTCATTCACATGGCATATAGTAAGAGACTTCTAGTTTTATTTGTGAAGAAAAAGAGGATTTTAGATCCCAAGATCCATTCACGGATGGGCAGGAAAGAAAGTAGTATCAAAACCAGTCAATGTCCCTCAAGGTAAAACAAAAAATATAAGGCCTCCAAGTCGCCCCGCCAGTGCGTGCGGGCGTATCATTGTACATCTTGTATAAATAGGCAGGAGAGGCTAGGCTTTGCTCCAACGACTCACAGGAAGATTGCTCAGCTACCATTCCAAATTCGGTAGACAAACCCACAATTAATAGTGGAGTAGACAGCATGGCGGGGGCGAGAGTGGCGATGGCACTGGTGATGGCAGTGCTTGTTATGTGCGGGGGCGGGGTGGCATTGGCGGCGAACCTGGTGCCGGCGGTGTACGTGTTCGGCGACTCAACTGTGGACGTCGGCAACGATGGGCCACAGCCGCTTCCCTACGGCATCGACTTGCCACATGAGTACCTGCCCACCGGGAGGGCCAGCAACGGTTACAACGTCGCCGACTACATCTGTACGGTGCCCGTGTGCGCGTGCATTTTTTTTTCTTCATTTTCTCATACTCTCCTGACTTATATTAATGGCCTCAACTTTATCTAGATTCAATTGAGACCATGAATATGAATAGAAGGGAGTATGAAATTTCGATAACGCCGTGATGCAATTCTGAAATGATGCAGCGAGGCTGCTGGGCTTCAAGATGAGCCCACCGGCGTACTTGTCGCTAACGCCGGAAACGAGCCATGAGATCCTCAGAGGCTTTGGTGGGGTCAACTACGCTTCCTTTGGCTCGGGCATTCTCAACACAACCGTGAGCCGCTTGCAACACTATCTTACTTTTTATCCATATCTAAGTTTTCACTAATTTAGTTTTAATATTTGCATGGATCGATCGATCAGAGGTTGGGGGCCAATAGCATTTCAATGGCCGAGCAGGTGGAGTTCTTCGCGGCCACCAAGTCAAAGATGACTCAGTACACCGGCGGCGGGGGCTCCGACGCCATCGACACACTGATTTCCAAGTCATTCTTCCTCATTAGCGCCGGCGGCAACGACCTTATATTTACCCTCCCTTTTCCGGGCATGTTTCCGATCTTATACAACGACCTCCTTAATAGTTACACAAAGCATGTGCAAACCCTTTACGACCTTGGCGCCCGCCGCTTTGGGATCATCGACGTGCCGCCCATCGGCTGCCTGCCGATGAGACGCTCCTGGTCTACGACCGGCGCGTGCCTGGACGTCTACAATGATCTCGCCAAGGGGTTAAACAACTTGCTAGGCGAGAGGATGGTGAAGCTTGCAACCGACCCCGAACGGCCCGGGATGACGTACTCCGTGGGAAGCTCCTATAACCTGGTGACCAACTTCACAGCGGACCCGGAGGCAGCCGGGTTCAGGAATGTGACAAGCGCGTGCTGCGGCTCTGGACGATTTGAGTTGAAGGGATCCTGCCGGACCGGCTCCACCGTCTGTGACAACCGTGCCGACTATCTGTTCTGGGACTTCGTGCATGCCACCCAGGCCACCGCTAAGAAGGGCGCTGCCATCATCTTCTCCGCCCCAGTGGAGGAGGGATTCGCCAAGCCCATCAACTTCCAGCAGCTCGTTTCTTCAACACACGGTTATGATGGAGTTAGCAGCTCTTAAATTAATTGCGACTTCATTGAAAGGTAGTCAAGGTTGTCGTTTATTTTCTTCAGTTTATCATAAGTCTGTTGGCACGACAGTTTTTACTGAATCTATGCGTGTCATGTTATCTCTGTTTTGTGTTTACAAATAAACTGAACCTGACACGTGCGTTGTTCACGTGGTGGTGCGTCTAGTTTCAGGACGAGTGATCTCGATTATGGGATTCGGTCCAAGTTTGTTACACTTCCTTATTTGTTAAATAAACTAGCACAATGGCCCTCGCAAATGCGAGGGTGACATCTTTATTTTTTTTATAGTGGTCGAGAACTAATCACGGGTGGAAACGGGGCTATAGGTCCCGGTTGGTACGAACTTTAGTCTCTTGCATTGGAGACAAAGAGGCGCGTGGCAGCGCGAGGGGTGGAGCACTGCTGGCAGCGATTTGGCCATTCTGCAGTAGAATTCATTTTTAACACTTTGTTGCCACGGCAGAGATTTGGACAATTTCTCTGCCGCGGCAGAGAATTCATTTAGGTTGTTTTATTGTTTATTTAGTGATTTGCAATTATCAATGAAGGTACCTTATATTACATCATGAATATCATGACAATATTACATTGAATACAAGGATCGAGTTCATGCACTACATACAAAAGTTGCTATTCGATGCTACCGGCCAATTCCTTCAAAGTTGCTATTTTTACAATCCCTATTGTCTATACACAGCCGAATAGTATTCCCCTTTCGGGTCTAGTACTTCTGCATCCAAGAATCCCGCCAATTCCTCCTGAATTGCTCGTACGCGATCCTTTGGCAGAAGACCGTCCCGTAGACGTTCGATCTGATTAAAAAAAGGAGTCGGCCTATATGAACGAAACTAAACACAATTTGATTGTAATTAAAAACTTTAGAAATTGTTTACGTACGTGGAGTTGCTCTAAATTTCTGCCCTTCTCATCGCACGTCTGCCGGATGAACTTGCAAACATAGTATCCACATAGATTGTTACCTGGTCCCTGCGTCAGGCACTTTACGAGAACAGAGTTCAATCAAAATAATAATCAAGCATGATAATAAATGTATCAAAACTAGAATCAAAGAGATGCGCGGATATAGCTAGTGGTGCTTACATTTAGTGGTTGAAATGTAACCTCCTCTTTCCAAACACCCCTAGCCTTGTTGGTGAACCGTTTCCAAGCGTTGCCCGGCGTAGAAAACGAATAAAATAAGTTATTAAGTACTTGATATCATAAAATTCACGAACGTTGCCGATATAGTGTCGTAATGATTAGAATTACCGCTGGAGAAGTATCTGCATGTCCTTCCACGTCTCAAGGGGTTTATGTTTCGTGTCCATGACTAGTACACGCCCTTTGTCAAGTTGAATGATTAACAGAATATAGTAGAAGCTGCAAATGCATAACTAATCAATTATATACTTAACATCGAGTAGGCGAAATAGAAAGTGTATACAAGACAATAACACTCACTCGAAGTTGTAAGGAAATAGTATTTCCCTTTTGGTTTCTTGAAACCTTAACGCGCGGTACTATATTATCCTCCGTATCCAGGGGCTTATTTTGAGATTAGCTTCATGAACCCAATATGGGTCAATGAAGCCAATGTCATATATTTGTCCTCTGCTGCATTCGAGAATCTTCATTCGCATATTACGGATGATTATATACATGCAATAAACAAAATAATATAGCTGGAGACTAAATTAACTACAATTAGTACTTACGGACAATAGACACCGATGATCGATTTGTCCAAGGCGTCTTGATTGAATAATTGAAATAGTTCATCAAATTCAATGGATATCATGTCATCCTTTTCTTTCCCATGATGCTTTTTGTAACCCTCGGACTATCCGTTAGCCTAGCCCTTGTGGCATGCATGTACCAGTTATGCAATCTTCGCATTTTTGTTGGAAGATTGTTTACCTCCTCAGGTTTGACGAGAGGTTTGCCGTACTGGTATTTGTATGCTACTTCACTCACGAGGAAGAACTCTAATTGGGATAAGCACTGGGCAATACTCATACCTTGAGCAGCGGCAGCTTCTCCAGACAGTAACTACCTGGATCATACTGCTCTTCGGCCCCATATTTGCTCGACCCAACATTGGTTTGAGAAATCACCTTGAGAGGTGCGCAAGTCTGTTTTGCTTGTTATCCGAGCTGGGCAACAGATTTCTCGCTTGCATCAGTACTGCTCTTCGAGGATTTTTGTGCCGCATGTGACTTGAGAATAGAACGCTCATAGTCTGATGAAAACTTTGGCTCGGGTTGATGAAGAGTCCTTAGCATTTTCAACACTTTGGCTTTTTCTTCTTTGGTCTTTGGGAACTCGCTCTTTCAAATTTCACTTAGCTTAAAAACGTTGTTGTTTCCGCATCAACGATCGCCGATCTCCTCTTCGATCTGATCATAAGCTCTCTTGGGAGGAACCTTTGGTACTTTTGGAAGAGGCTCTTGTTTACGTTTCGACGATAAACTTACGGCCTTACGATGGTGGTGGTACGCTTTTTTATCTGGCCAGGCGATGGCTGCACCGGAGATTGGTGAGGCGACGGAGCCTAGTGAGGCGACGGAGACGGCTGCCGCGACGGCGACGACCTCGCTGGAGACGGGTGAGGCGTCGGCGAAGATGGCCTTGGCGTGTGATTTCGAAGCACGATACATTCCTTCGGCCATAGAATGGTGACATTTTTTTGCATCTCCCAGTACAGTCACATACCCTTCACCTGCAAGGTAGTGAAGATCCAAAACCTCAAAGGTGGGCATGATTTCATCCACGCCGACAACAGCGTAGCCCTCTGGAACTGGACGACAGTGGTAAGTGTGTGTGGGTCCAATTGGTAAGGCATAGCCAACCGCCACCTTCATTGATATGTTCACAACTTTGACATGTAGCTCGCAGTGTGTCATCTCTGTGATATCATCCACTGGGTAGCCAACATGAGCCATCGTTGGTGCATCATCGTCATCGCCATTGTCATCACCCGGGACCTCGGTGGAAGCCACACTACTTTTTCGATTATTCGATAGGCCGGTAGCATCGAATGCAGTGTGCTGCTGAGATGGGCCAGTAGTACTTTGCTCTTTAAGTGCGTTAATTTCATCTTGTTGTTGCTTTAATCGTTCTTCAATTGAACGCATTCGCTCTTTCTGACTATTTGCTTCAACTTCCACACCGTCCTTTCTCCTCTGACGGCTTCTATCAGGATATTTCTTCCTCTCTTCGGGAAACCCAGTACTCCATGGTTGGGAGCCTCTTGTGCCTCGTGTTCGTCCATCATGTACCTTATTTCCAAGGGCGAGTGTGAGCTCATCATTCTCTCTATCGGGAATGAAGTCCACATCTTTAACAGCCTGTACTACTTTTCTCATCCTCTCGATTGGCAAGGGGTCTTCTTTATGTCGTATGTTATATATACACCTACCTTCCGAGTCCAACGTGCCCCCATTCCCGTAAAACCAATTCCTTGCACGTTCTACCCAATCGTCTGTCTCTGGGGTGATCTTTTTAGCACGCAGTTCATTCTCAAGTTTCTCCCACTTAGGAATGCCAGCCCTGTAGCCACCTTGCCCCATAGTATGGTGATACTTCTTGTTAGAAGCATTCAGCTTATTCGTTTCAGACATTTTCTTGACTTTTTCTGATGTCTTGTATTCCACAAACTCAGCCCAGAATGGTTTTATCTTCTCAAACTGAATATTCTTGAAATCGGGAGTCTTCTCTTTCACGACATAGTCAAGGTGCAATCTTTTCTTCCAGTTGGTTAAACACTGGGCCATCTTCTTCAAAGCCCACTCCCTGACCTTAGCCTCCATGGCTCTCCCATGTTGTAAGGCGTCCTCAACTGGATCCTCCGCATTTGGATCCAGCTCTATCTTCGGTAGTTTGAAATTAACCATGAGCCTCTTCCACAGTAAATCTTTGGCGTGGTTAGGGACAAATAAACATGTTCCCTCTTCATCCGCATTAGAAGCCCTATTCCAATTTCTAACGGTGATCGGGATTAAGTCCCTAACGATTACTCCGCATTGTGCCACAAATTTGGTTGCGACAACTTCGGGAGCTGTCGGTTTGCCGTCTTCAGCGACATCTTCGATCCTGAACCTCTCATGGTCTTGCAACTTTTTGGTTGGGCCTCGTCTGCTCTTTTCAGTAGATTCCTTCGATCCGGAGGGCTAAAAGAAGAAAGATCGTCGTTATAGATAGCAGATGATTAATTAATGAATTGATTATATTACGTGCACCTCGCCGTAGCGTCGTCTTCTTGATTACACAAGGCATCGCCTTCTCCCTCGCGGAAGGCAACACCTTCAACCGCAAACAAGTCGTCTATTCCGGTAAAAAGAGGATCACCCTCACCGGAGTTGTTTAGAAACGTTGATACGTCTAAATTTTCTTCCCCACGGATCACACCTTGGATCAACTCTTCCTTTTCTTCGTCTCTGACGTGTGGGTCCATATTTTCTGCATAGGTGGAAAAACGAATAAGTCAAAGCGGCTAAAGGAGAAAGTTAGGTACGGTGTTGAGAGATATAAACCCTAATTCAGATAAACCCTAATATATACATACACAATAATAAAAATGAAGAGAAACCCTAAACCCTAAACCTTGCTACAAAAAGGAAACTGTGTAGTAGATAGGCACATCGTCGAACCCACATGCACCTAAGGGGTATTAATGATTCCTTATCTAAGATAGGGCTTTTAAGTTGCTTGACAATGTGAATCGGGTCTGGGGCTACCCACGGTTACTGACCAGTGGGGCCGAAGACCAATAATACCAAACTAATTAATAAACCTAATAATACCTAACTAATAATAAACCTAATAATCGAAACACCGAAAATAAAGGGAAACAATCAACACATGGCATCGATGCAATGCTCAAGCAAGTATGATGATATGACAAGTTAATTTGCATTGGAATGTAACCCTAAGACATGCTCGATGATTTAATCGGGGTTCCGAGGGGTGAAAACCCTAACTCGAGGAAACTCCGGAACATATGAGAGGGGTGCATTTGTTCTTCTAATTATACTTGCCATTTAAGTTGTTGAACAATGCATGATTATAGGTCAAATAGATAGGTTTCATTTTTCTGAACAATTTGATATATTATTTGTATTTTTATGACTTATAAACAATAAGTTATTGATTTTACAATATTAAATCATTTTCTGGAATTAAAAAAAGGCAAAAAGTTTTTACACCGGGGCGACCCCTAGCCAGTGAGGCAGCGAAGGGCCGGTGCCAACTCAGCCTCCACGCTGCATCATCATTTTATACCACGGAGCCTACCCATCGAGGTCGATGATGGGCCTAGGCCACATCACCGCCACGCTGAACAGTGGCGTCGCCGCCGACGTCCGCTGGCGTGAGCTCCGCAGCGGCGATGATGGCGATAGCGGGCACGCTGGGCGCGGATGGGCGCGTTAGAGAGCGCGATCACGGGAGAAAAGAGAGTGGCGGTCTTGCTCCTTGTTGGTCACGGGCGTCGCCTCCGTCGAGCTCGGCGGCGTCATCGGGCACGCGAGAGTAGTACGGGAGGAGAGAAAGAAAGAACACCGTGAGGATCGACTCACGGGAACACAGCGGAGGTGGTGGCGAGGCGGACGAGCTCGGGAGCCGGAATCGCGGGAGCGGGGCAGCGGCGGAGCTTCCAATCGAGCGATTGAGGTCACGCGAGGAAAAATGGCCGGCGCAGCGTGGGCGAGGCAGTGGTGGTGGCGGGCCGGAAGCGGGTGGCGGCGAGCTCGGGCAACTTGGCGTCGAAGCGGTTCCTTTGCACGCGTCGGTGAGAAGCACAGAAGTGAGATGGGGAAGAAGAAAGGAGACGCGTCAGTTATAAACGAAGGGCCTTTAGTCCCGAATGGTGGCTCCAACCGGGACTAAAGGGGCATACGTCCCAGTTGGAGCCACCAACCGGGACGTACACTCCAATATTTTCAGCAGACCAAGGGTTGGCGCGCAGGGGGTCTTTAGTCCCGGTTGGTGGCTCCAACCGGGACATATTCCCTGTTTTCAATTTTTTTCAGGTATTTTCTATCTGTTCCCGCCTTATTTTTTATTTTGGGGTTTAAATTTCATTGTTTTTTAAATGATAATTAATTTGGAATTTAGAAAAACTTTAAACATAAAAAGTGTTTGGATTTGAATAAATAATTCAAAACCATTTTCTGTTTTAAAAAATAATTAATGTAACCATTTAAAATATGAAGCATTTACAATTAAAAATGAATTAACTTATTTTTTTTAATATCAATTCGGAATTTAGAAAAACTTTAAACATAAAAAGTGTATTGATTTGAATAAATAATCCAAAACCATTTTCTATTTTTAAAAAATAATTAATGTAACCATTTAAAATGAATTAACTTATATTTTTGAATATTAATTTGGAATTTAGAAAAACTTTAAACATAAAAAGTGTTTGGATTTGAATAAATAATGCAAAACCATTTTCTGTTTTAAAAAATAGTTAATGTAACCATTTAAAATATGAACCATTTACAATTAAAAATGAATTAACTTATATTTTTTTAATATCAATTTGGAATTTAGAAAAACTTTAAACATAAAAAGTGTATGGATTTGAATAAATAATCCAAAACCATTTTCAATTTTTAAAAAATAATTAATGTAACCATTTAAAATGAATTAACTTATATTTTTGAATATTAATTTGGAATTTAGAAAAACTTTAAACATAAAAAGTGTTTGGATTTGAATAAATAATTCAAAACCATTTTCTATTTTAAAAAATAATTAATGTAACCGTTTAAAATATGAACCATTTACAATTTAAAATGAATTAACTTATATTTTTTTAATATCAATTTGGAATTTAGAAAAACTTTAAACATAAAAAATATTTGGATTTGAATAAGTAATTCAAAACCATTTTACATTTTAAAAGCGAAAAAAAAAGGAAAATAATGGTAGGAAGAAAATTTGATTAGGATAGAACTGGAATTAAAGTACATAACAACTAACATAAAGTTACATAGAAGGATGAAAATTAAGATACATGGCGATTAAGCCCTGATCGGCCAACTTGTTTTGCAATGTTGGAATAATTCAGTCATGCTCCCTACACTGTAATACTACGCTTTGTAGTCGTCATACTACTTTGGCCGTCATTGCTATCGTCGTCGGGGCCGTAGTTGAACCTTGAAGGTTACGAGTGGGTGGACTTGAGGGTAGCGCAGGAGGCTAGAGTCGGCCGGCGTGTCGTGAGCCATGGCCTGGAGAGTCCGGCCAGCCACCACAGCCGACGGCCTCGTTGAAGTTCGGAGGAGATGGGCCCTCCTCCTCGTGCACGAGTGCCTCTCATCCCGATCTCTGAAGAAGGCTTCCCAAGTCGAAATAGCCGGATGTCATTTGGGATTCCTCCCTGCTCCGTGAGCTCAAGTAGTAGTGGTTCGTGATGGCCATCCGACGCGCCACACCTAGAGGGACGGAGGAACCGCACGCCTCGGCGCTCGGATCCAACCGCGGGGACATAGTAGCCCGTGGCGGGCGGGTAGTTCGGCGCAAAGCGCCTCCGCCTCCAGGAGTTAGTGCTACGGTGGAAGCCATGGGAAAGAGTGATAAGGTTGCAGATATGAGTCTAGAGATGTGTAATGACAATGGAGGCCAACCCTACATATATATAGTGAAGAACTGGCGGCAAGAACTGGAGGGAAAAACTGGCGGGAAGAAAAATGGCGGGAAAAATGGCGTGTCGACATTATGTCGTGCGGCGTGTACCTTGTCGGATGGTGTCACCAACCGACTAAAGATGAACCTTTAGTCCCGGTTGGAGACACCAACCGGACAAAACACGAATCGACACTAATGATAGGGGTGAGTGTCGACATTATTTCGTATGTACAAACCGACCCACTTCCTACCGATTCGGACATTTGTCCTTTTACGGGATGGACGAAAAGGTTTGAGATGTCCTTGGGAGATAGTCCATGTAAGGTGGTCTAGTATTTTAGGAAAATGGGACGGTAGCATTACGAAGCGGCATTTTGGTGGTTACTCCAAAAGCGACCCGTTTTTGCGCTCGGGAAAATGGAAAAGGATTTTCCGTGCGACAAAAGGAAAACTTCCTCTGCAACATTGTTCTCCATACCAATGTCACACACATGCATAATATGGGCACAACATCACAAACTATGCTGATTCGCACATAACATCGGTCATTTGGACCGAAAGCCATGAAACCTCGAACATGATAGGTCTTTTTGTGAAGGTTTTTGAAACATGATCAATATACCAAGTCTGGTATTTTTCCTTTCAACTATGTAACATAATATGACACCACGAAGGATTTTCATTGTTCGGATTTTTTGAATTTATTATGCCCGTTTTGAATTATCTGAATTTCTAACTATGGTCGAACGGTGTGCATGAAGATAGGGGCGAGCATCGTTAGAACTTGCATTGGATCTCTAAAGAAACCACATATTGCGAGTCTAAAATGATTTTTACAAAAATCACGGGCGATAGATCATGTACACTAGTACAAACCGGACCCACTTCCTCCCGATTCGGCACACATTTGTCCTTTTTACCCGGGATGGACGAAAAGGTTTGAGATGTCCCTGTTGGGAGATAGTCCATATAAGGTGGTGTAGTATTTTAGGAAAATGGGACGGTAGCATTGAAAGCATTTTGGTGGTTACTTCACAAAAGCGACCGTTTTTGCGCTCGGAAAATGGAAAAGGGCTTTTCCGATGCGACAAAGGAAAACTTCCTCCTGCATCATTGTTCTCCATACCAATGTCCACACACATGCATAATATGGGCACAACATCACAAACTATGTCGTGATTCAGCACATAACATCGGTCATTTGGACCGAAAGCCATGAAACCTCGAACATGATAGGTCATTTTGTGAAGGTTTTTTAGAAACATGATCAATATACCAAGTCTGGTATTTTTCCTTTCAACTATGTAACATAATATGACACGACGCCCAGTCCTCCGGCATCTCCGAGAAACTGTGTTGGAGATATGCCCAAGAGGCAATAATAAAGTGGTTATTATCATATCTTCACACTTATGATAAATGTTTACATACCATGCTATAATTGTATTAACCGGAAACATTAATACTTGTGTGATTTGTAAACTAAAATAAGAGTCCCTAGTAAAGCCTCTTGTTAAACTAGCTTGTTGGTTAATATATGATCATGGTTTCCTGATCATGAACATAGAGATGTTATTAACAACATGATCATATCATTAGGAGAATGATGTGATGGACATACTCCTATAGATAAGCGTAGCATAAAGATCAAGTCATTTAAATAGTTCAATTGCTATATGCTTTCATACATAGTAACCTAATTCCTTCGACCATGAGATCATGCATATCACCTTTACCGGATGGATGCTTTGATGTCATCAAACACCACCGTAACGTGGTGGCTATAAAAGTGGCATTGAGTGTTCGGAAAGTATTGGTTGAAACACATGGATCAAGAGTGGGATTTGTCCATCCTCATGACGGATAGATATACTCCAGGCCCTCTCGGTGGAATGTCATCCAATTAGCTTGCAAGCATGTGACTTGGTCAAGGGATCACATATCACGAACGAGAAAAGAGTACTTATCGATACGAGGTTGAACTAGGTATGCGAGATACCAAGCGATCATAACCTCGGATAAGTAACATATCGTGAGACAAAGGGAAATTGGTATCGTATGTAAGTGGTTCATTCGATCGCAGTAATCGTAGAAATATGTGGAGCCATATGAATTTCCGATTCCTCTATTGGTTATTGTTAGGAGAAGTGTCTCGATCATGTCCGCATAATTCACGAACCGTAGGGAGACACATAAGGATTCGACGTTGTTTGAGTAGTTATGGTATTATGAAAAGAGACCGAATGTTGTTCGAGTCTCGGATGGGATCCGGATATCACGAGGTGATCCGGAATGGTCCGGAGAATAAGATTCATATAAGGAAAGTTCCGTTTGAGTTGGGAATGATTAGGTGTTTTCATCGAATGTTCTAGAAGGTTCGGATTGTCCAAGCACTCGGGGAAGGGTACATGAATGTGTCATTGCTCATTGAATGATTGCATCATGTACTAAGTGTTCTTGCTGTCCCAAATAAAGGATTAAATTGAATCCTAAACAGAAAAGTCAAATGTCCGGTTTGAAAGTCAAACCGCCAAAACAAGAAACTGGGAAACAAGCAAGAGGAGTTGGAACCAACTTGAGGAGGAGGTTGGACTCCTCCAGGCGCCCAAGCCCTAGGCCGAGTTGGGAGGGACTCCCCTCCTCACTGGCGCCAAGGACCCCCCTCCCATATAAGGAGGGCAGGCTCCTCCATAGACACATAACTTTCTACTCTAGATCTCCGGTTTAGAGCCGTTTTGGTTTAGAGCTTCTAATTGCTTTTAGCCATGGTTTAGAGCCTTCTAATTGGTTTAGAGCCTTCTAATTGGTGTGTCTAATTACTAGACCACTAATAGCCTCTCTCATAAGCTCCACCATACTACTTGGCTTAGGCGAAGCCTGCGGATCTCCTCTACTTAGGTACCACGCCGTTGTCTTTGCCGGAATCGCGAGAAGTGCTACAACCTCCGCCCTCTTGGAACAAGGAGAGGAAGGTCTTCGTCAGTACCGAACGTGTGACCGATTGCGGGGCTCTTGGAGCGTGGCTGGAAGGATCGTCTACGCGATCTTGAGATCGGAAGAATGCGACTACATCACCCACGAGAATCGCTCTCGTTAACGCTTTGGAATCTTCGAGGTAAGTTATTCCATCGACTCGTTGCTACAATCTAGTAGATAGATCTTGGCTTGTTTGTTTGTATGCGAGAAAATTTTTGTTTTCCATGCTACGAACCCCTACAGTGGTATCGAGCCGTGTCTATATGTAGATCTGTTGCAGAGTAGAACACAATGGTCATTGTGGCGTTGATGCTTTATTGTAGATTGCTTTTTGTGTACTTTGCATCTTGCGGTATGTTGGGATGAAGCGGCCGGGCTAACCTTACATGACACCGTTCATGAGACTTGCTCCACGCTTGACATGTAACTTGTATTGCATAAGTGGCTGCGGGTGCATGTTTCTCCTAGCATAGTTAAGATCCAATTTACAACGGGTGATCAACAATGCTAGTATCAATGTTGTGGTTCTTGTTCGTAAGTTAGACGACACTTATTGAAAGCCCCAAACCACGTAAAATATGCAAAGAAAGTAGAAGCGTCTAACTTTGTTTTGGGGTGTCTGATGATGTGATATGGCCATGATTGTGATTATATTTGATGTATGCAATGTTCCTTATTGTAAGTCGACAACGGCGAGCCATATGGTTGTCTTTAAATTATGTTAAGACCCGCGTGTCTATTCAAAGTAGTTGTAATAGTTGAAGCCGTGGACAACCATGGAGAAGCGTCATTGACCTTGAAGCAATGCGGTGATGATGGAGATCATGTTCGTGTGAAGATGGAGATCGGAGGCACGAAGAAGAAAACCATATCATATCACATATATATTGAATTGCATGTGATGTTAATCCTTTATGCATCTTGTATTGCTTAGTAGACGACGGTAGCATTATAAGATGATCCCTCATGCACATGAATTTCAAATCATAAAGTGTTCACCCTTAGTTGGCACGTTGCTAAAGCTTGTTGTTTGAAACACCACGTGATGATCGGGTGTGCTAGATTCAAAGTGTATACAACGTGAGCAAGCCAGTTGCTCATGCGAAACTAAGGTTTGATCTTGACGAGCCTAGCATGTATACGGACATGGCCTCGTGAACATGGATTACCGAAAGGTAGAGCATGAGTCATATAGTAGATATGATGAACATGTTGATTGTTCGCCATTGAAGCTATATCAACTCGTGATGATCGGTTTTGATGTGGTGGATTTGGTTCGTGTGATCACTAAAACAATGTGAGGGATATTGTTTTGAGTGGGAGTTCACCTAGATTAATTTAATTATTAATTAGAACTCAATTTATCATAAACTAAATCAAAGTGAATTTGCATAGTTGTTGTAGTCATTGGCATCCGTTTACCAAATGCGCTTAGTTATAATTGAGATGATAGAGCTATAGAATTACGGTTAGTTACTTTCTGACTGGTATCGTATTGTTTTTGAAGTGTTAATCTAAAGTTTAAAAGTCCTATTGCAAACTTTCAGTAAGTTCCGGTTACTCCATGAAGTTTAATAATTGGTATTAAAACAAGAGTAACAATTTCAAGTGTTAGTATATAAGTATCATGTTTGTCTACATGATTCTTGATATTCGAGGGATTCTCTTAATATCAAGGTTATCTAGGATCTGAAAGAGTTGTTTCAGAAACCATGATGTGTGGAAGATATTGTGATATCTGAAACGTAGTATTGGTTACAACATGATAGAGTATAATATGGCAAAAGTCATGTTCTCATATTTGATGAGAATTTGCAAAAGGTTGGAGACACTAGTTGTCCTAATCCTCCAAAAGGTTTTGGAGAGCAACATTATACTTGCGATTCACCGTTACAAGCTAAAAGTAGCTTGATCATGGATAAATCCATGATGAGGGTGAATATTTCATGTAGGTAAGATATTTACTACACCAAGAGATTACTAAAGAAAGGAATTTGAAAGAACACCAAACATTTGATGATAGGTGATCTACTTCAAAGTGCAAGTTCAAAGACATTGGTATTTAATTATACACGCTTTGGATTATCTGTCATATGTATGACTCCACTATTGATGTTGATAGATTCTTTCAAACAGAAAAGGAAATACTGAAAGAGAATCTCATAAATATATGGCAGAAAAGAAAAGACTAGAATTGTTCAGTTTAAGTATATAGATGATATACATGTTATGGCTATATTCTTTGCTTATTAAACAATGTGGTTCTCAAGTATTTGATACTGAATTTGTTGGTATGAATCGTCATACGAAATAACACAATTCATGAACTACAATGGCCTAAGTAACTAGCAAAAGAATATGTGATGATGTTCATCGAGAACAAATAAAGGGTTATTGTGTTGCTCGTTAAACATCAAAGCTTGCCTTCAAGATTTATTTTATCAGGTATTATGAGAACAAAAGGGTTGTTCAAATAATTGCCGTAATCCATAAAAGATGGATTCGCAAATCTCGTTGGAAAAATCACATCCATAAAGCTAATGCTAAAGATGTCGAAAGACAAATTGATTGAAAAGATCACTTAGGAAGTGACATCGCCGTTTAAATTATATTGGAAAGAAAACATGAAGAAACTTCATATGTATGGAATTTTGGAGTCTTTTGATTTTGATCAAATGACGCTTGTGAAACTTTCCTAGAGATAATTAAAACTTCGTTCATAGGCAAAAAGGGAATGAAAGACTAGCTTATTGGAATTTGTACATATTGTTGTACGAAGTCCATTATGTGTAGTCAAGAGCGATGGATTTCAACTTCATATGCTTTCTCCGAAAATTTGAGTGAATATATGAATATTTACTTAATAAGGATGAAGTATGAAACATTTGAAAAGTTCAAAGACTTTCAAGATGAAGTGCAAAATCATTGTAACAAGAATATAAAGGTTTATGATAAAGATCATAAAGGAAGATAGTTGAGTTACTGAGTTTAGCATAATACCTAAGATTTGAGGAATCGTTAGTGGATTTGCATTTCGAAACACCATAAGAGTATGGAGCGTTTGAGATATGTAATTAAACCTTGTTTGACATGGTAAGATCAAAGGTATAATTTATAAAACTGCCATTATATTTTAAAGATTAAAAGCTTTAGAGATTACCGTTTTCCTTTGAAAAGAGCTCCATCATAATCCGTTGAAATGACACCATATAAGGTTATGGTTTGGGATAAAACCCAAGTAGTCCTTTCTTAAACATTGGTATGCTATACATAAGAAAGATGTTTGCAACCAAAGTCGGATGAATCTCTTTGTTAAGTATTTCTCCATAACAGGAGACAAAAGTGTTTGTCGCTTAGAACGTCAAGTTTCTTTAAGAAGGAATTTTCGTGAAAAGTTAAGTGGGAGGACAATAGAACTTTGATAAGGTTGAAAGAACCTTAGCTATATGTGCGAGTTGCGACCAAGAAAAAGTGTTCGGGCGACAACAAAGCTCATGGCTCACGTAACTCAAAGGTTGTGGTCACGGAGATCCAAGTTCCTATTGAAACAAGTAGGTCGGATAAACAATCAAATACCAAGATTTGAGGGTTGAATCATTATTTGAGAATAATGAACCGACTACATGCAAAGAAGCGATGATGGGCCCCGACTCGTAAAATGGCTTGAAGCCATAAAATCCGTGATAGTTCCATACACACGAAAATCAAGTTTTGAACTTGAAGGACCCTCGAGAAAGGTGTAAGACCTTATAGTTGTGTCTCGGATCTATAAAGAAATAGACATGGATGTTTTACATCTATGAAATAGTCGACATGTTGGGAAAGAGTTCACAACAATGTTCAAAGGTTGACTATGATAAGATTTGATCTTTCATAGTGATATTTAGTCTAGACGGATTAATGTAGTAACCACTGCATATAATTTGTTATATGGTAGTTGAATAAACAAAACAAGTTCTTCTAATAGAATCGTTACCTAGGACATGTGCATAACACGGTCCATAGGGTTTTGTTAATTCAAAGGATGCTAAAAGCATATGCGAACTTCAATGGTTGAAGTGAGCATCGCGGAGTTGGAATCTTCACTATGATGAAACTGTTAAAAGAGTTTAATTTCATCAGAGACAATGAAGATGCTTGCGTTTGCAAGAAATTAAGTGGGAGCGCTAAGACATGTTTCTAATACATTATGTGGAAGACATGTTGTTGATTGGAAATAATGTATCTTTTATTAACACATATTAAGAATTTCATCCCGATGAAAGACTTAGGCAAAACCTAAATATTTGGCATCAATAGACGCTAATATGGTTGTGCCAGAAGTACATAGACAAGATATTGAATGAGTTCAATATAGAAACTACAAGAGAGGTTCTTGTCGCACAGAAAGGATTGAATAAATTCAATATTGATGATATATTCAAGTGTATTGACATTTGGTAAAGTGAAACAAATAATCAAGTATAGATTGATACTTGATGTATGAAATCACAAAGAGTATTTATATCAATCATACTGTGATATGTACAAATCCAGATATGTCCTATGCTCTAAATGTTGTGAGCATATACCAGAATGATTCATAAGATGATCATTGGACAATAGTAAGGATATTCTTATGATCTTTTGGAAGAACTAAGAGTATAATATTTGTAGAAGTGACAAATAGATGGTTAGTTCATTGTAAAAGTACTACATTGATACTAGCTTTGTCACAAAGTACAAATTAAGTTTATCTCAATCTAAACTAAGGGTGGCACAATATAATGGAAGGTGAGTTCCATAATGGATTTGGATGAGTTCCAAAGTTAAGACATTGTGACAGATACTACAACAAAAGGCCAAGTATATAACTGCTATTTTAGCAGCAAAGAGGGCATTTGTCAAGTAGTTTGTTACCAAACTAGGTGTAGTTCATGGGATAATACTATGAAGATATATTGCGACAATATTATCAACATGTTTTAACCCCAAAGAACTAAAGGTCACACCGAAAGACCAAATTTATACAAAGCCATCTCATTAGAGAATGAGTGATGCGTGAGACGCAAAGACATGCAATTACACGGACTGGAAGTGTCGATCCGGAGATCGATTGACCACTAGCAATCGTGTACATACAACACCGGAAAGCCATAGGTGTTGAATACACAAGGTTTGAAACTAGATTATTGACTCGGTGCAAGGGGGATGTTGGAGATATGCCCAAGAGGCAATAATAAAGTGGTTATTATCATATCTTCACACTTATGATAAATGTTTACATACCATGCTATAATTGTATTAACCGGAAACATTAATACTTGTGTGATTTGTAAACTAAAATAAGAGTCCCTAGTAAAGCCTCTTGTTAAACTAGCTTGTTGGTTAATATATGATCATGGTTTCCTGATCATGAACATAGAGATGTTATTAACAACAGGATCATATCATTAGGAGAATGATGTGATGGACATACTCCTATAGATAAGCGTAGCATAAAGATCAAGTCATTTAAATAGTTCAATTGCTATATGCTTTCTGATACATAGTAACCTAATTCCTTCGACCATGAGATCATGCATATCACCTTTACGGATGGATGCTTTGATGTCATCAAACACCACACCGTAATGTGGTGGCTATAAAAGTGGCATTGAGTGTTGAAAGTATTGGTTGAAACACATGGATCAAGAGTGGGATTTGTCCATCCTCATGACGGATAGATATACTGGGCCCTCTCGGTGGAATGTCATCCAATTAGCTTGCAAGCATGTGACTTGGTCACAGGATCACATATCAGGGCGAAAAAGAGTACTTATCGATGTGAGGTTGAACTAGGTATGCGAGATACCGCGATCATAACCTCGGATAAGTAACATATCGTGAGACAAAGGGAAATTGGTATCGTATGTAAGTGGTTCATTCGATCGCAAAGTAATCGTGAGAAATATGTGGGAGCCATATGAATTTCGATTCCTCTATTGGTTATTGTTCGAGAAGTGTCTCGATCATGTCCGCATAATTCACGAACCGGGGAGACACACTTAAGGATTCGACGTTGTTTGAGTAGTTATGGTATTATGAGAAAGAGACCGAATGTTGTTGAGTCTCGGATGGGATCCGGATATCACGAGGTGATCCGGAATGGTCCGGAGAATAAGATTCATATAAGGAAAGTTCCGTTTGAGTTCGGGAATGATTAGGTGTTTTCATCGGGAATGTTCTAGAAGGTTCGGATTGTCCGACTCGGGGAAGGGTACATGAATGTGTCATTGCTCATTGAATGATTGCATCATGTACTAAGTGTTCTTGCTGTACCAAATAAAGGATTAAATTGAATCCTAAAGCAGAAAAGTCAAATGTCGGTTTGAAAGTCAAACGCCAAAACAAGCTGTGGGAAACAAGCAAGAGGAGTTGGAACCAACCGGAGGAGGAGTTGGACTCCTCGGGCGGCGTAAGCCCTAGGCCGAGTTGGGGAGGACTCCTCCCTCCTGGCGCGCCAAGGACCCCTCCCATATAAGGAGGCGGGGCTCCTCCCAGACACATAACTTTCTACTCTAGATCTCCGGTTTAGAGCCGTTTTGGTTTAGAACTTCTAATTGCTTTAGCCAGCGGTTTAGAGCCTTCTAATTGGTTTAGAGCCTTCTAATTGGTGTGTCTACTTACTAGACCACTAATAGCCTCTCTCATAAGCTCCACCATACTCGCAAGCTTAGGCGAAGCCTGCGGATCTCCCTCTACTTCCAGGTACGCCTTGGTTGTCTTTGGGAATCGCGAGGAGAGTGCTACAACCTCCATTTTCTTTGGAACAAGGGAGAGGAAGGTCTTCGCCAGTACCGAGCGTGTGACCGATTGCGGAGCGCTTTAACGAACGCGCTGGAAGGATCGTCTACGCGATCTTGAGATCGGAAAGAGTACGACTACATCACCCACGAGAATCTGCTCTCGTTAACCGCTTTGGAATCTTCGAGGGTAAGTTATTCCATCGACTCGTTGCTACAATCTAGTAGATAGATCTTGGCTTGTTTGTTTGTATGCGATAGAAAATTTTTGTTTTCCATGCTACGAACCCCTACAAACTGGTCATAGAGGCACTCCCTAATATGTGAAATTAGTTACTCCGAGGCGTATTGATCTAGTTAGAGAAGTTACAAGCTGCAAGATGGTTTTCGAGAGCAGGGACACCACTACGACCAGTTTCAGGGAGATGCCGCCGGATCCCAGTCCTCCGGCATCTCCAAGAAACTGGTCATAGAGGCACTCCCTAATATGTGACTGCGCGCGTTTGGAGATAAGATCTTAATGGTAAGTACGAATCGGGACAACTTCTTCATAGTCCCGGTCCAGCCACAAAACGGGACTAGCACTCAAGACATTTATTAATATTAAAAGCGAGACTACAAAACGGGACTAAAGGCCACAAACCATGAAGATATCCTTCGGTCAAGCCACAAACCGCGAAAGACATGAAGTAGAGTTACATAATATGAGCATGAACTTCTTGGCATATGTCCTTCCTTATGATCGCTTCAGACGTAACCATGGAGCATCTTCTTTACTTAACGGAATGCTTGGGTCAGTTTCCGTGAAGGCGGAATTTCATCAAACTTATTATAATCTTCGACATACATCTTGTCCTCGATTCCCACGATGTTTCTTTTCCCTGAAAGAACTATGTGACGCTTTGGATCATCATATGATGTATTCGTTTGCATATTTTTTCTTTTTTTCGGTCTGGAGGACATGTTCTTCACATAGAAAACCTGAGACACATCATTGGCTAGGACGAATGGTTCATCTCTATAACCAAGATTGTTGAGACACATCATGAGGGAAGACTAAGTGGAAAAGGCACGCTGGAAAAGACTCTATAACCTTAAGGACTCTATAACCAAGCTGATCTCCAACAGTGGTGTCATTCAAGAGATGTGTCCGCATCGAACCACCGAAAGACTTCACGTGTTCATCTGTAATCCATGATTCAGGCTTCCCCGGGTTTTTGGAGCGTACAATATTCTTGTGTTCCTCGATATACGGAGCTGGCAAGGTGGAATTATGTAGAAATGTGTAGTGTGCTTTAGTGAAATAATCCCCGTCCCTACATATCATTGCTTTCTTTCCCAGCGTGCCTTTTCCACTTAGTCTTCCCTCATGCCGCGAGTCAGAAACACCAATCGGCTTAAGGTCAGGAATAAAGTCAACACAAAACTCAATGACCTCCTCTGTTCCATATCCCTTGGAGATGCTTCCTTCTGGTCTAGCACGGCTATAAACATATTTCTTTAAGACTCCATGAACCTCTCAAAGGGAACATATTGTGCGTAAATACCGGACCGAGAATGGCAATCTCTTCCACTAGATGAACCAGAGATGCGTCATAATATTTAAGAAGGATGGTGGGAACACCAATTCAAAACTAACAAGACATTGTACCACATCATACCTTCAGAACCTTGGCGGAATATCTGGGTTGATTACCTTCGAGATATTGCATTGAGGAATGAACACGCTTCACAATGGGTACTCGAACATTTTCGGTAGAAGCCCCCTCAATGCAATCGGAAGCAATGCGTCATAATCACGTGTGATCATGAGACTTCAGGTTTTGGAACTTTTTCTCGCCATATTTATTATCCCTTTATATTAGATGAGAAGCCTGACGGCACCTTGATCTGTAAAGGACTTCAAAAAAGATTTCCTTCTCTGCTTTGGTAAGAGCATAGCTGGCACGACTTAAGTGACGCCCTTTATTCGTCTTGTTATGTGTATGCATGTTCTTTGGGTCTTTCATAATTTGTTGGTCCTCTCGTGCTTCAGGTGTATCTTTTGTCTTCCCATACACGCCAAGGAATCCTAGCAGGTTCATGCAGAGATTCTTCGTCACGTGCATCACGTCGATTGAAGAGCGGACACGCAGGACTTTCTAATATGGCAGCTCCCAAAATATAGATTTCTTCTTCCACATGGGTGCGTGTCCTGTAGCGACGTCGTTCGGAACTGATTGACCGCCGGGACCCTTTCCAAAGATTACTTCTATGTCCTTGACCATACCAAATACATCATCACCAACAGGGAGTTCAAGCTTCTTCCGGTGATCTGCCTCACCTTTGAAATGCTTGCCTTTCTTTCTTACTGGATGATTGGTCGGAAGAAATCGTCGATTCGCCAGGTACACAACCTTCTTTCATTTATGCAAATATGTACCTTCGGTCTTATCTGAACAGTGGGTGCATTCCTTATATCCCTTGTTTGTCTGTCCTGAAAGCTTACTAAGAGCAGGCCAATCATTGATGGTTACGAATAACAACCCTCGTAGATCAAATGGCTCCTGTTTGTTCTCATCCCACGCACGTACACCTGGTTTGCCCCACAACTGTAAGAGTTCTTAAACTAATGGCCTAAGGTACACATCAATGTCGTTGCCCGGTTGCTTCGGGCCTTGGATGAGCACTAATGGACTTACGCTTCATGCACAACCAAGGAGGCAGGTTGTAGATACATAGATTCATGGGCCAGGTGTTGTGACTGCAGCTCTGCTCCCCAAAAGGATTCATGTCATCCGTACTTAGACTAAACCATAAGTTCCTTGTGTCACCTGCAAAGTCTGGGAAGTCTCTCTCGATTTTTCTCCACTGTGACCCATCAGCAGGGTGTCTCAACTTCCCGTCTTTCTTACAGTCTTCTTTGTGCCATCGCAACAACCTGGCATGCTCTTTGTTTCTGAACATGCGTTTCAACCTTGGTATTATAGGAGCATACCACATAACCTTAGCAGGAACCCTCTTCCGGAGGCTCTCCTCAACATCACCGTGGTCATCTCGTCGATCTTATACATAGCGCATTGCATACCGGCATTTATCTAAATTCTCATACTCCTTACATGGTAGAGGATGCGATCATTAATGCATGCATGTATCTTTTGCACATCTAATCCCGGAGGAGAGAGTCTTCTTTGCTTCGTAGGTACTCTCGGGAAGTTCGTTATGTTTTGGAAACTTCGGCTTCATTATTTTCAGCATCTTTTCAAATGAGGAGTTAGTTAGACCACACTTTGCCTTCCATCGCAACAATTCCAGTGTGGTACCGAGCTTTGTGTTGCCATCTTCACAATTTGGGTACAACAATTTCTTGTGATCTTCTAACATGCCCTCTAACTTCAACTTCTCATTTTCTGTTTCACAGTCTCGCTTTGCATCAGAAATGACCCTACCAAGTTCATCAGCCGGCTCATCTGATGCCCGTTCTTCACCTCTTTCCTCTCCATTGTCTTCCATTGCAGATCACAGATTCAGGAAACATATGATGATAGTTGTTATCATCATCTTCTTCTTCACCATCTTCCATCATAACCCCTCTTTCCCCGTGCTTGGTCCAGCAATTATAGTTGGGCATGAAACCTTTCATAATCAGGTGGCCGCGAATAATTTTCGAGGAAGAGTTCTCCTTGTTGTTCCGACATTGAACACATGGACAACGTATAAATCCATTCTCTTTGTTTGCCGTAGCCACATCGATAAATTTATCCACGCCTTTGATATACTCGGCTACGCGCCGATCACCGTACATCCATTCCCGACCGTTCATCTGCATCATATAAGTAAGTTTATCAAAAAACAGGACATCATAAATAGTGAAATAACCAATTCACACCGACACATGAATTATATCAATGACCTAGAAAAGATAAGATTGCTAACCTCGACCGAGGGAAATAAAGAGGAGAAAGCTCAAGTGCGTCTCGGACACCTTCTATATTTTTGTTCTATGAGAAATTCAACGGGATTTTTCACTCAAACATTTCATCAAACACCTTCAATGCATGCATAGAAGAGAAAAAACTAGCACACCCCTCACACCTTCCACCATTCGAAAAAACAGAGTGGAGGCAGAGGGGGCTGGGGCGTTGCATTTATAGAGGGCAGGAGAATACGTCCCGGTTGGAGCCACCAACCGGGACTAAAGGTGCGTGCCACGCCACGTGGCTGTGGCCAAACCTTTAGTCCCGGTTGGTTGCTCCAACCGGGACGTATTCCCCCTTATCAACCGGGACGCATGCCCCCTGGCCCCGTGCCCGCTCCAACCGGGACGCGTGCCAGCATTAGTCCCGGTTGGTGGCGCAACCGGGACTAATGCTCCGAGGGGGCGCGAACGGATGGCATGTTTTCTACTAGTGAATGTTATGGTTTGTGGATGTTCACAGTTTGCACTTGGGTTGAAATAATGCGATTCTATGGTCATGAAAAATATGTCACATTTGTTGTAAATATGTTAAAATTTATTTTACACTAATTTTTTATATCAGTAAAGAAAAATAAGTAAGTTCAAATACAAGTTTGTACAGCGTCAGTTATTCAGAAGAATAGGTATTATATCATTCTTTTTGTCTCCACTCGGTCTGGGCTCTGCTGACATGTATTTTTCTCGCCAACTTGAATGACATAGTTCCATCATGTTAAAAGTAGCCAATTTATTGTGTGATTACAATGATTAGTCGCTTAGATTTTAAAGGTTCAAAGTACTCCTAATTAAAAAATCTTTATGAAAAATCTTGCCAATTAAAATTTATATAGTTACTTGAAAGAAACACTAACAACAAATTGAGGGAATAACTTGAAGTTTGTAGTTCCATAACCTACCTCATCTTAAGTTTCACATTTTAGAGCTCTATTTTAATATCACTTGGGAAGTCACATGTTCTTGCATTCAAACGAAAGTGAAACCTTGCATTATGAATTATACATGTGGGTAGAATAACATAATTTAGAGAAATTAAGTGACTTGCTATATTCACTTCACATTGTCGATATGTTCTGTGTGAACTATTGCAAATGCAACAGTCAAGTCAAACTTTCCTCGCTGCAAAAATGCAATATATTGACCACGTGGATTCAAACTATTGTGTCAGCATAATAATAAATCTATCTTTATTTTTTTAATATAATTTTTATGCTGGATGAACAAATTTGATAATCCATTTTCCAACAATTTTAATAATATAATAATATCTAGATGTATTAATATGATATATAGTATTTATATTTCTCATATTCAGGTGCAATATGTGAGGCATAATCGTACTTGATATGAAGTTCTTATGGAAAAAATCACATTTTCTTTCGTTTCTTATTGTGAATTTCACGAAGAAAATGAGAACAAAATAAGTGTTATATAGCTATGGATTTATATGATAGCTAGGCTTGTAATATTCATCCACCTTATCAAAGTTTTATACTTCCTCCGTCTTAAAAAGAATGTTGGATATTTGTCTAAATTTGTATGTCTCTATACACGGAAATCCGTCTAGATACATGTGAACCTAGACAAATCTCTGACCTCCTTTTTAGGACGGAGAGAGTATATCGATTATAATTTTTTGCCTAGATGGACAAATGTGATAATATATTTTCTAGCGATGTCAATAATATAGTGATATCTAAATGTATTATATGATATATATTGTGTATATTTCTCATACTTGGGTGCAATATGTGAGGTATAATCATGAGATAGGCGAGTGGTCTAGCATATAGCTCGCATATATAACCATGATTAATAATGACCAAGGCTCACCCTCTCTAATTTGAAAAAACATATTAACAATAGAATCAACGCACACTCCATATTTCCTTTAGAGGGTCATAAATTTTTTGATGACTCGGCCGGGTGCCAGAGTTGTTAGTCTTCTTCAGTCGACTCAAGGAATAGTTAGTTTTTCTAATAGATACTTTTTATCTACTAATATTTTTCTTATTATTAATTAACAGACATTGTTTGCATGTATGTACTGCTTCCGGATTCCTAGTGACCAATCCTCAACGAAGTTATTTTTTCCTTTTGACATGTCCTTGACAGAGTCTTAGCTACGCACGCTGGAGCCGGCTCCGCCTATTTCCTCGTTTTAAACCAGACTCCATCATGTTGGTTCGTGGCTAGCTAGATCTCCTTTATTTTTTTTTGCTGTGACCAAATCTGTTTGGTGCATGCATGAGTGGATCCGTATGGTTTCCTATTTGCACTAGTGTTTATTCTTCTAATACGTGACGCCGTTGACTTCTGTTTGTACCAACCTCTTTCAACGTAACTTTTTTATCTTCATATCATAACCATAAATTGTAGATCTAATGGTCAATATAATTTGGGTGATGTGGATCAACCAGATGCCTCAAAAAACACCCTTATTGCTTTTAGTATATAATAGATAATAGATGTGAAATGGCTCTACGTGTCGAATACCCTCTCTGTCTCTCTGAGATTATGTGTGTGTTCATCTACAAGATTTCGAATCCATCTTTGGTGTGTGTTCATGCATGAGTGTCATATTGACCAGTTGAAAGAGGAGGACAAATATACACAGAAAGTTCACCGGAAGGCAGTTTGGCGTGCTAGAGAAGAACAAGATTGCAAAGCTCCAGTATGATAATGGCATTGTCCAATCTGTTCCATCGGACATGGAGCATATGGCATACTCTTATTTTAAGACTTTGTACACCCGTGATCTGTCTTTAAATTGTGAGGCCATAATAGCAGTGTCGACTGTCTGCTGCTGCGCCCTCTCCTGTGCCTGATCAACCACGGGCGCATACAAGCTCCCAAGCCGGTATTTTTCGTCCTAAAGAAATAACTGATGGTCATATACGCTGGTGTAACTTGTGCAATACTGGTGAACCTGAAAGCATGAAGGAGGCCCTTAATCATGCTTAGTGATGAAGAAATCTCTGCACTACAAACCAATAAAATCTAGCATCTTGTTCCAAGACCACAAGGCAGCAACGTTATCGACTGTAAGTGGGATTACAAGATCAGACGAAGGTCTGATGGAGTCATTGATCGATACAAAGCTCGTTTAGTAGCCAAAGGGTTCAAGAAGCGATATAGGATTGATTATGAGGACATTTTTTGTCCGGTGGTTAAACCAGCAACTATTCGATTAATTCTGTCTTTAGCAGTCTCTCAGAATTGGGAAATGCGTCAGTTAGATGTGAAGAATGCGTTCTTGCATGGCGTTCTGGAAGAAGAGGTGTACATGAGACAACCTTCGGGATATAAACATTCTCAGCATCCTAGTTGTGTGTGCAGACTGGATAAGGCTCTCTATGGTCATAAGCAGAGGCTCCTCGAGCTTGGTATTCTGGACTCTCATCCAAGCTTCATACACTTGGTTTTACTCCGGCTAAAGCTGATACTTCCTTGTTCTTAAATCGCAAGAATGGGATAACTATTTTTATGCTTATCATGATGACATTATTGTCACCGGTTCCTCTGGGAAGGCAGTTTCTGCACTTCTGGCAGATTTGCGCATGGACTTTGCGCTCAAGGACTTGAGGCGGCTCCACTACTTTCTTGGTATTGAAGTAAATCAGGTATCCCAAGGTATTTCCTTGTCTCAGGGAAAATATATTTCAGATGTCCTCAAGCGTGTTGGCATGGGAAACTGTAAAGTTGTTACCACCCCTCTTTCTACATCTGAAAAATTATCTGCTTCTGAAGGAGATCCTCTAAGTGATGTTGATGCCACTCGGTAGAGGAGTATCGTTGGAGCCTTGCAGTATGTTACACAAACCAGCTCAGATATTTCCTTCTCTGTTAATAAGGTTTGTCAGTTTTTGCATGCACCAACAACCTTGCACTCGACAACTGTTAAAAGAATCCTTCGATATTTGAAGTTTACAATTTCTCTTGGAATGAAACTTGTAAAGTCTGAGTCGACACTTGTCAGTGCCTTCTCTGATGCAGACTGAACAGGCTGTCCTGATGACAGACGTTCTATAGGCGGTTTTGCAGTTTTTCTGGGCTGCAATCTTATTTCATGGAGTGCTTGGAAACAAGCCACAGTGTCGAGATCGAGTACCGAAGCTGGGTATAAATCTTTGGCTAATGCTACTGCTGAAGTAATTTGGATTCAAACTTTGTTAATAGAATTGGGTGTTAGTCATCCAAAGGCGGCGTCCTTGTGGTGTGACAGCAACATATTTGTCAGCTAACCCAGTATTTCATGCTACAATTAATAGTGGAGTAGACGGCATGGCGGGTGCGAGAGTGGCGATGGCACTGGTGATTGCAGTGCTTGTTATGTGCGGGGGCGGGATGGCATTGGCGGCGAACCTGGTGCCGGCGGTGTACGTGTTCGGCGACTCAACAGTGGACGTCGGCAACGATGGGCCACCGCCGCTTCCCTACGGCATCGACTTGCCACATGAGTACCTGCCCACCGGGAGGGCCAGCAACGGTTACAACGTCGCCGACTACATCTGTATGGTGCCTGTGTGTGCGTGCATTTTTTTCTTCATTTTCTCATACTCTCCTGACTTATATTAATGGCCTCAACTTTATCTAGATTCAATTGAGACCATGAATATGAATAGAAGGGAGCATGAAAATTCTCTAACGCCGTGATGCAATTCTGAAATGATGCAGCAAGGCTGCTAGGCTTCAAGATGATCCCACTGGCGTACTTGTCGCTAACGCCGGAAACGAGCCATGAGATCCTCAGAGGCTTTGGTGGGGTCAACTACGCTTCCTTTCGCTCCGGCATTCTCAACACAACCGTGAGCTGCTTGCAATAATGCCTTACTTTTTATTTATATCCGAATTTTTCGCTAATTTAGTTTTAATATTTGCATGGATTGATCGATCAGCGGTTGGGGGCCAATAGCATTTCAATGGCCGAGAAGGTGGAGTTCTTCACGGCCACCAAGTCAAAGATGACTCAGTACACGGGCGGCGGGGGCTCCGTCGCCATCGACAGACTGATTTCCAAGTCATTCTTCCTCATTAGCGCCGGCGGCAACGACCTTATATTTACCCCCCCCCTTTCCCGGGCATGTTTACGATCTTATACAACGACCTCCTTAATAGTTACACGAAGCATGTGCAAACCCTGTACGACCTTGGCGCCCACCGCTTTGGGATCGTCGATGTGCCGCCCATCGGTTGCCTGCCGATGAGACGCTCCTGGTCTACGACCGGTGCGTGCCTGGGCGTCTACAATGAGCTCGCCAAGGGGTTAAACAACTTGCTAGGCGAGAGGATGGTGAAGCTTGCAACCGACCCCAAACGGCCCGGGATGAAGTACTCCGTGGGAAGCTCCTATAACCTGGTGACCAACTTCACAGCGGACCCGAAGGCAGCCGGGTTCAAGAATGTGACCAGCGCGTGCTGCGGCTCTGGACGATTTGAGTTGAAGGGCTCCTGCCGGCCCGGCTGCACCGTCTGCGACAACCGTGCCGACTATCTGTTCTAGGATTTTTTTTAGATGAAAAGGGATCACTCCCTCAGCCCCATTTTCATTAAAACGAGACTACCCGAGTTCAGAACTAACAGAAAATACAAACTCCACACAGTGAAACTAAGGAGACCGACAAAACGAAAACTAAAACAGACTAAGTGCAAACTTTATAGCAACCACAACAAGCCTAAAGCAAAAGAGCAGGGGACAACAACCCAGGCAGTAGGAACACTGAATCTTCCAAATCACCCAAAAGAGCAGGGGCCACCACACAGTAGGAACACTGAAGACTCCGAATCACCCAAAGATCACATGCACTGAATCTTCATCTTCAGGGTGCGCCTTCAAGTGCTCCACCGTCGCTCTCCCAGCGTGGATTGAGGCAGCACTGTCTTTCCAGGTGGAAGCCCACCCGAAGCCAGGGCATTTCAACTCGCCAGGAGCCTCAGAGGCGATTTTAGGTTGTTGGCCATCCTGTCCATGAACATCTCCAAGCCCCCCCCTCCAACTCTTTGAATGGAACTTTCCAGTTCCGAAGGTACAGCAGGACGAGACGCCAAATCTGTTTCATATTTATCCAGGAGCAAGCATTAAAAACTAAGTTATTTCTATTGTTCTAGATACTCCAAAGAACAGCCGAAGACACAACATTGAAATGTAAATGTCTTTTATTAGCAATCCACTTGGAAGCTACTGAAAAGAAATTATCTACTGCAATCCCAAAAACTTCAAACACATCATCCCAGAGAAGTTTAGAAACAATGCATTCAAAGAAAAGGTGGTTCACAGACTCAAACTCAGTGCAGAGATTGCACTCAAGGGGTTTAGGAATCCCCCTGGCCCTAAGATTATCTCTAGTCATGATTTTATTCTGTGAAAGAAGCCACAGGAAAATTTGAATCCTAGGGGGGGTTTTTAAAGACCAAACTGCAGGCAAGAAAACAGGAGTAACACCTCTAAAATTAATCACAGCATACATGGATTTAGAAGAATACACTCCGGAGGTTTCATACTGCCAAACAAGTTGGTCATCTGAATCCAACAAACATATAGTACCAGCAATACTTCTAAGTTCTAGCCATTGGACCATCATATTATCAGAAAAGTTTCTTCTAAAGTCACATCTAAGCTGAGCACCATCCCACAAATCATCAATAGTTTTTGTTTGTTGATTTGAGATAACATAGAGGTCCCAGAATTGAGTAGCTAGGGGAGAATTACCAAACCAGATATCCTCCCAGAATCTAACCTGTCTACCATTACCCACTTTCCACCTATATCCTAAAGCTACAGATCTAGATGCCCACATCACCCCTTTCCAGAAGGTAGAAGGATGAACATCCCTACAGCACAAGATGTTTGGGGATCCAGTATGATACTTGGCATCAATAACTCTCCTCCAAAGGGTGCCCTCCCCCTGAATGTATCTCTTAACCCAGGAGCCAAGTAGGCACAAATTGAGATATTTGAGATTAGGAATACCCAAACCTCCAAAATCCTTCTTCATGCAAACCGAAGGCCAATTAGCTAAATGAATTTTGTGATTTCCTTCTTCATCGTTCCAAAATAAATTGGCAAGATGTGAATCTAAGATTTTCAAAGCCCATTTAGGGAATTTGAAAAAGGAAAGCAAATAAATGGGGATGCTAGAAAGACAGGCTTGGATAAGGACTTTCTTAGCAGCATAAGAAAGCAATTTTCCTCTCCAACCAGTTATTCTATGGAGAATGTTATCAACCAAAGGTTGAAGATCCTCCCTTCTAAGTTTATCATAATGAAGAGGAATGCCCAAATATTTCACTGGGAAACTACCCAAGACACACTGAAAAATATCAATGAAAGGTTGGCATTCCTCACCCTCCATATTTATTGGAATGAGTTCACTTTTGGCATAATTAATTCTCATTCCAGAAATCTGTTCAAAGCAGGTAAGGATCCATTTTAGATTCACAGCTACTCTTTCATCATTTTCAAGAAATAGCAGAGTATCATCAGCATACTGAAGACAAACTACACCCCTAGGGACAAAACCAGAGCACAAACCTCTGATGGCCCCTGAATGAGTTCCCCTACTGAGCATCCTAGCAAAAACATCAATCATAATATTAAACAAAAGAGGGGCAATGGGGTCTCCTTGCCTAAGGCATTTGCCAGTCAGGAAAAAGTTACTCTCAACATCATTAATACATCATTATTAATTAACAGACATTGTTGCATGTATGTACTGCTTCCGGATTCCTAGTGATCAATCCTCCTCGAAGTTATTTTTTCCTTTTGACATGTCCTTGACAGAGTACGCACGCTGGAGCTGGCTCCGCCTATTTCCTCGTTTTAAACCAGACTCCATCATGTTGGTTCGTGGCTAGCTAGATCTCCTTTATTTTTTTTTGCTGTGACCAAATCTGTTTGGTGCATGCATGAGTGGATCCGTATGGTTTCCTATTTGCACTAGTGTTTATTCTTCTAATACGTGACACCGTTGACTTCTGTTTGTACCAACCTCTTTCAACGTAACTTTTTTATCTTCATATCATAACCATAAATTGTAGATCTAATGGTCAATATAATTTGGGTGATGTGGATCAACCAGATGCCTCAAAAAACACCCTTATTGCTTTTAGTATATAATAGATAATAGATGTGAAATGGCTCTACGTGTCGAATACCCTCTCTGTCTCTCTGAGATTATGTGTGTGTTCATCTACAAGATTTCGAATGCACCTTTGGTGTGTGTTCATGCATGAGTGTCATATTGACCAGTTGAAAGAGGAGGACAAATACACACAGAAAGTTCACAGGAAGGCGGTTTGGCGTGCTAGAGAAGAACAAGATTGCAAAGCTCCAGTATGATAATGGCATCGTCCAATCTGTTCCGTCGGACATTGAGCATATGGCATACTCTATTTTAAAACTTTGTACACCCGTGATCCGTCTTTAAATTGTGAGGCCATAACAACAGCGTCGACTGTCTGCTGCTGCGCCCTCTCCTGTGCCTGATCAACCACGGGGCGCGTACACGCTTTCAAGCCGGTATTTTTCGTCCTAAAGAAATAACTGATGGTCGTATTCCTGGTGCAACTTGTGCAATACAAGTGAACCTGAAAGCTTGGAGGAGGCCCTTAATCATGCTCAGTGGAAGGGGGCTATGGATGAAGAAATCTCTGCACTACAAACCAATAAAACCTGGCATCTTGTTCCAAGACCACAAGGCAGCAATGTTATCGACTGTAAGCGGGTTTACAAGATCAAATGGAGGTCTGATGGAGTCATTGATCGATACAAAGCTCGTTTAGTAGCAAAAGGGTTCAAACAGCGATATAGGATTGATTATGAGGACACTTTTAGTCCGGTGTTAAACCAATAACTATTCGATTAACTCTGTCTTTAGCAGTCTCTCAAAATTGGGAAAATGCGTCAGCTAGATGTGAAGAATACGTTCTTGCATGGAGTTCTAGAAGAAGAGGTGTACATGAGACAACCTCCTAGATATGAACATTCTCAGCATCCTAGTTTTGTGTGCAAACTGGATAAGGTTCTCTATGGTCTTAAGCAGGCCTCCTCGATCTTGGTATTCTCGACTCTCATCCAAGCTTCATACACTTGGTTTTACTCCGGCTGAAGCTGATACTTCCTTGTTCTTCTATCGCAAGAATGGGATAACTATTTTTATGCTTATCTATGTTGATGACATTATTGTCACTAGTTCCTCTAGGGAGGTAGTTTCTGCAGTTCTGGCAAATTTGCGCATGGATTTTGCGCTCAAGGACTTGGGGTTGCTCCACTACTTTCTTGGTATTGAAGTAAATCAGGTATCCCAAAGTATTTCCTTGTCTCAAGGAAAATATATTTCAGATGTCCTCAAGCGTGTTGGCATGGGGGACTGTAAAGCTGTTACCACCCCTCTTTCTACATCTAAAAAATTATCTGCTTCTGAGGGAGAGCCTCTAAGTGATGTTGATGCCACTCGATACAGGAGTACCGTTGGAGCCTTGCAGTATGTTACACAAACCAACCCAGATATTTCCTTCTCTATTAATAAGATTTGTCAGTTTTTGCATGCACCAACAACCTTGCAATGGACAACTGTTAAAAGAATCCTTCGATATTTAAAGTTTACAATTTCTCTTGTACTGAAACTTGTAAATTCAGAGTCGACACTTTTCGGTGCCTTCTTTGATGCAGACTGGGCAGGCTGTCCTGATGACAGGCGTTCTACAGGAGGTTTTGCAGTTTTTTTAGGCTGTAATCTTATTTCATGGAGTGCTCGTAAACAAGCCACGGTGTCGAGATCGAGTACCGAGGCTGAGTATAAATCTTTGGCTAATGATACTAATGAAGTAATTTGGATTCAAACTTTGTTAACATAATTGGGTGTTGGTCATCCAAAGGCGGCGTCCTTGTGGTGTGATAATCTTGGTGCCACATATTTATCAGCTAACCCAGTGTTTCATGCTAGAACTAAGCATGTTGATATTGACTATCATTCCGTGAGAGAAAGAGTTGCTAATAAGCAGCTGGATATTCGGTTTATTCGGTTTATTCCAACAGGTGATCAAGTGGCTGATGAATATACGAAACCACTGTCAGTTCGCCAGCTTGAAGGTTTTTGTCGCAATCTCAACTTAAATAAGTTGTGATTGAGGGAGGGTGTTAAACAATATGTTTGTACTGTGTTATGTTGTGCACCGTGTTGGTGCAGTTGTGTTGTAGACCGATATTGGTTGAGCTTGCCGAGTATCCGTAACTTTCTAGTTTAGGTTTTTTAGGACTCAAGGCAAATCTCACCATATAGATTATAATCGCTTTTGTCTTTATACACGGAAACGTCCCTTTTAGGAGGCATATCTTCAGCCCAGTTTTCATAAACACAAGACCTAGGTTCTAGATGAATTAAGCGCCATGCACTCAAGGACCGCTCTCATTTTGATTATATAAACACTTCTTTTCTTTGCTTGTGAAATAAGAACGAGCAGTGCTTGTAGCTGGCTCAGCTGATCTCTTGTTACTTAAGGCAGCAAATGTATGCAGTGCTTGTAGCTTCGTCGTGCTCTCAACGCTGGGCTCGGTTCATCTCTTGATTGTGTGAACATTTTATTTTCTTTATAGAAGTTTGTTCTACTTTCCGTTTCGTCAGTTCCTAGCTTCTCCCATAAGAACGACAGTCCTCGTTGTGGCGCAGTAATATGTCTAGCAAGCTTCAATCAAAAAACAAAAGTAATTTGATAGCAAAACTGATGATTGACCCCACTTCTCAGTGCTTAGCTCGAAGCATACATGGTCTCGATAATGGTTATGTATGCTGACCCAAACAGACAGAGTGTGGTGAGCAAGAGCTAGGAATATTCTCCTAGGACAGTGCATTGGTTAGGACTCATCTTGAGTAGGCTGAATCTGAATAGTACTTCCTCCGTTTAAACAAAAGATATTTTAGGTTTGTGAAAGAGATGTATCTAGACACCTTTTAGTGTATAGGTTCAAATGAATCTAGACACTAAAATGTGTCTAGATACATCTCTTTCACAAACCTAAAACATCTTATATTTCCAAACGGAGGGAGTAGTATTTAAGCGTTATTCTCTAAACTTCGGGCCACACTCATCTTCAATAGGCTGAATCTAAATATTTTCTTTTATTTGCACAAGTTGGTTATACTTGTCGTTTCGATCGTTTTGCATTGTTTCGATCGTTTTTTAATTTTTTATGCCCATTTCAAACTATCGTCAAACTTCCTAAATCGAGGGGCATGATGATTCTTAGCTCGGGGACGAGTCTCACTAAACTTGTATTAGATATCTGATGAAATAGCATATTGTGAACCTAAAAAATATATCATGTACATGTAGTTCAAATCTAACTCATTTCCTACCGATTCAGCAGGAATTTGTCTTTTTTACGAGAGGTGAAAGGAAAGGTTTGAGATTCCTAGGTTGGGAAATTCTCCATTCAATATGGTCTAGTATTTTTGAAAAATGTGGTATCATCATTTTGAAACTTTAATTTGGTGGTTGCTTCACAAAAACACCCCTTTTTTGCACTCGGAAAATGAAAAATGGCTTTTCGGTGCGACGAAAAGGAAAACTTTCTCCTGCAACATTGTTCACCATCCCGTGATACACATGTGTGCACAATATGGACACATTATCGCAAACTATACCGCGATTATAGCAATAACATTGGTCATTTGACCTGAAATCCAGAAAACCTCGATTGAGATAGGCCATTTTTTGAAGGTTTTTTTAAGACTCAATGAATATACCAAGTATGGTATTTTTCCATGGAACTATGTCATGTAATATGACACCACTCTAAGGTTTTGCATTGTTTCGATCGTTTTTTAATTTTTTATGCACATTTCAAACTATCATCAAACTTCCTAAATCGAGGGGCATGATGATTCTTAGCTCGGGGACGAGTCTCACTAAACTTGCATTAGATCTCTGATGAAATAGCATATTGTGAACCTAAAAATGATTTTTACAAAAAATCATGAGCAATATATCATGTACCTGTAGTTCAAATCTAACTCATTTTCTGCCGATTCAGCAGGAATTTGTATTTTTCACGAGAGGTGAACGAAAAGGTTTGAGATTCCTAGGTTGAGAAATTGTCCATTCAATATGGTCTAGTATTTTTGAAAAATATGGTATTATCATTTTGAAACTTTTTTTGGTGGTTGCTTCACAAAACACCCCTTTTTTGCACTTGGAAAATGAAAAATATGTTATACGAAAGTATTTGTATTTTTTATGTATTTTTTGAATAAAAATATATAATATTTGAGTTTATATAGATATATCTTATTTTTCTGCAAATTTTGATATATTATATGTATTTTTCTGAATTTAAATAATTTAGTTATGATTTTTCTAAGATTAATGTGGAAAAAAAAGAAAAATAGTTACGCCGACGGCAAAGCCGTCGGCATAGGTCTGAAACCTACACCGACGGCAAAGCCGTCGGCGTAGACTTGACGTCGTTGCTCTGCCGTTAGCCCAATGGGCTACGCCGACGGTCATGTTTACGCCGACGGCGGCCGTCGGCCTATTTATTCTACGCCGACGACCAAACTGGACCGACGGCCCGTCAAGCTACGCCGACGGCCCCGACATTTTGTCGTCGGAGTATAAAAAGGCCGTCGGCCTATTTAGTTATTCCCGTAGTGAGATGTTTTAGATTTGTAAAGAAAATTTATCTAGACTTCTTTTAATGTGTAGATTCACTTTAAAATGAGTGAACCTACGTACTAAAATAAGTCTAGATACATTTGTTTCACAAAGCTAAAATATATTATATTTTGAAACAAAGGGAGTATCTTATAAGGCACAGTGTGGTCTTCCAGGGGCTCGCTCTGTCCCTAGCCATCGTCCGGCAGAATTGCAGAGACGATGCCATCGTGTGGTGTGCTGGGCTGCCCATGGAGCAGCCTGGCGACGTGGACCTCTGGCTAACCTAATCGAAGGGCGATGTCCCTCCTGCCTATTCGATTTTGAGAAGTTGTGTCATGCTTGTATGTTTTTTGTGCCTGTCCCCCTTCGCGTTGGGCGATGTCGCTCCCCTCCTCTCATGTAAAACTTCCAAGGGATTCATCCTTTCTCTGACAAAATGAAAATTCAGGTGGAAGCCTTTGTGCTCCGCCTCCTGGTGACCACTGAAAAAAAATGATTTACACCAACTTTGTCGGTGCTTATTAGCTTGAAGCTTATTTGGTCTCGATAAGTGGCATCGTCGTCTTCCGTGTTCGAAATTTTATCAACAATCTGACCGATAATACATGCGTCACTCGATATAAAATTTTACCGCGCATTAACAACTTTATTCAGATATGAATTGGGTATTATATTTTTAAACATATAAATTTCTTTGGAAAATGGTAAATTTGACCTAGAAAAACACGTGTGCCACATAAATAGGGACGGACGAACGACATACAGACAATAGTCCATGACTCACTATCTCCATCGTTGTCTTCCGCCATAGAAGGGAAGGTTATAGCGGTTGTAGTGCTGCATTGCCTGCATGTTTTGGAATAAGAAACTAAGTTAGTATTTTCGGTTCAATACATCCTCCTTTTCTAATTCTAAGAGCGTCTGCAATGCAAGAGTATTAGGAAGGTTTTAATAAAAATAAACCGGTTTTATTTGAGCACTGGTACTTATTTATCCTAGGTATACGCCTAACTAGGCACCTCTCCTATATAAATAAGCACCAATGCTTAACAAAACAATTGGTTTATTTTCGTAAGCACCTCCCATTGTGCTTGTCCTAAGGTGTAGAAAGCTTTCTTTTTGTTCTTAAGTCAGGACTAAGGAGATTAACTTAAAAATTAGAAAAAAAACACCACATTATAGGCTAGGGTTTCAAAAAACCACCACGTTACCTTAGGGTTTAAAAAACCAACACTTCAGAGTTGATTCGTTTCAGATAGCACTAATACCAAAATGGGACCACCACTTCGGAGTTGGTTCGTGTAAAAAAAAACACCACTTCATAGTTGATTCGTTTCAAAAAACCACCACTTTAGAGTGGGTCCATCCTATCAGCTTTGTCATTAGACCAGCGTCAAACTGGTATTAGTGCTATCTGAAACGAACCAACTCTGAAGTGGTGGTTTTTTTGAAACCCTAACGTAAAGTGGTGGTTTTTTAAACCCTAGCCTGTAATGTGGTGTTTTTTTGTAATTTTCTCGAGATTAACAAATGTGGTCTTTGTATTAAGTATTCGGCCAAGCTTCAATCTACTTAGTTTACTGAAGATATGACAACATTTATATATCAAAGGTCAAATAAATTTCTCTATTCATTTATTCCTATGGAGATATACATGCCACTATTAATTATGAAAACTAGTGCCTAGATTACATTCACGATCGATGTGTCCATCTCTACGGTTTGAAGCAGGTAGCATTTTTCAATAAAAAGTTCAGAATTATTTGAAAACCAATCCAGCTTGACTTTGCTAAATACAACATGTCACTTTCTAACTAAGAAAAAACTTTTCGATGATGAGGGTGTGTTTTGCCTCCTATGCTCCAATTATCTCGGTATTTTTTAAAACTCAAAAATGGCATTTTAAAGTCCCAAAATAAATTGACATGTGTAGATACACATCTTATCTACATATGCGTGTAGTTTTGCAAGATAATACATTGAATCGTAGGCTTCACAAAAGTAACAAAACCGTGGGTCTGGAAGGGCCAAAATAAGATATTTTTCCTTCCCATATTTTGTGTGTGCAGATAACCGCATGAAAAAGTATTTTTGTGCAAATTTGGTTGTACATACTAGACATATATATGTACTTCTAAGTTATTTCTGGAAAAAAAATTAGACACTCAAAATGATTTTTTTCTTAAATAAGGATCACTCGTGCTCATATGCCAAAAGGATCTTTCCATTATATTAGAGGTCGCATATTCTATCAAATTAAATTTACATAAGAGGTCATGCTAACACAAATACCAAGTATAGTCTTCAAATAGCACAAAACAAGGTTACTCCATTTAGTTGAAAAATATGACAAGGCATCGACTGACATGATAGTTTATTCTTCTTTCACCAGTTTTTTCTTTTTGATTATTCTCTTAATAGTCAGATGACATTATCGTTAAGAATATACTTAGTAAATTAGACTAGCACACTAATAAAGCTTAAAAAACTTCCATAAGAATTGGTTTTTCCATTTTCTATATTGTATGTGTATGTTGAATTTCTTTGTTGTTGGAACTGATGACATTATCTCTATTATTTAACAACAAATTGCTCTCACTTGATTAATTACACTAACACGCCGATAACAAAAAAAAAATAGTGCAACATTTGATGATTCATTTATTTATAGTTTGAGGCCTTATTTTTTCTCAGAACTTTGTCCAAAGCTAGGGGGAGGGGGACGCTGGCCCCCCAACTTGTACTAAGCTCCACTAGTGGGAACGACTGGTTGCTCAAGTTAATAATCTATTGTGTACAATTGACAAAGACTATCAACATGCCTGATAAGGTGGCTCCGGGTAGCCCCACGCTCCTGGTGTATTACGTGTGGCTGGACTTGCCAGGATGACCACAAACGCCCACATGCCGCCTTTGGCTGCATGGCATGCTGATATAATACATATTGATCACGTATACGTATTGTACTTTGTATATTTGAAATAGTTAGATTTAACCTAACTGTAACGATCTGTAACTTATATAGGCATATAACATATATGTGATATGATATACCATTGGCCATCTTCTCTAGATATAGCTTTGGATTACATGGTATCAGCCAAAAATCGATCATATACCCTAGATGGCGACTTCCGTTGTCGCCATTTCTTCCTCCTCCCTTAAAATTTCGACCATGGCTGGCCCCTTGCTGCGTGGATGCCCGATTATGGCGTGTCCCCGGCGAGCGTGTGCTGTTTGTTGGTGAGCTGATGGCCTGCTACGCATGCTGAGCAAGGAGGACAAAGTGGACGACATTGTACACGAGGCCCAGGATGACGACCTTGTTCTACCGTTCATCATCGTCATAACCTCATTTAATTTGAACGCCGGTGAGGACGTGCCTCCCTGCTCAACGATAAATGTTGCGACCTCAGCTGCCAGGTGCACGCGCTGGAAGGATGGTCCGAGTTGGGCATTAGGCCTCGTTCAGCTGTCAGGTGCACGCGCACGGGTAACCAATCTAAAACCATAGGCTAAAACCACGGTTCCGGCCCTCAGTTTGGTTCGGTTCGGGTGGAAATATCTTCCAGTTCAGTTTAGGTTTGGTTCCAACAGACAATTCGGTGGGTTAGTTTAATTTGGTTTGTTTATATTCGTCATGTGGGTTTAGTTTAGATACAGTTTAGTTATCCAACCATTGCCAGATTTAGTCATGCTATTGTAGTGCAAACCTTATGTTATGTGGATCTTCAAACCCCTTTACACTACTAGAGAAAAGGCTATAGGAGACATGCTTGTGCGAGACACATTTAGACCATATGCGCCTCCTATAAAATAGGCGAGGCACACTCCTTCTCCATGCGCCTCTAGTATAAAAATAGGCGAGGCGCATATGATAAAAATGCGCCTCCTATAATCCCTGTACGGACTGAATCTAGCAGAACCATATTATGCGAGGCGCATTCCATTCATATGCGCCTCCTATATATTAGATAGGCGAGGCGCATATGGGCAGAATGCGCCTCGCATAATCTGTGTGGGCCCGCGTGTTGGTAGGTGCACGAATATGCGAGGCGCATATGGTTATATGCGTCTCCTATATTTGATAATATGCGAGGCGCATATGGTCATATGTGCCTCAAGTAACTCCTGCGGGTCCGGGCGAAATAGGTGGGCGCATATGCGAGGCGCATATTGCTATATGCGCCTCCTATAGTTTGAATTATAGGAGGCGCATATTGTGCAATATGCGCCTCCTATAACCTGGCACCACTTTTTTCCAGCTTTTTGCACATGGAGCCAACTACCACCCCACTCACTTGTGTCAAGAACCGTCGTGTGTGTGGCCTACTATTATGTATCAAAACATTCTTAATTTTCATTATGTGTGTGTTATAATAATATTGCATTGAGAATATTATGTATCAACAAGACACATTCATTGAGAATACTCACTTTTGTTGTTTTAGCAATATTTGAATATTCAAAATATTTGTAGTATATTTTATAGTTCATATTGTGTTTGGACAATGCTTTTACATGAAAAATGGCCTTTAAAAAAATATCTAAAAAATTGTTAACCTTAGGATTCGAACCTAGGTGGCCAGTGAAATAGGACAAGGCATGTTACCACTAGGATGCTGTGTGTTTGTTGACAGAAACTTGCGTACTGCTCTATTTGTCTAGGATTGCATATTATACGAGGCGCATTTAGCCCAGATGCGCCTCGAGTAATATTATACAAGGCGCACTTTGCGATATGCGCCTCGCATAATCCGGTATAGATCAAAACACACAGCTAGCCCCCTTCCCCTCGCGCGTTACTCATCTCGCTCACCTCTCCACCCCATTCCCTGCAGGATTCCTCTCCGGAAGCGGCCGCCGCGCCGACCAGTGCCTCCGGCCCGCCGCTCGAGGACTGCCTCCGCCTCCTCCGCGGTGAGCGCGACGAGCAGAAGCTGGCGGGCCTCCTCATCGCCGCATCAATCCTCTCCGGAAGAAGGCTCCATATCGGCGTGGGGTTTTGAGACTCCCCGACCTACCTTATCCCTATGCGGACAAGGTACTTGTGCCCGCTGGGTCGAGGTACATGATTTGACCCTAAACCACACATTGTAATTTTTATCACATGCTGACCTTGTCTTTTGATTTTGCAGTGCCTTTCTATATCAGGATGGGATCAAGCCATATCGTGGCTACTCAAGCATCCTTGGAGCCTTGGTTAGAAACTATTTTCCTGGGATTGTCACTCTCCCAAATGGTTCAAAGGATGTGGCTTGGACTTGGAAGCATTACCACTATGCCGAAGATCCCGAAAAAAAGTACACCACCATCGCAGAGAAGGTTTAGGTTTTGTTCTGGGTAAGTTTGTTTTGCTTGTCATAATTCAATCGCCTTGAGGATGAAATATACTTCTACTCGTGGCTTTGACTCCCCTTTTTTCCTATGTGCATACTTGTAGAAGTTCTTCGACATGGACAGGGTGCGCAAAAGGGAGTGTTTGATGATCGTTCATGAGCTTGCCAAGAGGAAGGTGCAAGACATGCACTACGAGGCACGCATGAACTGCGTCCTCAACTGGTTCGGCGATCGCAAGATTTGCATTAACAAGAGCCAAGCCCGGGAGATGATCTTCGAGCTGTGGCAGTACCTGTAGGTAGTTTTTTTTTGATTTCTTGACCTTATTCTATTTTCTATTGTACTAATACGTGTGTCTTGTGGATGTAGAACCCTCCTCAGTTCGTGGGTAATGACGGGCGGTGCTTCACAGCGATGGTAGCGTGGTGGACACACCCAATTTACCTCCAGAAACACGCTGATGCAAAGAAGCGGCGAGAGGAAATTAGGGTGGATCATACCGCCAAGGCAGCATCCCCCTCGCCCTTCTTAGGCAAAAAGAGGTGAGTAAATGCTTTATTTGTTCTTGCTTGTAATGTTATTATTTACTTCGCCCTTTGGAGTCCCCCTTCTCTTAACTTTGTGCTCTTTTGTGTAGAAAATAAAGACAGGTCAAGAGTCGTCCGTGTTTGCCGTTTGGAAGAAGACACACACGTTGGACGAGCCTAGGAACGGGAGCCTATGGATGAACGAGGGAGCCAGGCTCCGGGGTGAGAAGTACCCTGAGAAGTACAAGGAGGTGCATGGCGAAGATTCTAACCCTGAGACCGCCCCCTTCGAACCCGAGGTCGATGTGCTGGCAGGAGAATGCCAGAAGAATGGTCGCCTATGGATCGGTCACAGGTCCGTCGACCCTAGAACCGTTCCATCTATGCGCCAGGTCCGACATGGTAGGACGAGCGACCAGCCTGCTATAGAGACCCGCCCACGGCCTTCGGTTGTAGCTCTCGACTAGTTACGGGTATGTTCTTCATCGGTCATCTATGTTTTACTACATGTTTTGCGTTGCAATGTTCATCTAATCGTGGCGACACGACGTAGGAGGAGATGGCTGCCGATAGGGCACGCAGAGAGGCGGCAGAGCAGCGGCAACAGCAGCTGGAGCAGCAGATGGCCCATTAGCAGGGGTTGTTGGAGCAATAGGGGCAGATGATGCGGTGGATGACACATCAAATGCTCATCAATTCTCAACCAGGGAGTCTTCCTACTCCTCCTTTCGCCTTCTCGTGGGTAAGTGATCAAGTGTCTTATTGTCCAATGCTCGCAATTTTCAATCTTGCCTTATTGTCTAATGCTGAAAATTTCCAATGCTGCAGATGTACAATGCGATGCCGCCGCCTGGTGGGTCCGCGGGTGGATCGAACAACCAGGCACCGCCGTCTTTCACCGTCAACAATTCGTCGGTCGTCCGGAGGCTGAATCAGAGTCCTCCAGGTTTGTTTTCTTATACTTGTCAAATTTATCCATGCCATCGCATTTGTAGAAATTTTAGCCATGCTATGACACTTGTACAAATTTTAGCCTTTCCATGATACTTATAGAAAATTTAGCAATTTCATGACACTTGTAGGAAATTTAGCCTTGCCATGATACTTATAGCAAATTAGCAATTCCATGACACTTGTACATAATTCTATGCCATTGTCAAAATTTTAGCCATGCTATGCCACTTGTAGAAATTTTAGCCTTGCCATGACACTTATAGAAATTTTAGCCTTGCCATGGGACTTGTAGATATTCTTGATTTTACTTGTCATATTGATGTAATTTGCCATGAGACTCGTCAAAATCCCATGTAATTTCCATTGCCATCAACTTGCCTAGAAACTTGTACATATTAATGATTTTACTTGTCATATTGATGTACTTGTCTTGAACTTATAGGATCTCACGATGGAGCATGAGCTTGTGGAGCACTCGGCGGTGATGGTCTTGTAATATTTGTCTAGTTTAGGTCTTGTAACTTGTTGGTTATGCACTTGGTAGTATTTGACACTTGTGGCATAAGCTTGTGGCAAGAATAAACACCAGCGTTTGACACTTGTAATATTTGTGAACTCTCTTGCTTTCGTGGTGATAATGTGATACTTGTCTTGAGCTTGTGATGATATTTGCTAGTGTCGGTGATGCATTTTGGTGTTCGTGATGATATTATTATTGTTGTTGTTGATGATATGTATAATCATATGTATATTATATGTTTTGAATTGCAGGAAATAACTGGAAACAGGAAAAAATTGAAAAATGGCAGCTCATTTGCCATGTGTATACACACGGCAAAGTGCCAAATGGTCAATTTACGGCAAAGGAGCCACGTGTAGCCCACCTGTGTGCTGCTGGGGTTTTCACAGGGCCTTTGCCGTGTGTAATATGCCCAAGGCACACGACAAAGGATGGAACGTTGCCGTGTGTCCCCCTGACTGGCACACGGCAGAGAGGGACACGTGTATGGCCCCTGTGTGCTGCTGGCAGGGGCTTTGCCGTGTGCGGACACACTGCAAAGGAGGGCATGTTGCCATGTGTCATCCCTGAGTGGCACACGGCAAACAAGTGACACAAGGCAAACGTAAATGCACACGGCAAAGAACAACAACACGGCAACGGCAAGACACACGGCAAAGACCAAATGCACACGACAAAGGAAAGACACGACACCCGTCTATTGGCTCCGTCAGACGGACGAAACCGCCAAGTACTTTAGTGTGCCGTGTCTGAGCAGAAAACACACGGCAAAGCCTTTGCCGTGTTCCGGGCGTGAAGACACACGGCAAAGGGTCTTTGCCGTCTCGATCATTGTTGTGTGGCTTTTGCCGTGTGTTTACACACGGCAAAGGCTTTGTCGTGTTCCGAAAGGCACTCACACGACAAAGAACATTTCTCCCGTAGTGACCCATGCGGGTTTGAGCATGTATAGTTTTACATATGTTAATTAATAATCATAAAAAGGGATGAAAGCGGCAGCATGGGAGCTGATTACGTACCCCTAAAATATCTAGGAAAAAAAGAAAAGATATCTAGGTAACGAAAACCATAGGAGGTTATATTGGCAAGATCCAAGTGTTCACAGCAGCCCAAAAGAAAAACCGCCCTGGAAATTCGAGGACCTTTAGTACCGTACCGAACCAGCACACCCTTTGCGCCAAGCGCGACCCGCCCTTGTCCCTTTCCTTTTTTCCATTCGGCCTACTTGGTCAAATATTAATTTGGCATTGTTTAGGTTTATATTTGTATCAAATTACTTGGCCAAACATTGTAAAATTTGACTTTTAATAAAATCTTATTTGGGACATAAATTGGGACAGAGGGAGAGTAGATTTTATTCTGGTGGTGTTGAGGTCGGCAGTCACTGGATCCGTAGAAAAAGTAGTCGTACGAAGTTGCCTTGGGACGTTCCCAAAAATCTTTTCACTAGTATGTCCAACGGTGCAGGATCTAAGTGGGCGGCAACCTGCTCCAACTTCTAACACAGTCGTCGTCTGGGTGGTGAAGAAGCGTAGACAACAGCACCATAGCAAAAAAAAAAAAAGAGTTATGGTAAAAATATTGATGCTGCTAAAGTGCTAATGGATGGATCCTAATTAACTAAAAGCGCGTCGCGAGTTGTACAAAACGAAATCATCCAGATTTTGAGTTATACAAAGTCAAGTGTATGCAAATCAAAACATATAATATACATATGATTATCCAGATATGTATATTATATGTTTTGAATTGCATGACTCTGCTCTGCGTCTTCCAACATGGCCTTCTGTGTTTAATTAAGTAGAGCAAGGATGATTACGGAATAATCCTGCAGGTCGTACATGTGCCCCGACATGAAGAAAACAGTGACAGCCCGTACGTACGTGTTGTCCCCGCTCATGGCCAAATCCGTGTGAGACCGCCAGCAGAGCCAGCATGCATTGCATATTTGCACATGCATGCGCTCGCGTGCCTCATCCGATTCCGATCGCGCCCCTGAGACGGCACCAGCTTGTACTTGTACTTGTACAGTTCACTTGGTTTTGTCAAGATGTGATCTGGTTTGTCACGTGGTTCGCATAGTTTTTGTCCGACCAAACCGGCCTGGTTCCACTTGTTCCTCTCCGTGATCTTTATTCCATCTGTTCCTCGATCTACCTCAGGCTGGCGAGCTTACCATCATAATTAAGTGAAACTGGTACGGACGTGCGTGCCTCGATGATCCATCTGGCTGCCTGCACACTGTTCATTTCTTTTCTGCCAAGTACACACGTACCACGTGCCGTACCATTATCACAAGTATAAGCCGGCGCGGGCGTCATCCATAACCTAGTTTGTCTGCTATCTATTTCAAAATATAAGATGTCTTAGCTTTGTGAAGCAAATGTATTTAGATTTATTTTAGTATGTAGGTTTACCCAACTTTAGAATAGATCTATACAATAAAAGAAGTCTAGATTCATTCTTTTTACAAACCTAAAACATCTTATATTTTAAAACGGAGGGAGTATATCTAATCTTTTTCAAGAGCCGGGTTAGCCCAAACCGGGGCCACACCCGCCGGACCAAGTTCTAAAACGTACGTACATAAAACATTATAATGTGAACATTTACTTTTTTCATTCTCGAGAAACATTGAGATTGACTAGTATGATTTACATAGGTAAGTTCCAACTCAATAACTATATTCGTGATAGATTTTAAGATTTTACAAAACTTCATTTTTGCCGACACTAGTACATGTCAGACCTATATATTAAGGTAAAGTTAATCGTCACTGAAGTCGTCCTCTAACTCACACGGTTTCGAAAAATCTAACTGCATTTTCTTTTCCCGCTTTCTTTTCTTGTTGTTTAGCTGCCTTCACATCACCCCTGCTCGTCTATAAATTAAGTGAGCGCCGTATATAACTCGTACCTACAAAGAAATGTTGAAAAACTCCAGGAACGATGTCTTGCCGTCGGGAACATGCAAAGGCTTAGGAAGCATTCGCCGCACAAACAACGCCGATGGAGGAAGAGCTAAGAGTAAATACAATAAGTTCTAGTCAGCTGTCTATAAGAATTAAAATACTATATTTTTCTTAGTTAGATGAGTGTAAAGATGAGAGAGAAAAAAAGCGGGCTCTTAAGTAATAGTCGGATGGAGCACATACGATGCTGCTAGACACGACGTGGACCATGTATTAATAAACCAGTATTATCTTATATCTAGCTATTGTATGTGTTGGCACGACGTGGACCCATCTCTCCTGATTCCTAAAATCCCACTAATCATGTTTCTCCAATCTCCAGTTTGGTAGAGTTAGGTGGGAGGCAGGCCTTGCCGTACCCGCGCTCGCCTGCATCTATCTCGACAACTGAAACAACATGAGCAGAATTACCCAACCCAATCAATATTAGTGACGAACCAAGAAAGGAACATAGGAGATCGAAAGAAACCAAGCTAGCATCGTTTGTTTTGGAAGTGATGCATTGGCACAGGTCGCTTTAGTGCTTGATATACCGCCAATCGACACAAATTACACGGAGTAACTAAGAGGAGAGATTACAATTCTAAGTCCCATCATACATGTTAGAGAGAGAGAGTGTATATTACATCCTTTTATTAGTATATTGCCAAATATGCATATTGTTTTACTCATTTTTTATATAGCATACAAATCGGTTACTCCTATGATTTTGGTGTGAGGTACATAAGTATATACATCGTGTAGGCAAGGAGCAATTGGTAAAAATAAGTAACATGGTATATACTCTGCTCGATCAATAGATATAAGTAGTTTTGAATGTCTTTACCAACATTCCAAATACCATGGATTTATCATATGTATGAATTATTTAATTTTATATTGCATTACAATAATATTTTTATTATGAAATACTAATATTTTGTTTAAATCATTTGTGCGTGAACAAATGGCGGAGCATTCTAGACAACTCTGAGGGGACAAGAACATTAATCATGCTAAATTTGAGAAACCTTTAACATTTTAGCGTAAATATATGAGATATATTTAAGAAACTTTTTAGAGTAGGGGGCCATGGCCCCCCATGACCATAGGAAAGCTCTACCACTGTGCACAAGGGGAACTTGGTGTTGTGTCACCTTATAGACCCCAATATCTATGGACCGGAACCGCATAATTCTTGATCATTCTAGCCTCGGGAATTTTGTCCCACTTCTAATTTTGCAAGACATGTTGGATATAGGAGATGTGCCTCCATTGAACGAGAATACCAACCCCTGTCTATGAACTTGACCACCCATGCTCGACACCGCAGTGACATTATTCTAGACGGTAGCAAAGCGCTGGCCCTCGTAGAACTACATGACCATTGTAGTCATTGCCGCACGCCCTCCCCGGTGATGGGACCGCCATCCTTGTACTGTGTGAGGGTCAATGCCGCCTGCTCCGTCGCGCTCTTGCCAACGGTGATGTATACCATGTCCATGTACCCCTTGCCACCGTTGAGATCATCGTAACCGCTGTCAAAGGATAGTTCCTTTGTGACGAGAAGCATACGAGGAGTGCCCTTGAAGGAGAACCAGATGGTGTCACTCGTTTTTAATCTGGAGAGGTGCTTATTGTCAGCCCTAGTGGTGAGGGTGGACCCGGCCTTGAGGACTATGTGGATCCATGTGTCTGGCGTCTGGCTGAGCTTATGCCTACCCAGCTACGGGCACCACTCGACCATGGCAATCATGTCCTTATGCACCTCATTGTACGGTTCCTTGCTAAGTGGTTTCCTCCCCGACAACGCCAGGAGAGACTGCAACCGGATGCAGAGCCCAAGGACTCAATCTTGTTTCATGGGCCGACGTGATTATCTTTTGCTGTGCAATTTATAACTCTCAAGGTCTTCTGTGTATTCCGTCTAAAGAAAAGTCTTATGTCTATTTATTCGGGTCCCTCTGAGGGCCTTTCTATAAGTTTGTATGCCCCGCCTTTTTAATGTAGTTTTCAGGTCCTTCAGGGTGTTCTAAAAAAATCAACTGTCCATCTTTGTATGATAAAATATGATGAAAACCATCACAATAGTGTTGTGAAAATAATGAAAATAAATAAACAGAAGATCGTATATATTATACTGCAAGAACCCTACTACTGGATGAAAACGTTAAATTTACTCTTCAAGAACCCATAAATAAAAACCTATGTTTTCCTTGTTCCCTAAACGCACATTATTGCTGGTCATGGCAGGAAGATCTTCTTATTTCGGGCACGGTGGCTCTTCCCATAGTGCAGCGTAGCTCTTTCTTTTTTTGGTGTTTTTCTCGCTTGGCAAGTGTGTCTTTAACGTTCTCTGGTCGTGATGTGCTGTGGCCCCAGCATCCTTTGTCTTGTTTTTTTGGATCTTTATAACTTATTATGGTTGGTTGCCTTATTTATAAAACGAGGCGAAAGCCTAATTTAAGTGGCACGAAGATATATCTAGCAACCGGTTGTTTGTTAGTACTAGCAGCTTACCTGGCACTCTCTGCCATAATATCACCGACCTTTGGCGTCCGTACGATTAGGAAGCTCACGGGAAGGAGAGGTAGAGTTAAGCCATATATGGAGAGACAGCATTGAACCACAAATCGAATAAATCTTTCTTGGGCATTGACATTGACATGCATCATTGATTAGGGCTCTAGTCACCGATCGATATGATCGGTTTCACGTGGAGGTATATATGGATGTCTCCTTTCCGTATCACAGAGAACAATACTCACCATGCCTATGGATCTATGGTTCATCATTACTATTTATACTCATGGAAAAAAAATAGCGAGCTATAGCATATCTGGAGAGGTCACGCTATATTTTAGCAATTTTACTCGTTATGGCGCTATTTGCAAAATAGCATGCTATATGACGTTAAAACTTCGTAGCGTTAGCAAAAAATAGTGCGCTATTTTTTTCTACCTTGTTGAAATGTTGATGTAATGCTTGTAGACACAAATGCTATAGTTTTACCTCGTGTGATGTTGATGTTAGGTGTCTATAAGATTGGAAAATTATTTTTGTATGTGGTTACTTATGTATTGTTCTAACATGTTTTGGAATATATATTTTATTCCGGCCAAATTATTTTATTTTTATTGTGTCAAAAAAATCATAATTATTTTTAGACTATATCTTGTATTACGCCATTTTGAAATAGCACGCTATAGCGTCCATAGTGTTTGGAGAAGGCCTACGCCATTTCATTTAGCGCGCTATTTTTTTTCATTGTTATACTTTAGCTCTTCTTTATTTAATTTTAGTCGATGCGGTGCCTTTGATAAATTACTGGTATACATGCACACTTCAGACCGAGCTTCCTTGGGACACCATTGTTCTGTCATCAATCATGCTTTGGTTTTGAAGTATTGAATGGTGTGTCTTCCTTGGGACACCATTGTTCTGCAGGGCCAGCTTGCAGCAGATCGCGTGAGTCGATCCCGCTTCCACTGGAGAGATCGATCACCATGCATGTCCGACTAAACATGCTTCCACTTGTTCGTCTGGGTTGAGATCTTAATTATTCCATCTGTTCCTCTCTCGCTAGCACAGGCTTAACACACGCACGTGCTTCCCTGGCTGGCTGGTCTCACCTGCCTACGACCAGTCCATAATAATTAAGTGCATTCTCGCCTACAATTTTTACAGCAAACAATGTCAATTTTTTCACAAATTACGTCCAATTCAATCTAATTATATTGTACTACTACCTCCGTCCCCAAAATGTAAAATATACGATCAGGGAATCTCACTAGAAGAGAAGGTAGTACAGCTGCTGAGCCAGGAGAGAGGCAGCATTTTACCACGAAATCAAGCAATTCTTGCATCATGGAGATCGATGATCGTCCATCTGTGAGTACCTCCCTTAGTCACGTACTCCCACCGTTAGGGATTATAAGGCCTATGAGGTTTTTTAAAATATTAGGAATTATAAGTCCTTTCTCATTTATTATCGTCTCTTCTCCAATACATGATTTTCTTTTCGTTCATGCATGTACAACTATTGGTTCATGTAGTAATCAAGATGATAACTTATTAATTTTCTTAATTCTATCAAAGTGGTCCATAGGCCTTATAAAATCCCTAACAAATAGAGTATATCGGATGCAATTGTACGAATCCAAAGAGCACACCGTGTTGTCCATCCATCGGATACACGTACCTACGTAAGAGTTACTGTGTTGTCCACCTAGTACCCAGCAGCCACGTCATCCTAACACGTACGATGGCCACCTGCATAAACCATCGCAAGAATGTTATGCAAGTTTAATTTTTCTACTACGAAAAACCAAGGAAAGGAATTTATTACTCTTATTATGTAATCCATATGTAAAATGCAACCGCGCGTGTGTTAAACTCGCAAGTGGCCGGCCGGGTTAAACTCGCAAGTGGCCGGCCGGGCTCACCGGAAGGAGGGGTAGATTTAAGCTAGGAGAGACAGCATGACTATTTGATACACCAACAATCGGATCTTAAATTTAGCTGTTCCCATCTTGGTCGGTGCCTTTGATTAACTAATCATATAATGTAGGTCGAGCTTCGTCCTTGGTACACCTTTTTCCTTTTTTTGTCTGTCTCCACATCTCTGTCCAACACACTGTCTCTTAGTTCCTCCCTAGTTGATCATGCTTTGCTTTGGGAGTAAAATATCTACTCAAATCTTCTTCTTAGTCTTACATTTGATTCATAGAAGCTGATGGGGACACCACGAGATATTCATAGACGAAGCTGGTGTTCGAGAATTAGCAGTTCTCGATCTCAGGCAGCTCTCTCTTTGTCTCAAAATAGAAGTTGGAAATTTATCAAAATTTGGATGTATCTAGTATATCCTAAATATATTGTCTAGATTCGTCTAAATGTTGATAAATCCGTTAAGATAGACGGAGAGGGAGTAGTAGTAATTAATGGATTCATTCATGCATCGCTCCAATAAAGTTGGTTCCGTTGATAGAGAAAAGCGTTTGTTTGTTCATCAGTTCTTTTCCTGGTAGAGAGGTAGCGGGGTAGCGAACCAAGGAACAAACGGATCAAAGCTCATCGATCGATATATAGTTTTGTCGTTGGATCTGATCCGATCCGATCCAGAGATGCCGGGCAACATTTTCATCGTTTTCGATCGGAAGTGCATATGCGCCCGCCGTTTCGTGCTTAATTACTGTACCTCCTTGGAGGCTATCTCTCTCGAGTCAGTGTTATACTGCAAGATCCCAACTACTAGATGAAAATGGTGAAATTTAATCTTCTAAATCACATACTAACTAACAACCCATGTTTTCCTTGGTCCCTGAATCGCACATTATTATTAGCTTACCTGGCACTCCCTACCAGAGAATCACTGACCTTTGGCGTCCGTACGATTAGGAAGCTCACGGGAAGGAGAGGTAGAGTTAAGCCACGGAGAGACAGCATTGAACCACAAATCGAATAAATCTTTCTTGGGCATTGACATTGACATGCATAATTGATTAGGCCCCTTAGTCACCGATCGATATGATCGGTTTCACGTGGAGGTATATATGGATGTGTCCTTTCCGTATCACATAGAACAATACTCACCATGCCTATGATGGATCTATGGTTCATCATTACTACTTATACTTTAGCTCTTCTTCATTTAATTTTGGTCGATCGGTGCCTTTGATTAATTGCTGGCATACATGCAAACTTAAGATCGAGCTTCCTTGTGTCACCGTTGTTCTCTCTCGGTTATCGATCGTGCTTTGGATTTGAAGTAACGAATGTTGTCTCTTCTAACGTGTTTGATGGTGGAACTGAAGTTGGGGACTATGTCGACCGTACGATCAAACAAGAGTGACCTGGATCGCTTTCAGAACTCACCTGCTCTCTGCTCCTAGACTTGGTTAATTAACCAGTGAAAGTAGATGGAACGAAGGCCTTCTGTTCAAGTTTCGCCGTCCGTACGCGAAAGTACGGATCCGACGTCTACGAAAAGGCATTAGCGGCACTTTTATGGCTGTTTGATTAATCAGCTCTGGACTAATTAATCCATCACATCAGTCTGGCAAATCACGCATAAATTTGTTTCTTCCACAAGAAACTTGACCGGACAGGAAGGTGGCAATTTGATCCAGCCCTATACGGCAATAAATAACTTGGCAATGCACACGCAATGTTGGCAATGGCAGGAAGATTTGCGGGCCAGCAATGGCAGGAAGATTTGCCTATCTTGGTATGTTAGTTAATTTATCCGTAATTAGCAGCTTAATTAGCACTCTCGATCACTGACCTTGGGCATCCGTACGAGCAGGAAGCTCACCTGAAGGAGGGGCAGAGTTAAGCTAGCTAGGAGATGGATTAATTCTTGCCTGGAGATGGCCAGCAACCATCATTGCCTGCTGGAGATGCGAGAGTAGCGGCCGACGATTGAAATAATGATCGATCTCGCATCATGGAGATCTATATAGCTGTCTTTTTTTTCCGTATGAGACTGAGAACAATACTCACCATGGCTATTAATCTATGGTTTATTAGTAATAAGATGTACCAACAATCGGATCCGTCCTTCAACTTTTAGCTGTACCCATCTTGCTCTCGGTGCCTTTGATTAACTAATTGTTTGGATGCATATAATGTAGGTCGAGCTTCGTCCTCGGTACACCTAATTTTTCCTTTTTTTTTTGTCCGTCTCCACATCTCTGTCTAACACACTACTGTCTTAGTTCCTCAATAGTTGATCATGCTTCGCTTTTGGAGTAAATATCTACTTAAATCTTCTTCTTAATCATACATTTGATTCACAGAAGTTTTTCGTACGGATCCGACGTACGAAAAGGCATTAGCTCAACTTTTATGGCTAGTTGATTAATTAATCAGCTAATAAGGACTTTTATATACTCATCAGGTCAGTTTCAAAATCAGGCAAACTAAATTTCTTTCCACAAGCAACCCCCACCGGACAGGTCGGTGGTAATTCTGGCGATGCGCATCACTTTCGGAGTACAATGCATGTGGGCGGCCGTACACCTGGGATTCAGATGACGGAACCAGCAGCTAAAAACATGGGTGTTGAAGAAGAAACGAGCTAAAAATATGGAGCGAGCGTGGTCCTACTCAACCCCTATATGTGCTTGTCAAAGCTAGCTATATGTCTGGACTCTGAAGCAGCAGCTAGCGGCCGTAAGCCAAAATGCTGTTGGCACAACTTGCTTCTGCTCAAGTTAATAATCTCTATCGTGCTTGATTTGACGAACAAAGGCAGCAGCTAGCGGACCACGCACGGGATGAAGGTAGAAGTGGTGACCGTCCTTGTTCCTGTTGCGCAAGAAAGGTATATATCTTCTCCCTCTGCAATCTCCTTCCTCAAGCCAGGAGATATATAGATACTGCAACTGGGGGGACCTGATAGAACTAGACACTTCTCGGTAGATGCACTATGGGGTTGGATCTAGAAGATCTGAGAGGGAGAGAGAGACTACCGCCCCGCTGACAAGAGGAACGGAGGATTCCGAACGAGCCGAGGCTGGATCCGCCGTCGTTGGCCATGGGAAAAGGGGCGACGACGTGAGCGTGGGAGGTTGAGAGCGGTGGCGGTGGAGCTTCCCGTCGGCCTAGTGCGAACCCTAATCGGTGGGTATGTTTGTGGGGGGCTGCAGCGCACGGTGAACCTCGTCTGCAGCGTCCGCCCCGACTATTTATATACGCACTGGCGACAGGGGCCCACAACCATGGATAGGGTTGGGCGCCCCCGATCAGGGCGCGATAAGGGACTCCGTTGACTTTACTTTTAACTTTGTACTTTACTTATTTCATCACAGAATGATACATAGAGCATGTTTCATCGTCTCAGCTCAATTGCCGATAGAATCAGACAACCACTATATACCTTCATGTTCTGAAACAAATTCTGTTACTTTTGGGCCTCTATGGTCCAGGAATCATAGGCTTGCCGTTAAACCCATGCCGGCTATGTGTTCCTTGAACACATTGGGTGGTAAGCCTTTCGTTAGCGGATCCGCAAGCATATCCTTTGTCCTTATATGCTCGAGACTTATAGTTTGATCCTGGACTTTATCCTTCACAACATAATACTTTATATCTTTAGACTTTGAAGCATTACTCGACCACTTTCAAGTCGGGTAAGAATACTGCGGGCTCGTTGTCACAGTACATCTTTAGTGGCCTGCTGATGCAGTCAACCACTTTCAAGTCGGGTAAGAATTTCTTTAACCATAACGCCTGTCCCATGGCCTCATAACATGCTATAAATTCTGCATACATCGTAGATGATGCAACTATCGACTGTTTGGCGCTTCTCCACGAAATAGCACCTCCTGCGAGAGTAAAGACATACCACATCGTGGACTTTCGTCGCCTTTATCTCCCTTAAAATCTGCATCTGAATACCCTTTTATCTCTAGGGAATCGGATCTTACGTATGTTAGCATGAGGCCTTTTGTGCCTTGCACATAACGCAAAGCTTTCTTTACCATCTTCCAGTGCTCTATGCGGATTCTCTTGATATCTACCGAGTACCCGGTGATAAATGCTAAGTCGAGTGCACACTTGTGCATACCGTAAGCTTCCAACACCAAGCATATGGTACTGACTTCATTTGATCGATCTCATATTGATTCTTTGGACATTGGGATTTCCCAAAACTATCGCCCTTGACTATGGGAGCAGGTGTTGAATTACTCGCATGCATATTGTATTTCTTTAAAATCTTTTCACAATATGCTTTCTGCGACAGTCCTAACACTCCATTCTTTCTGTCTCGGTGAATTTCTATGCCCAAAACATAAGAGGCTTCACCAAGGTCTTTCATGTCAAAGTTTGATGACAAGAATTTCTTTGTTTCTAGTAGTAGACTAACATCACTGCTAGCAAGCAGAATGTCATCCACATATAGAATTAGGAAAATATATTTCCCACTTTTGAACTTTGCATAAATGCAATTGTCCTCAACATTTTCTTTGAATCCAAAACTTTTAATGGTATCATTAAACTTTAAATACCACTTCCTAGAGGCTTGCTTTAACCCATAAATGGATTTCTTTAGGCGGCATCCATATGTTCCTTCCCCTCCATGAAAAAACCCTTGGGTTGTTTCATGTAAACATTCTCTTCTAAATCTCCATTTAGAAATGCCGTCTTGACATCCATTTGATGTAACTCTAAATCAAAATGTGCAACTAGTGCCATGATGATTCTGAAGGAGTCCTTACATGAGACCGGAGAAAAAGTCTCATTGTAATCTACGCCTTCTCTTTGCGTAAAGCCTTTTGCCACGAGTCTAGCTTTGTACTTTTCTACATTCCCATTGGAGTCATACTTTGTTTTGTAGACCCACTTGCATCCTACTGTTTTGGCTCCTTTGGGAATTTCCTCTAAGTCCCAAACATTGTTGGAACTCATCGATTTCATTTCATCTTCCATTGCCTCCACCCACTTGGATGAGTGAGGGCTACTCATGGCTTCTTCATATGTGGTAGGATCGCCCTCCATATGAACTACATTGTAAACTTTGTAGATTTCTTTGGAAATGGCTGGTCTTCGTTCTCTTTTAGACCGTCTGAGTTCATCAGTCTCTTGCTCATTTTTGGCCTCGGGTTCAGGCACATTTACACTAGGTGGCTGTTCTGGATCCCTTTCGTTCTCAACAGTGGGTTCAGGTGGCTCCTGATGGACAGGTTCCGAACTTTCACCCATTGTTGTCACGTGTGGAGTCACAACAGTGCCGCACCACAACCTCGGGGTTGTAGATGGTAGCAACAGTAGCGAAAAAATGGCTCCTGAGTCATCGGATTAGGTGCATGCACCCTCTTCTCCTCAAGATCAATTTTCCTAGCTACCGTGCTCCCCCTCATCAATTCGTCCTGCAAGAAGACTGCATGTCTCGTTTCTACAAACTTTGTGTATCTGTCGGGACAGTAGAAATGATAGCCTTTGGACTTATCTGGATAGCCAATAAAATGGCAAGATACTGTTTTGGGGTCTAACTTTGCAATGTTTGGATTGAAAACTTTTGCCTCAGCTGGGCTCCCCCAGACCCTCAAGTGGTGCAGAGGGACTCGCACATCCACAATTCATACGGTGTTTTGGGCACATACTTACTTGGTACTCTGTTGAGAATATGAATGGCGGTTTTAAGCGCCTCCATCCACAATCCCAATGGGAGGGTGGAATAGCTCATCATGCTGCGCACCATATCCATAAGGGTACGGTTGCGCCTTTCACTACAACGTTTCTTTGAGGTTCGCCTTGGATAGAATCTTTGGCGACTATTCCATTTTCTTGCAGGAACCATGCAAAGGGTCCTGGTACTTGACCATATGGAGTATGCCGACCGTAGTACCCCCCCCCACGATCGGACCAAACTATTTTGATTCTTTTATCGCTGATTTTCTACTTGACTTTGAAAATTTTAAATTTATCCAACGCTTGATCTTTCTTTGATTGGATAAATATAACCATACCGGAGTGATCATCCGTGAATGTTATGAATGAATCATAGCCATCCACACTTTTCACCGGAAACGGTCCACAAATATCCGTGTGGATTATTTCTAGTGTAGCTATGCTTGGTTTGCACCCTTTTAATCTGTTTGACATACTTTCCTTTAATGCAATCTATGCATTGTTCTATGTCGGAGAACTCTAACGGAGGAAGAATGTCATTTTTAACGAGGTTTTCTATTCTTCCCTCGAAATATGGCCTAGTCTACGGCCATAGTTTCGACGAATCAAGAGTTCGCTTTTCTTTTGTTCTTTGTTCGACAAGGAAACTTTTTCATTCACATCACACAGAAAAACTTTCTCATGCAGGATAACAAATATAACTTATCAAATAATGTAGCAACACCCACACATTTGTCTTTCAACCAGATGGCACACTTGCCATTACCAAAATAACATTCATAAGAATCTTTGTCCAAACAGAAACACTTATTAAATTCCTATGTAATGAAGGAACGAAAGCACATCTTTGAGCAAAAGCAAAGAGCCATCACCAGCTCTCGAGGACGTCACCAATGGCCTCCACTGCTTCTATTCCATTCGCCACTTCAATGTGTCTTTCTCTTCTTGGCGTGGTCCTTGTCGAATGGAACCCTCAGAAAGAGTTGGCAACGTGAACAGTTGCTCCGAATCAATCCACCAAGTGGATCTAGTAAACTTTTCATACAAAGATTCATTAACAAAAGAAACAATATCTTTACCATTTTGGCCATGATGTACTTTAGCCAAATCGGCGATCTTTCTTGTAGTGGCCCGGTTTTGCAAGGATGGCACTGATCCTTCTCCCGTGGGTGTCTTGGTGATGTTGGTACTGTGCATTGGACCCTTGCCATGGGGCTTGGAGGGTGAGCCACCATGGTTTCACCGTGAAGCCTCTCTTCTGTTGTCCTTCACGAAGTTCGAGGAACCGCCGTGAAGGGCTTTCACCTTTCCTCTTCACGGAGCACATCCCAATGGTCTTTTCTATGTCCCACTTTTCAGGGGACATATTATAGTTTATCACAAAGTTTTCAAAGGTTGTGGAAGTGAGGCCATCACAAGGTGCACCAAGAGTGCTGGCTTTAACTCGAGGTCCTCATCCATTGGCTTGAGCTTTGCTGCCATGTTTGACATCCTCAAGATGTGCTCTCTTATCCGTGGGGTCCTCCCGTATACTTTTCAGTAACCAGCTGCTTTAAATGGTCGCATATCTTTGAAGAGCCGAACTGGCTCTTTATCTTGAGATACTCCACGGTAGACACTCTCCAATTGAGCCCACGATGGCGTTCTCAATTGTGTTCTTTATGAATGCGGACACTTCTTGTTGGCGTTCACCCATTTCTGTTATCGATAGAGTAAGCTCCAATGGAGCATGGTCCTCTTCCTTTTCTCAAAGTCAAGACTTTCCTCAGCGCCCGACTGGTCGGGCTTGACGTTGCTTGGTGTCAACCACCCAATCCACTTTGGCGCATACGAACGCCAAGTCAACTTTCTTCCTCCATTCGGAGTAGTTGTCCCCTCTAAGGAGCGGGATGTCCTTCAAACATGCCATGAGGTTGAGACCTCCTGAAAATCACAAAAAATGTGAGATCACCAAGTAAAAACAACTGTATGCGTTAATTCAACGTTGGTATAAATTAAGCATGCAATCGTTTCGTGCTATTTAAAATTACATCAACGTTGGACAGAAATAAATTTAAATGCACCTTTAATGCTTAATAGGAAAAGATTATGGTCATGATTAATAACGTTGGTCAATTAATAGCATGAGGCATAATCACTTTAATCACATCTTTATGTCAAGGTTTAATCAACTTTTATTGCATTTGGAGCAATTTTAAACCATACATTTCAATATAAAAAACACTATTTGCAGCGGAAACTTTCATTAAAAACTTATACTTTGCAGAAAAAATCTGCCTTTGTAACATTCTCTAGTCACAATATACTTAAAAATAAAGGGACTAGAGAAAACTATGCAAAAAATTGCTTAAAATTAAGCAAAAACATTAAAAAACAATTCTGTAAAATAAAAAAAACAGAAAACTGTTAAAAGACGCCTCTTGGGCCAAACAGCGCCCAGCGGCCAAAACGGCTCGCTCGCTGTCGAGCCGGCACCGCAGCCGCCTCGGCTGCCAGTTCATAGCAGCCCACTGCTTGGCTCACACAGCTAAGGCTAGCCGCCCGCCCGCCTCGGCCTGCAGCCCATGCCTCAGCGGCTCGCCACGCCAGCGTGGCCCGCGTGGCCCACTTGGCCCGCTCCGCGTCGCCCACCGCCCGCGGCCGCATGATCTGAGCCGTTGAGAACCCGGGACCCTAGATCCTACGGTGGTCCGTCTCTGGAGGTATAAACCCACCGGCGCCCGGAAACCTAATCCTCACTTTCCTCATCGCTTGCCAGCGTAGGCTGCCAAGGCCATGCCCAGCGCTGCCCCCGCATGGTCGCGTCCCTCGCCTTGTGCGTCATGGCACCGCGGGCGGCGCTGCGTCTCAAGGCCGCCCGCGTGGTCTCCGCGACAGCCCACAAGACGCTGCTCCGCGCGCGGCGTCGCCGGGCGGTGGCCCGCGTGGTCGCCGTGTCTTCTTGGCGCCGGTGTGGTGGCGCTGGAGCCGAGAGGAGGCTTGGCCCTCCCACGTCCCCATCTGTGGCGCGGCCGGCTGGGAGCTCGGCTCCGGTGGCGTTGGAGAGGGGAGGCGACCGTCCGTCCGGCAGCGGTGCCGGCGACGGTCCCCTCCTTCCTACAGCGCCGCCACCCTTTTCCCCTTTCTCTTCCCCCCACTACTCGAGCGACGGAGGCAGTGACTGGCGGCGGAGCCGCGGCCCCCTTCTGCCCCCCTTGGCGAGGGTGCGTCCACCCGAGGGTGAACGCACGCCCGTCAAGCGGCGCAGTAGCGGTGCCACCTTGCCGGCGCACGTCGGCGGCCGGTGGTTCCCTTTTTTCGCCTCTTCTCGATTCGTTTTCTTTTGGGATTTTCGGGGTTTTGGGGTTTCTTTTGATTTGGGAGGTAAAAGGGGACTTTCGGGATTTGATCTGTGGTTTTCTTTGGCCCAGAGGGGTGTGTTCTTCGTCTAGATGCCTCACATAGGATGCGCATCTAGATCGAGCGGAACGGCGCGGCCGTAAGGGCAGGCGCACTATAGATCTAGGGTTCCTTTTCTACTTTGCTTTTCTACCAAAAAAAAAGGACTAGAACTTTGCTCTGATACCATTGATAGAACTAGACACTTCTCGGTAGATGCACTATGGGGTTGGATCTAGAAGATCTGAGAGGGAGAGAGAGACTACCTGCGCCCTGGCTTGACAAGCAGGAACCGGAGGGGATTCCGGAGCCAGAGCCGGAGCTGGATCCGCCGTCGTTGGCCATGGGAAAAGGGGCGACGGCGTGAGCGTGGGAGGTTGAGAGCGGTGGCGGTGGAGCTTCCCGTCGGCCTAGTGCGAACCCTAATCGGTGGGTATGTTTGTGGGGGGCTGCAGCGCACGGTGAACCTCGTACCGTGTGCGTCCGGCCCCCCCACGTATTTATATACGCACTGGCGACAGGGGCCCACAACCATGGATAGGGTTGGGCGCCCCCGATTAGGGCGCGATAAGGGACTCCGTTCGGGCCGTTGGGCCCGAACGTGGGAGAGATCTATCCAACAGGACCACCTCCCCCTCCGGGGGTGCATGAAGAGCATGATGGTGGCAAAAATGAGCAAAAAAAATCATATTCAACTTACCTGTCCACTCTCTTGTCGCCGTGTGGGAACCCTTCCAGCCAATTGGACGGGAAGAGGACCGGGGCGTCTATAAGATAGGGGGTGCGGCACCATAGGACCCATCTTCTTCCACCTCGAGAAACCCTAGTTTTTTCCTAGCTAGGAAACCTAAATTTGATCGTCTGATCACCATCTCGTACTATAAACACCGTCAAGCGAGACAGGTTACCCTAATATCCTAGCTCTTTCTCACGGGGAGAAAGTTATACACGTCTATAGTTGTTTTTGATTAACAAAGCTTGTCCCCTCCCGCCTCTGGATTGATAAACTACCTATGTATCCCAAGCCCAAGGTAATTTGAGTAGTAGCAGGAGTTATAGTTTAGCTGACTTGGTCGAATCATGGGGATCCAAACTAAAGAGAGGCTGTCGGAAATTTCTGGGAAGCAGCGTGACCAGGTACCCATACTCTCATTTCTAAAGTTATACACACTATAAAGACAAGTGTAGATTAGAAGGAACACCATGAAAATCCAATGAGATCGAGACACAAATCCACATGCCCTCCGGCGAAGCTAGAAGCACCACCGAAACGGGGTCTAGACAGGGGAAGAAGAATTTACTCAAGCATCAAGGAGTCACCATCGTCACAAGACTTTCTAAGTAGGACAAAAACCTTAAACAGACCAAGGAAAATTTTAAAAAGGAACCCTCCTGCCGACAAGGACTGGGATCCACCGCGCCTATGTGGCCCTAGGGTCACAGGAGGCGAGAGAGATTGGCGGCGCCTCCGACAGGAGGTAGGTTACCCTAATATGGGAATGAAGGGATACACGTCTATAGTTGTCTTTGATTAATAATTGAGCTTGTTCCCTCTCCCTGTTGGATTGATAAACTGCTCTAGAGTAGCCCAAGCCCAAGGTAATTTGAGTAGTAGCAGGAGTTATAGTTTAGCTGACTTGGTCGAATCATAGGGATCCAAACTAAAGAGCGGTTGTCGGAACTTTCGCGGAAGCAGCGTGCCCAGGTACCCATATATTCTCATTTCTAAAGTTATACACACTATGAAGACAAGTGTAGATTAGAAGGAACACCATGCAAATCCAATGAGATCGAGACACAAATCCACATGCCCTCCGGCGAAGCTAGACGCACCACCGGAACGGGGTCTAGACAGGGGAAGAAGAATTTACTCCAGCATCAAGGAGTCACCATCGTCACAAGACTTTCTGAGTAGGACAAAAACCTTAAAAAGACCAAGGAAAATTTTAAAAAGGAACCCTCCTGCCGACAAGGACTGGGATCCACCGCGCCTATGTGGCCCTAGGGTCACAGGAGGCGAGAGAGATTGGTGGCGCCTCCGACAGGAGGTAGGTTACCCTAATATGGGAATGAAGGGATACACGTCTATAGTTGTCTTTGATTAATAATTGAGATTGTTCCCTCTCCCCGTTGGATTGATAAACTGCTCCAGAGTAGCCCAAGTCCAAGGTAATTTGAGTAGTAGCAGGAGTTGTAGTTTAGCTGACTTGGTCGAATCATAGGGATCCAAACTAAAGAGCGGCTGTCGGAACTTTCGCGGAAGCAGCGTGCCCAGGTACCCATATTCTCATTTCTAAAGTAATCGCTGCTGATTGAGAACCACACACTAAACTAAAGGTTAGCAGTACTGCATTTATCAGCAACACTTTCAATGAAATCATACTATACAATTTCTCAAAAAAAAAAAAAATTGTTCGAAGATAAAGATACCTACCTCTGTTGTTCTTTAGCTGTTGAGCATGTAATAATGTTGTTTGATTATTGCTCCATGGTATAGATGGAGTATATGCTCCGGGGATGCTTAATAAGTTCATATTAATTAGGCTTATAAAATGGAAGGGTTTTAGCAGCATGAAAGATACACTCACAAAAAAAAAAGCAGCATGGAAGATGCAGGCATGCACGGCACGTATCTATTAGAATTGTAGATTGCAGCAGTGGGTTCTTGGTTGGTTGAGTGGGGATCGATCCAAAGCGAGGTACATGTCTCAATCATCTGTCGATGGATCCATCTATCTCCAAACTGTTTGTGTGTTCATGCAAGCAAAAAAGGAAAGATTATTAGTGGATGCAAGCAATTGGTATAGCATTTCGTTCCCTCCCGGTTGTTGAAACCCCTCGTGGCGAGTATTTTATCCATCCATCAATTTATTTTAGGTGAACCAGCTGCAAATGCGTCGATTATCTGTCTCCGGAGAATCAGAATATGGCCATCTACTTGGTAATTAAGCAGCCGTGTCGAGGCACCTATTATGTGATGTCGACGCTCTGATCTTGACAAAAGAAAAGTGGTCCATCGACAGGTCCCTTCGATTGGCAAACATGCATGCAAATCTTCTCTCGCCAGTGGAGTTCACTTTTGTGATCTCTGTATACTGTTGTCGATCGTGCTAATAATAATACAGGGTAGTCGACTTTTTATCATTCCAAAAAAGCTGGGAATATGTTGCTTATGGACACGTACAGCATCTACTACTCCCTCCTGACAGATCACTGTAGGAGAGCCTTGAGGGCAAGATGGTCAGCCTCCTGAATGAAAATGAAAAATAAAGAATGGAGCAAACAAACCGTTCGTCGTCCTCTGACGTGATGGAGACATGCATGGGTCTGATCGCGGCGTCCACACGATAGCATGCATGCATTGACTCTTGCTGCATGGCAGCCGGCGGGATATCTCGCCGTTTCGTCCATGCATCGCCAAAAAGACACGAGCTACAGCCAAAGCCAGCCACTATCCTTTGTTTCGTCTGTAGACTGTAGACCGCAGGGTCTTCGAAGACTTGTGCAGGAGACGAATTGCTCGTTACTCTGTGTGTGTGAGACAGAGAGCTAGAGAGGGATTTCATGATGGTTTAAATGCCTAGCTGGTTGTTCTATATGCCTATTTACCTCATCTGCTGCCGTCGTTTTTTTTGACAACTAGCATGGTGGCCCTCCCAAATACGAGGGCATCGCCTCAAATATTTCCATCTTATTTGCAAGGGCATCATCTAAATTATTTTTATGTTATAAATATTTTCATCCTGTTTAGCTCCTTCGTTGTGAAATACACAATGTCTTCGCCATGGACATATTCATAAATGTGTAACTTTAACATTTTGAATCATGATTATATTTCTAATCGGAAATAAAAATAATAATTACATTTTTTGGAAAAAAGGATTATATATATCCAACATAAAAATAATATTTAATTTTTTTTGGAAAAAAGGATTATTTATAATTGTGATATACTAATAAAAAGTTGACCACCACATCGACAACTGGTGTTTTGATTTTTTGGAGTTTTTAGTTATCTCCATATTTTTGTGCCTGATATCTTTCTTTTAGTATATAATAGGTACATAGGTGTGTAGGTTTAATTTCATTTCCCTGATAAAATAGGACACATGGACATGTCTTTCCAATCTTCGCTAACTCTCTTGACCTTCAATAGATGATCACACATATGAGGGCAAGAAATCCCCAAATCAACCTCTAGTGTGATTAGGTTGTAGCTCTATGTTATGCAACCTAACGTTTAAGGCGACATCACAAGTAATAAGGTCTCGTGACTTTATCTCTCCTCTGTATGGCCACCAAAATACCTCTTACAACATGTGTGCTTGTATTTTTGTATCTACGATACCCCTTTGTTAGGTTTACGTGTTCTTAGTGATGGTATCCCGATTGTGCCGACGATGTCATAAAACATAAGTAGGATTTCGTATGGCCATTGCAACACTATGGAGTTAGTGGTTTGCATGGCTCATCTTTTCATGCTTACTTTTCTTCGTCCATTATCGAGCAATGGACCAATTTTTGGTAGTTGTGTGTATCCGGCGGGGTGTTCACAATCTTAGGGTCTTGATTGTTTTTCCGATGGGTGGCCCGTATACTCTTTTTATAATCTATTAGGTAAGTCAGCTTTTAGTTTTTGCTAAATTGTGATAGGAACCTTGAATAACCATGAAGATACAAATGGTTTATAGACAGACCTTTATTTTAAATGCCATCATGGAGCTTCATATTTTATCCAATGTGTTTTAATCTATCGTATTTTTTAATACATAATCAATATCAAAACTAAGAATAACTTGAGGAACTAATTTAGGTAATAATTCCTCCAATTTCATATCCGAGGGCATCTTTTTTTTTTGCAAAAGAGAGGAATCTATACAACAATATCCTACACATGGCCTCCGTTTTTAATTGCCCTGTGTTATGGGTTAATAAAAATATAACTTTTTATAGCTTAACCAAGTATGTACAAAAAATCGATGTCTATAATACAATATATTTTTCATGAGAATAGGAATGATATTAATTGATTTTGTAGTATAGTGCATTGAATTTTTTTCTATATATTTTATTAAACTTGAAAATTCTGATTTTGGAAACCGCAACGTAGAGCTATTTCGTGCTAAACAGCTGCATGCTCTCTAATACACGAAACTTCCTATAATTAATTAAGTACTTTCATTGCTAGTCCTAGCAGTGTGGCATATGGCCACAACACACTGCATGAAGGCCGTTAGTACTCTCGTATATACGTGTGCGCTACACCAATTCATGTAACTTCTAATTACTTTAAGCGCCTAGAAACTATGATGCTATTATAAAAAAAATTGGATGATCGTTTGAATAAAAGTTTAGTTAGAATCTGCCAATAGAGATCGGAGTTTACATGGAATCTATCGATAAGCGGTCTGGTCAAAACAACTCCTACGTGATTAAACTTAGGACGGTTGTTTTATCGTAGTACACGGGGACGTGGCATTGGCTCTCTTTTTTTTAGGTACGGGGCATTGGATATTTATGTACATGCTTAGACCTTTACGTGTCAGACTAAAAATAAAAATTAGCGTACAACTACAGCTCAAAAGATCATAACGGTCAGTATCAAATCTAATGGTTAATATAATTTAGGTGATGTGAATCAACCTGGTGTCTTGAAAAACATCCTTATATTGCTTGCTTTTTGTCAATATCCGAATTTTTCAATCCTAGATGCCTGTTATGCCATACATCGCAATCCCAGGATTACTTTATCCATTACAAACGATACATAAGTTCTTACACAATTAGGGATCTCATGATCCAGTTCTTAATACAACATCAAGCAGCGGAATACGTAATAATAACGGTAGCGTAGGCGAAGCTCCATCTTCGGGGTCACAGGCAATGCTGACGATGGGAGATGATCCTAGTTGTCGTAACCTTCCTGGGGTCCATCTTCCAGGTACTCCTCTTCATAGTTTAGCCATGGGAATAGCCAGGGACAAAGCCATGAGTACTCTTTAAGTACTGGCAAACTAATACTAACAGGTATGGGGTTTTTGGATAATAGGACACTAGGCTCTAGAGTTGTTTTGCAAAAAGCCAGGTTTATCTCTACTAAGTTCCAAAGCTAGTCACAATTTTATAACTTCTAAGTAAGAACTTGTATTTCCGGTCACAAATCTGTTGTGGTCAAGTCAAAGTCTCAATTCATTTCACAAGTCATTTTGAAAAGTCTGACGGGGGAACAGTATGGCCACTCCAAATGTCCATAACCGCGGACGCGGCTATTCGAATAGTTTGACACTCTGCAGAGATTGTACACTTTCACCACAACATTCGATACATCCGTCAGGAACAAATCCTGAATTCACCATACTCAGTATGCGGATAATCAATCCTAACCTTTCAATTACACGCCCTAGTATATGCACCTCTCCTGTGAGTTTGGCCTCCCAACCATGACCAGCTGTCATCTTGGGTACTGCACAGGTGGACAATCTTCACAAGGTAGCCTCAGCTCAGACCTTGGCCGGGAGGGAACTAATACTAAGATATATAAGTTTCCAGTCAAGCCCTACCCAATATTCGGGTATTGTGGTTGTACGCTAAAATTGGAATGGCATCGCATCCAGACAACCATCAGTTTTATAAAGGGCTAAGGCTCATGCCTCAACATTTTTATCACCAAAATCATCAAGTGTTTGGAAACACATGTCCAAAACATTTCAATGGAATGATCCATCAGTCCAAGGTTTTCATAACCATTTTTCCACCAAGTATTCCCATCTAAAAGTTGATCAAGTTTTATGCTTAGCACTAGCATCTACAGGTGGGGGTAGTACTAATGAGGGGTGGTAACTAGTGGAGTTTCACTAAGTCCAACCTTATATCTTAGGCTGATATCAAGGTTTCTAGCTTAGGCTAAATTTTATGCTCTTTATGCAACCTTCAGCACAACTGTCTAGCACCTACCAAACTCTTAGGTAGACTCTAAGTAAGCTTTGTTAAAGAAATAAAGTAAGAAGCTTGCACATAAAACTAGGATTGGTTTATCAGGTGGGTATGATCACATATGCTTAAGGCATATAGTAGTCATATCACAAGTATGGGTTTGTGGCATCAATAGGGTATCTGGCAAGGGTTAGCTTGCATCAATATCAGTATAAGCTTGCATAGGTATAGTATCTTGCAAGTGTTAGCTTGCAAGGTTACTAGCTTGCACATTCACTAGTAGTATTAGGCTTGCCTTGTGCAAAGCAGTGGTTGAAGTTCTCCTCGGCTTCCTCTTCATAGTATCCTCCTTCCTCCTCGTATCCTTGGTCGGTACTAGCGTCTATGAATAAATACGAGGTACACAATCACCAAACAATACTTAACTACTTGCAATCATCACAAACAAGGGTCCTATAGATGATGTAGCATCATCTCTAACATTACAAGGTTAAGGCTTGGTTTAAATCTTTTTTGTTTTTAGAAAAGTAATTTCTACTCATTGAAAAATTACTTAAGATTTAATATTCTCCAAACTAAACATGGGATCATGTTGACATATATCATCACCACATATTGTAGTCCATGGGAATGTGATTTAAAGTGGTGTCACAATTAATAAGGTTTTACCCTTTTATTTTAATTAATTAAAGTGGCAAGAAATGCTTATGAAGCATTCTTTTATTACTTGAACAATATTTCTGCAAGTAAACCTATATATTTTTATATATTCTGAAAGGTATGGTTAAATGTGATTTTTGAGAGTTGGAATCAACTCAAAAGCTATTATGGCTTAAATTTGAAAAAAATGTTTGAATGCAGAAAATCTTCTGCCTTGTTATTTTTACTATGGGTGATCTACAGATCCAAATGACTTGAATCCAACGGGCTTGAATTAAGCATTCACAGACCTTTCCAACAAAATTGGCTTAATTCAAATTGGTGCACTGAATAGATCTGGGTTGATTTTTGAAGTTGAGTGCTGAAGTGTGTTTGAATTGAAATAGAAAAAGATTTAATTTGAATTGCTGGGCTGCGCGGGAAATTCTAACGGGCCGGCCTGCTAAGCGCAGTGCTCCCGCGGGCTGCTTAAGTGGGTGTCCCCACTCATCAGTGACACGGGGCTGGGCAAAGCGGTATGGGGTAACGTGGATCGTTCGATCTAGTTCTAATCCAACGGCTGGGGGTTATCGTCGACGCGAGACAACTCCGCGAGCGAAACCTAAGCGGCCAGTGAGGGTGCTAGGGGCTCACCGGTGCAGGCGAGGGTCGGCGAGGCGGCAGCGAAATCGACGGCGAACCTCCTGGTACCGGTGGCTTCTCTGGGCGGCTCAATCGCTGGCTCCTTTCTTCTCCAGGCGGCGGGCTCCGGTGAAATTCGGCGGTGGTGCTCGCCTTGCTCGAGAACGGTGTGGCACGGTCGGTGAGGAGAGGGGTGAGATGGTATGAAGAAATCGTGGGGTGGCCTCTATTTATAGTCGGCGAGGGACCGTCGGGCGCGGTGAGCTCGTCGGCGACATTCTGATGACTAATGGCATGGGCAAGGGTTGGGGGCGGTCTTTGTGTCTCTTGGCGATGCTCAACGACATGGTCGCGAGGCATGGGGCGGTGTGGTTTGATGCGGCCGATGCTCACGGCTGGCGGCGTCTTGACGCGGCGGTGGCATGTAGCACGGGCGGCAAGCGGGGATGTCTGGCGGTCTCTGGGTTGGTGGTGATCGTGTGTGCACGCAGCGGTGAGAAGCGCGGTCATGTGGTCGAGGGTGGCGCTCTGGCGCATGCTCGGCATGGTCTGGGCGCGGCTTGTGCGCGTGGTCCAGGGCTTGGCAACGCTCGCGGCTGGGACAGGGAGTGGCGGTGGACGGTGGGCTGCCTCCCAGACAAGGTTGGCACGACTAGTTCTTCCTCTAGCCTGCTGTCCACAATGGGGTGACATTGGGGTGCTCGGCTGTTCACCATTAATGGCAATGGCAAGCTCACAGGGGTGCTAGTGTTGGGCTAATCTTTCTAGATGATCTACTGAGTTGTGTGTGAGCTAACTAGGGAACAAGTTAGGCAAGAATCACTGCACACTATAGTGTTTGATGTTTTGTTTGATTTGTGTCTGCAACCTGTTTGATGAAATGGCCGCATGAAATCAAGTTTTGAATTTTGAAATTAATTTTGGTGGGTTTGCTAGATTGGTGCTGGTGAGTCTGCAGATGCTTGGGTTTTGAAAGTTGAGCTTGTTTGAGTGGGTTTTGGAAAAGTGGGATCTTCCCATATGATAAAGATTCAATTTTGAATTGTCATTTAAACTATGCATTTGAAAGTTTCTGGATGATCACAAAGTGGGCCTTGATACCTTGTTATGAGTACTTTCAAGGGGTGCAAAGATACATAAAAGTTTCTGTTAGTTTTTGAAAGTTTGAGACAGCGAAAGTAGGCATGGGAGTTAAATTGGTCAAAATGACCATTCACTTAATATATTTGTTTTGATTTACTTGTCTTTAGGAAAAGTGTGGGAAATGTTTTAGATGATGTTCATTTTACCTAAGAAACATTTTACAAGCAATGGATCACACAAACAAGGTGGTTTTTAAAGAAATTCAAAATCCATGCATACACATATACATGCATTCATGAGTTTATTTAGAAAAGTTTTTGTTAACCCTAAACTTGATGATTAGTGTTTGATGATCTAAGTTTGGTATTTTTGGGATGTTACAAATCTTCCCCCTTAAACAAAATCTCGTCCCGAGATTTGAAAAAGGACGAAAAGATTAACTAGGATTTGAAGAGATCGGGAAACTCCGTCCTGATGTGATCTTCGCGCTCCCAGGTAGCTTCCTCTTCTGTGTGGTTGCTCCACTGAATCTTGAGAAACTTGATGCTTCGGGTTCTGGTAGTTCGAAAGGCTTCATCCAATATACGTATGGGTACTTCGGGATAGGTTAGGTCATCGTTTATCTCTATGGCCCGGTGATCGATATTCTTGAACACTTCGGTCTTCTCGGGGACTTCGAGACACTTGCGAAGTAACGAGATATGGAACACATTGTGCACCGCTGACATCTCTTCTGGTAGTTCTAGTTGATACGATACTTCTCCTTAACGGTTCAGAATTTTGAAAGGTCCGATATATCTGGGGGCTAACTTTCCCTTGAGTTGGAAACGCTGCATTCCCCTCAATGGCGACACTTTCAGATAAACAAAATCTCCTATGTTGAAGGCGAGGTCTCGACGTCTCTTATCGGCGTAACTCTTCTGTCGGGATTGGACTGTCTTGAGGTGCTCACGAATCTTCTTCTCATAGGATGTCGGGTCCGAAAATCTGACTCTCTCCTACTTCCGACCAGTTCAAAGGGGTGCGGCACTTGCTTCCGTACATGAATTCAAATGGGTCCATTTGCAACCGGCTTAATCTTGTTGTTGTATGAAAATTCTGCAAGCAGCGAGCAGTCTTCCACTTGGATCCATATTCTAACACACATGCTCTAAGCATATCTTCGATCATTTGATTTACTCACTCCGTTTGTCCATCGGTCTGAGGATGATACGCGGTACTGAAATCTAGGCGGGTTCCTAAACCTTCTTGGACTTTCTTCCAGAATCTCGAGGTAAACTGAGTTCCTCGATCCAATACTATGTTCTTGGGGACTCCATGCAAACTAACGATTCTAGCGATGTACAACTCGGCTAGCTTCGAACTCTGCTAGGTGGTTTTGACGGGCAAGAAATGGGCGACTTTGGACAATCTGTCCACTATGACCCAAATAGAGTCATTTCCCCTACTAGAAGTAGGTAGTCCAGTGATAAAGTCCATTCCTACAGAATCCCATTTCCATTCCGGAATTTGCAAAGGTTGCAACAATCCAGCGGGTCTTTGATGTCCGGCCTTGACTCGCTGACATATATCACACTTGGCGATATAGCTTCCGATTTCTCTCTTCATCTTATGCCACCAAAATTGCTCTTTCAAATCTTGATACATCTTAGTTCCTCCGGGATGGATAGAATAAAGAGTATCATGAGCCTCCTTCAAGATAACTTCTTCTAACTCAGAATCTGATGGTACACAAAGGCGTCCTTTGTACCACAAAACTCCTTCTTCGTCCTCGGTGAATCCGGGTACCTTGCCTGTACCGATACGACACTTGATTCCGTCGATACTGGCATTTCCTTTCTGCGCCTCTTTAATCTGACTGATCAAAGTGGGCTGAAGTTCTATGCTAGCCAAAAATCCTTCACTTACTAATTCTATTCGAAAATCTTCCATCTCTTTGTGCAGACTTGGTTGCTCCTCTAAAATCATGGAGTTCAAGCGGCACGGCAATCTGCTAAGGGTGATAGTGAATGTCCAGGTCGTAATCCTTGATTAGCTCATTCCATCTTCTCTGACTCATATTCAGCTCCTTCTGAGTGAATATATACTTTAGGCTCTTGTGATCATAAATCCCACAACGGTTTCCCATCAGGTAATGTCTCCATGTCTTCAGGGCTAGAACTACGGCTGCGAGTTCGAGGTCATGGGTTGGGTAATTTTGCTCGTGTTGCTTCAATTGTCGAGATAGATAAGATATAACTTTTCCTTCTTGCATTAGCACACATCCGAGACCAATCTTGGATGCGTCACAATACACATCGAAGGGCTTCGTGATATCCGGCATGATCAAGATTGGGGCTGAAATCAATCTCCTTTTGAGTTCTTGAAAACTCGCTTTTGTCGGTCCATTCAAACTTCTTGTCCTTCTTCAGCAATTGGGTCATGGGTCTGGCGATATTAGAGAATCCTTCTACAAATTTGCGGTAATATCCCGCCAATCCGAGAAAAGCATGAACTTCGGTTTGAGTGGTTGGGGCTTGCCAATCTTCTACATCTTTCACCTTGGCAGGGTCAACGGCAATTCCTCCGGCTGATACAATGTGACCGAGGAATCCTACTTCCTGTAACTAGAATTCACATTTGCTAAATTTTGCATACAACTGATGCTCTCTAAGGGTTCCAAGAATGGTCCTTAGGTGTAGCTCATGTTCTTCTTCTGATTTGGAATAAATCAGAATTTCATCGATGAAAACAACGACAAACTTATCCAGGAAGTCCATAAAAATCTTATTCATGAGGTTCATGAAATAAGCGGGGGCATTGGTTAATCCAAAAGACATGACTGTATACTCATACAATCCATATCTAGTGGTAAAGGCAGTCTTTGGAATAACCTCTGCACGAATTTTGAGTTGATGATAGCCAGTTCTAAGATCAATCTTAGAAAACACTTTGGCACCAGTCAACTGATCAAACAAATCTTCTATCTTAGGCAAGGGGTACTTGTTCTTGATGGTGACATCATTCAAATTTCGATAATCCATACACAAACGGTTACCTCCATCCTTCTTGTCCACAAACAGGACAAGTGATCTCCATGGGGACGCACTTGGTTGAATCAATCTGATTTCCAACATGGAATCCAGTTGCTTCTTCAGTTCTTCTAGTTCTGACGGGTTCATACTATAGGGTCTCTGGGCTATGGGTCCTGTTCCGGGGATTAGTTCGATGATAAACTCGATACCCGATCCGGGGCATACTGGGCAAAATATCTGAAATACATCGGGTATTCATGAGACTATCCGGACTTGGTCAATGGTAGGTTGGGCTATACTTTTGTTACACTTGAATTGGCGAGAAGGTTTGGATATATGCTCGATCGATATTTTGGTGGTATCTTGGTCATGGTGATGGCTTTCTTGGCGATCAATCAATCCTTTATGTTTGGACATCCAATCCATTCCTAGTACTACTTCCAAACCTTTAGTTCCGAGTACTATTAGGTTAGCATAAAAATCTATGCCATGGATTCGGATAGGGACGGCCTTGCAAATTTGCCTAGCCGTGGTGGTTGATCCGGGAATTTGTACAATCATCACATGCTTCAATTTGGTTGGTTGAATTTTACTAGTGCAGGCAAATTCTTCGGTGACAAATGAATGCGATGCACCGGAATCAAACAACATGCTTGCAAGTACTGAATTAATAGAAAACATACCCAACACGACGTCTGGCGCTTCCTGAGCTTCTTCAGCATGCATGAGAAAAAGACGGCCATTGCGGTTGAGTGAATTCCCTGGGGCAAATGTTCTCCCTAGCTGGACACGACGTCTTGAAATTGGGACATTGGCGTTGGGGGCTGTAGCATTCTTCTTGTTGGGGCACTCGTTGGAATAGTGGCCTTTATTTCCACAGTCATAACATGTCATTTGTGACTTGTCCTTGGCTGCGACAGGCACAACATTACTTCCAGTCCTCGGGGCAGTGTTGGGGTTGGCGGTAGCATTGTTTGTGTTGAACTTCGGTTGGGCACGGGTGAAATTGCTAGATTTGCTGGGGTTGTTGTGATTTCCTACGGGTCTAGGGTTTCCACGATTGGGATAGGTTGGACGGGTCATAGGGGGTCTGTTGGTTCTTGGGGCAAATCCTGGAGATGGGTTGGGGCGATACTTTGGGGTCTGATGGGTTCCTGATTGATGCATCATACGACGCTTGCGGTTATCATTGGCCTAGTTGATCTTTCCTTCCATCCGGATAGCAGAGTCGACAAGGGCTTCAATATCAACAAAGGGGATATTGACTAACACTGTCTGCATCTCGTCATGCAGACCATTCAGGAATCTTTCTTTCTTCTTGGCTTCGGTGTCTATCTCGTCTGGGGCATACCTAGCTAATGACAAAAATTTGTCACGGTATTCCACTACAGTCATCCTTCCTTGCTTCAACTCTCTGAACTCATCTCTCATTCTCTTGATTAAACCTGGTGGCACATGGGTTCTGCTAAACTTGACCTTGAATTCCTCCCATGTCATCATCTGGCCTCCGGTCATTGCACGAACACAGTTCCACCATGCCCTGGCATCTCCAGCTAGATAATGTGTGGCAAATAGAACTTTCTCGTTGGCTTCCACTCCGGCGACTTCTAAGTTGTTTTCCATGGTTTGCAGCCAATCATCGGTGTCTAGGGGCTCTTCTGACTTGGTGAAAACGGGTGGGTTGGTATTCTGGAAATTCTTGAGCTTAGATCCGTGGTTATCCTGATTTCCGTGGCCTTGGTTGTTGTGGGATAGCTGGGCTATCTGTTGCAGAGTGGCTAGGTTGGCTTGACGTTCCGCTCTTTCAGCTTCACGGTCAGAAGTCAACATTTGCAGGATCTGCAACATCGGGTCCGGGGCTGAACCACTTCCTCCACGTGGCATCTGAAGATTGATATAGATCATGAGAAAAGAGGGAAACTTCTAAGGTTTTGGGTCTTTGAAAAGTTTTTAGAGTTTGACTCAGGTTTTTCTAGCAACTTGCTTTTTCATTCATTCATTCACTCGATACAACGCACACCACAGCAAGGAAAAACAGATGGTTTTAAGAACCATTCTAAAAACTACGATACAGTGGGACCGACTACTACTCACTACGCTAGTGCTCAGTGCTACTACTCCTCGGAGTCTGTGGCTTCATCATCTTCAGCATCATCGATGAATTCAAAATCATCCTCATCGGTGAAGAAGTCCATGGCCTGATCCTCCAGAAAATCATCGTCATCGCTGAGATAGGAGTAAGGGTCTCCACGAAGATCCTCTCCGGCATTCTCCCTTTCCTCTAACTGCATGTCTCTCTCGTGGATGGTCTCTTCCAGAGATGAGATGCGATGGCGAAGACGGGCAATAATGCGCTCCTTCTTGTCGAGCTGACGGTGGCGAGACTTGCGATCCTTTGCTAGCATGGCGATGGTCTGGTCCTTCGTCTTGATGATGGCAGACTTGTGGTTGCAATAGTCACGGCAGTTGTCCAATTCCTGCTGACGATCATACATCATGAAGCTAAGGTGGTCCAATTGAGTCTTCAGCTCGGGGTGGTATGGGGCTTCCAGTGGTTGTCCATTTGCATCACGTCTTGGGCAAAACTCAAAGCGAGTACCCTTGATCTGATTGATGCTCGCCCTGCACGGAAAGAGCTTCTGCATTGCTCGGCAAGTCCATCGAGCCGATTGTTTTCCGTCAAGGTAAACTGAATTCCTCCGCGATGGGAGGTTCAATCTTTCCTCGGAGACTTGCAACAATTAGCCACTGCAGATCTTCTCCTCCTTGATCATTGAGCTAAGCTCAAGAACTCGAGTGCGGATGCTCCAAGTTCCGAAGTGATCCAGATCCCTCTCAAAGATAAGGTCTCCTCCATTCCCAAGTTGGTAAAACTTGCTATACTTCACGTCCATCTATAAAAATAGAGGATGAGTAGATTAGCAGAGTGATCAAGTGTGTCAAAATTTTATCTATTTTGCAAGAGTTTTTGAGGAACATGAAATTTTATTAAAGAATTAAAGAGGTAAGAATGAGAATAAGTTTTCGTAAATATTTTTTTTCTTAGGTTTTGAAACTAAGTTTTTGGTTCAATGTCCAATCTAACTAGGGTCTCCTATGGTCAGGATGGCTCTGGTACCAACTTGTCAACACCCGGATTTTTCAATCCTAGATGCCTGTTATGCCATACATCGCAATCCCAGGATTACCATTTTTGCGAGACATAACAAAATTGGATACCATAGTACTTCATCCATTACAAACGATACATAAGTTCTTACACAAATAGGGATCTCATGATCCAGTTCTTAATACAACATCAAGCAGCGGAATACGTAATAATAACGGTAGCGTAGGCGAAGCTCCATCTTCGGGGTCACAGGCAATGCTGACGATGGGAGATGATCCTAGTTGTCGTAACCTTCCTGGGGTCCATCTTCCAGGTACTCCTCTTCATAGTCTGGCCATGGGAATAGCCAGGGACAAAGCCATGAGTACTCTTTAAGTACTGGCAAACTAATACTAACAGGTATGGGGTTTTTGGATAATAGGACACTAGGCTCTAGGGTTGTTTTGCAAAAATCCAGGTTTATCTCTACTAAGTTCCAAAGCTAGTCACAATTTTATAACTTCTAAGTGGGAACTTGTATTTCCGGTCACAACTCTGTTGTGGTCAAGTCAAAGTCTCAATTCATTTCACAAGTCATTTTGAAAAGTCTGACGGGGGAACAGTATGGCCACTCCAAATGTCCATAACCGCGGACGCGGCTATTCGAATAGTTTGACACTCTGCAGAGATTGTACACTTTCACCACAACATTTGATACATCCGTCAGGAACAAATCCTGAATTCACCATACTCAGTATGCGGATAATCAATCCTAGCCTTTCAATTACACGCCCTAGTATAAGCACCTCTCCCGTGAGTTTGGCCTCCCAACCATGACCAGCTGTCATCTTGGGTACTGCACAGGTGGACAATCTTCACAAGGTAGCCTCAGCTCAGACCTTGGCCGGGAGGGAACTAATACTAAGGTATATAAGTTTCCAGTTAAGCCCTACCCAATATTCGAGTATTGTGGTTGTACGCTAAAATTGGAATGGTATCGCATCCAGACAACCATCAGTTTTATAAAGGGCTAAGGCTCATGCCTCAACATTTTCATCACCAAAATAATCAAGTGTTTGGAAACACATGTCCAAAACATTTCAATAGAATGATCCATCATTCCATGGTTTTCATAACCATTTTTCCACCAAGTATTCCCATCTAAAAGTTGATCAAGTTTTATGCTTAGCACTAGCATCTACAGGTGGGGGTAGTACTAATGAGGGGTGGTAACTAGTGGAGTTTCACTAAGTCCAACCTTATATCTTAGGCTGATATCAAGGTTTCTAGCTTAGGACCAATTTTATGCTCTTTATGCAACCTTCAGCACAACTTTCTAGCACCTACCAAACTCTTAGGTAGACTCTAAGTAAGCTCTGATAAAGAAATAAAGTAAGAATCTTGCACATAAAACTAGGATTGGTTTATCAGGTGGGTATGATCACATATGCTTAAGGCATATAGTAGTCATATCACAAGTATGGGTTTGTGGCATCAATAGGGTATCTGGCAAGGGTTAGCTTGCATCAATATCAGTATAAGCTTGCATAGGTATAGTATCTTGCAAGTGTTAGCTTGCAAGGTTACTAGCTTGCACATTCACTAGTAGTATTAGGCTTGCCTTGTGCAGAGTAGTGGTTGAAGTTCTCCTCGGCTTCCTCTTCGTAGTATCCTCCTTCCTCCTCGTATCCTTGGTCGGTACTAGCGTCTATGAATAAATACGAGGTACACAATCACCAAACAATACTTAACTACTTGCAATCATCACACACAAGGGTCCTATAGATGATCTAGCATCATCTCTAACATTACAAGGTTAAGGCTTGGTTTAAATATTTTTTGTTTTTAGAAAAGTAATTTCTACTCATTGAAAAATTACTTAAGATTTAATATTCTCCAAACTAAACATGGGATCATGTTGACACATGTCACCACCACATATTGTAGTCCATGGGAATGTGATTTAAAGTGGTGTCACAATTAATAAGGTTTTACCCTTTTATTTTAATTAATTAAAGTGGCTAGAAATGCTTATGAAGCATTCTTTTATTACTTGAACAATATTTCTGCAAGTAAACCTATATATTTTTATATATTCTGAAAGGTATGGTTAAATGTGATTTTTGAGAGTTGGAATCAACTCAAAAGCTATTATGTTTTAAATTCGAAAAATGTTTGAATGCAGAAAAGCTTCTGCCTTGTTATTTTTACTATGGGTGATCTACAGATCCAAATGACTTGAATCCAACGGACTTGGATTAAGCATTCACAGACCTTCCCAACAAAATTGGTTTCATTCAAATTGGTGCACTGAATCGATCTGGGTTGATTTTTGAAGTTGAGTGCTGAAGTGTGTTTGAATTGAAATATAAAAAGATTTAATTTGAATTGCTGGGCTGCGCGGGAAATTCTAACCGGTCGGCCTGCTAAGCGTAGTGCTCCCGCGGGCTACTTAAGTGGGTGTCCCCATTCGTCAGTGACACGGGGCTGGGCGAAGCGGTATGGGGTAACGTGGATCGTTCAATCTAGTTCTAATCCAACGGTTGGGGGTAATCGTCGACGCGAGACAACTCCGGCGAGAACGAAACCTAGCGCGGACAGTGAGGGGTGCTAGGGGCTCACCGGGGTACGGGCGAGGGTCGGCGAGGCGGGCGAACGACGAAGTCGACGACGGCGAACCTCCTGGTACCGGTGGCTTCTCCTGGGCGGCTCCAATCGCTGGCTCCTTTCTTATCCAGAGGCGGCAGGCTCCAGTGAAATTCCGGCGAGGTGGTGCTCGCCTTGCTCTGAGAATGGTGTGGCACGGTCAGTGAGGAGAGGGGAGTGAGATGGTGTGAATAAATCGTGCGTGGGTGGCCTCTATTTATAGTCGAGCGAGGGGACCGTCGGGGCGCACGGTGAGCTCGTCGAAGGCGGCTAATGGCATGGGCAAGGGTAGGGGCGGTGATGTGTCTCTGGCGATGCTCAACGACATGGTCGCGAGGCATGGGGCGGTGTGGTTTTGATGCAGGCGGTGCTCTGCTTCGACGGCGGGCGGTGGCTGTATGGCACGGGGTGGCAAACGGGGATGTCTGGCGGTCTCCTGGGTCGGTGGTGATCGTGTGTGCACGCGGTGAGGGCGGCGCGCGGTATGTGGACGCTGGTCGAGGGTGGCGCTCTGGCGCACGCTCGGCATGGTCTGGGCGCGGCTTGTGCGCGTCGAGGATTTGGCAACGCTGGCCGGACAGGGAGTGGCGGTGGACGGTGGGCTGTCTCCCAGACAAGGTTGGCACGGCTAGTTCTTCCTCTAGCTTGCTGTCCACAATGGGGTGACATTGGGGTGCTCGGCTATTCACCATTAATGGCAATGGCAAGCTCGCAGGGGTGCTAGTGTTGGGCTAACCTTTCTAGATGATCTACTGAGTTGTGTGTGAGATAACTAGGGAACAAGTTAGGCAAGAATCACTGCACACTATAGTGTTTGATGTTTTGTTTGATTTGTGTCTGCAACCTGTTTGATGAAATGGCCGCATGAAATCAAGTTTTGAATTTTGAAATGAATTTTGGTGGGTTTGCTAGATTGGTGCTGGTGAGTCTGCAGATGCTTGGGTTTTGAAAGTTGAGCTTGTTTGAGTGGGTTTTGGAAAAATGGGATCTTCCCATATGATAAAGATTCAATTTTGAATTGTCATTTAAACTATGCATTTGAAAGTTTCCGGATGATCACAAAGTGGGTCTTGATACCTTGTTATGAGTACTTTCAAGGGGTGCAAAGATCCAGAAAAGTTTCTGTTAGGTTTTGAAAGTTTGAGACAGCCAAAGTAGGCATGGAAGTTAAATTGGTCAAAGTGACCATTCACTTAATATATTTGTTTTGATTTACTTATCTTTAGGAAAAGTGTGGGAAATGTTTTAGATGATGTTCATTTCACCTAAGAAACATTTTAGAAGCAATGGATCACACAAACAAGGTGGTTTTTAAAGAAATTCAAAATCCATGCATAAACATATACATGCATTCATGAGTTTATTTAGAAAAGTTTTTGTTAACTCTAAACTTGATGATTAGTGTTTGATGATCTAAGTTTGGTATTTTTGGGATGTTACACTTTTAGTATATAATAGATTCTGACACTTTGGCAAAACTAATGCTACTACAAACTATTTCAGACTATGATCCATGGTTCAGTGCAAACTTGTACATGAATGAGCTAGATTCCCAAACAGTCAGATTTATCACCAAAAAAGTGGGCTATCATCGGTCTCTTATGAAGAAATTCTGTCGTGAAGAATTTGAAAGCATATAGTAGAGAGAATTTATGAATGATGGGTGTATGATTTTTAGTCCGTGACAAGTCAAGTACTATGTGCACCGCGGGACCTTCATATCGTGGCACACTATGTGCAGCTAGGGCCGTAGATGCCGAGCATGAACGGGCCGAACTTGGCAGAAATATATTGTACTTTCACTACAGACCGAACTATGTTTTCATTTACGCCGTATATTGTTTAAAATTTCGCCAAACTTTGGCCGTAAATTATTCTGTATTCATTGTATGCCGAACTATGCGAAATCTGGACGAACTTGAGTCGATTTTGAGCCGAATTTGAGCGGAAACGGACGGCCCGGAAACTCGGGCTGGTTACGCGATTGGGAAACTGGCGTACCCAGGGCAAAAAATTGCTTCGTGCGGCCAAAGTTTGGTCCGGATTTTGGCCTGGGTATGCCCAACGAGTGGAGATGCTCTAATCCCTATCTCCCGTGACTGCAATGCTGAATTGCACGCGTGCCGCCGTGCTCATCGGCCGGAAGGGCGGCTTTTTTTCAACCTCCGATGTGGAGGCCCTGGTTGAATCTTGCTGTTGGAGCTCGACTGCTCCATTGTTGGAAATATAAGCAATAATCCATATGATTTAATCCGAATAATAAAGTGATAAAACATGATCATACAAACAGTATTAAAGCCAATTATGCAGATCAACAAAGTAGATGAACAGATTACATCTATAGGAGATAAACCTATCAAATCTACACCAAACGCTAGAACAAAGAACTCTAGCATAATCTGAAAAAGACAGTTAAGGATCACATACAGCGTAGGCTGAATAGCAGCCGCAGCGGTCGCAGTAGCGTCACCTATGTTGAGGTTGTCGAAGAGATTGGTAATGTCCGGGAAGAAGTCGTCGTAAGGGAACTCGTCATCGGACGATGTCGTGGTTGCCAGTAGTCGCGCTTAAGCGCTCCCAAAAAACCTGATCGCCCCTCACCCGTACAGGTTCTGGAGGTAGGCACGTGTGTGGATTGATCCGGCACCGATTAGGTTTAGTCCGGACGCTTATATAGTGCAGGTTAGGAAGATCGTGGGCTCAACCCACGTCCGAGTCGGTAACAACCACGTCCATAAAAACTGGAAACGGCTGTAATTAGCGCGTCCGTTAATGACTTATAATCAGTTTTCCCAACAAGCAAAATAAAGCTCGGCTCGTCGAGATTCCCGCAACCCGCAGCGCGCGCGCGTTGTGACGAGGCGAGGCGAGGCGGGCGGCGTTGGAGGAGGAGTGCGCGAGGGCTACTCTTCTTGTCACACCTTAGTGAGTGGTGCAACACTCTACTATATAAGGTGGTCCAACTCCCCTTCAACTAGCATTGTGGGACTAAACTTTAACACCACTAGCATAGCCATATGCTGCCATATACAAGTGGGCCAAAGAGAATTTCAGAATTTGTCTAATGGGCCAACACCCCAATATACACCAAATTTCAACAATCCCCCACAAAGTCTCATTGGCACATCACAACACTTATCTTCCAGAACATTTTTTTATATACCGGTGTGTAGTGGAGACTGTTAAGTTGAACTTCCACGTTAAACTTCATGCCACACTAGCTAGCAACTTGAATAGTGGACTATGCCTTGAACTACAAGTTTTCTGCGCGCTAGTTTCACATAAAATCTAGACCGGTATAGGGCTATCGTCGGCTTCCCAGCAGTTTGGAGCTTATGCGTCATACTCCAGGGACTTTCATGAGTTTATTAGAGAGCACCCAACTCTCACGGACTGCGACCTTTGACAGTCAGACTCATATAGGTGTGTTCCTCAAGAGATGTTCTGCAGGACAACATCTCCGCTTATAAAAAGCCACTTGGAACACATTAGATAAATATCAACCTGCCATGAAGATTAAGAGAGTATTGCATCTTTATGGAGATGTAAATATAGTATGGGAATAGTCTCCTCTCAGCTGACCAACAGCTTGTCTCCCAGCTCTAATTCACGGGATCTCCGATCACATAGAGTGGGTTGCCACTGGGATCAACTCATAGCGTGGGTATCAAACCCATCTCCCTCGATGCATTATCTATCACATTGCGTGATAAACCCTTTGTGAAGGGATCTGCCAGGTTTTTAGATGTTTGGATATAATCCAACGCCATAACTCCGGAGTTTCTCAGTTTCCTGACAGATTTCAATATCCTCTTCACATTCCTTGATGACTTCATATTATCCTTAGAACTGTTTACTTTGACGATCACAGTTTGATTATCATAGTTCATCGGGATGGCAGGTATTTGTTTTTCAACCACAGGTAAGTCCATCAAGAGCTCACGAAGCCACTCTGCTCCAATAGTGGCTGTGTCTAATGCTGTGAGTTTTGCTTCCATTGTTGACCTCGTTAAGATGGTCTGCTTGCAAGACTTCCAGGAAACAGTGACATCACCAAGTGTAAACAGATAACCACTTGTGGCCTTAATCTCATCAGCATCAGATATCCAATTTGAATCACTATAATCCTCAAGTACCCGTGGATACCCAGTATAGTGAATACCATAACTCACAGTGCCTTTCAAATAGTGCAAAACTCTTTCAAGAGCATGCCAATGATCATCTCCAGGATTTGACACAAATCGACTTAGTTTGTTTACAGCAAAGTATATGTCAGGTCTAGTAGCGCTGGCTAAATACATGAGCGAGCCAATAATTTGAGAATATCTCAATTGATCTTTAGCATTCCTTCGATTCTTTTGAAGTAGCACACTCAGATCATAAGGCGTTGGAGAAGAATTACAGTCGCTATACCCGAAGCGACTCAATGTCTTTTCCACATAGTGAGACTGAAGCAGTGTAATCCCACCATTGTCATCCTTTAGTAGCTTGATGTTTAAAATTACATCAGCAACTCCCAAGTCCTTCATCTCAAAGCAGCGAGATAGTAACTCTTTGACCTCCTCGATAACAGCGAGGTTGGTCCCGAATATCAATATGTCATCAACATAGAGACACATAATAACTCCCTCGCCCCCAACATGGCGATAGTACATACATTTGTCAGCTTCGTTTACAACAAAGCCTTCAGCAGTTAAAGTTCTTTCAAACTTCTCGTGCCACTGTTTAGGAGCTTGCATAAGACCATATAAAGACTTCACTAACTTACACACCTTTCCTTCATGACCATCTACTACAAATCCATTAGGCTGCTCCATAAAAATTTCCTCATCTAGCTCTCCATTTAGAAAAGCTGTCTTAACGTCCATTTAATGAACGAGAAGACCATGTGAGGCAGCCAAGGAAAGTAGTACTCGAATAGTGGTCAATCTGGCTACAGGTGAATAGGTATCGAAGAAGTCTTCACCTTCCTTTTGGGTATAACCCTTAGCCACAAGACGTGCCTTGCACTTTTCAGTAGTACCATCGGGTCTAAGCTTTTTCTTGAACACCCATTTACATCATACAAGTTTACACCCATAAGGATGATCCGTGATTTCCCAAGTACCATTAGCTAAGATGGAGTCCATCTCGCTTCGGACAGCTTCCTTCCAGTAGTCAGCATCTTGAGATGCATAGGCTTCTGAAATAGAAGTGGGAGTATCATCCACAAGGTACACAATGAAATCATCACCAAATGACTTTTGCAGTCCTTTGTCTCTTGCTCCTTTTGGGAGCTTCATTGTCATCCTCCACAGGATCATCAGAGCGTTCTATCGGCATAGTGGGTTCAGGAATTATAGAAAATTCCTGACTAGATGAACTAGTCATCTCCTGATTTGATGAGATAGACATGCCTTTCATAGGAAAGATGTCCTCAAAGAAAGTCGCATCATTCGACTCCATAATTGTACCAACATGCATGTCGGATACCGCGGATTTTACTATCAAAAATCTATAGCCAATGCTATGAAAAGCATATCCCAGAAAAACACAATCAACGGTTTTTGGTCCAAGCTTTCGCTTCTTAGGTATTGGAATATTGACTTTCACCAAACAACACCAAGTTCATAAGTAAGAGAGTTTAAGCCTTTTATTTTCCCATTCGTCAAATGGAGTCATGTTTTTATCCTTTACAGGAACACGGTTTAGGACATGACACGCAGTCATTAGCGCCTCCCCCCACCATTCCTTGGAAAGACCCGATGTATCTAACATGGTGTTAACCAAATAAGTTAGAGTGCGGTTCTTTCTTTCGGCCACCCCATTTGTCTAAGGTGAGTAGGGAGGCGTCCTCTCATGTATAATACCATGTTCCGCATAGAATAAATCAAATTCATTTGAAAAATACTCTCCACCATGATCCGACCTTAGCCGCTTGATCTTAAGATCAAGTTGGTTTTCTGCCTCAGCTTTATAGATTTTTAAGTAGTTCAAAGCTTCATCTTTAGATTTCAGAAGATAAACATAGCAGTATCTAGTGGAGTCATCAATCAATGTCATAAAGTATCTTTTTCCACCTTTTGTCAACACACCATTCATCTCACAAAGATCTGAATGTATAAGTTCTAGCGGTGCTAATAAGTTTCTCGGTTCCGCGGCCGTATGAGACTTGCGGGGTTGGTTTGCTTGCACACAAACTTGGCACTTAGGACCTTTGACAGTGGTAAATTTCGGAATTAAACTCATATTGGCTAGCCGCGTCATGCAACCAAAGTTAATATGACAGAGTCGTGAATGCCAAACATTGGACTCATTATCATTGCAAACATGATTAATAACTTTAGTACATGAGTCTGAAAAAGACAAGCGGAATAGACCTCCGCACTCATAACCCTTTCTAACAAATTGTACATACTTAGAAATTACAACTTTATTGGACTCAAAAACCAACTTAAAGCCATCTCTACATAAAAGCGATCCGCTGACGAGATTCTTATTGATGGAGGGAATGTGCTGCACATTCTTCAGCTATACGGTCTTCCCCGAAGCAAACTTCAGATTTACCGTACCAACACCATGAACAGAAGCACGTGAGCCGTTTCCCATCAACACGGAAGAGGTCCTTGAGACCTGATAAGAGGAAAACATGAAAATATCAGAACATACATGTGTATTAGAACCCGTGTCTTTCCACCAATCAGGAGAATGACATACTGAAAGGATAGTAGGAAAAATACTGTACCCAGTATCCTTCATCTCAGTATCGCTAATAACAACATTCGCGGTCTTGCCGCTGTTCCCATGTTGACGCTTGTCAAAGCGATTAGGGCAGCTAGGAGCCCAATGATCAGGATCACCACAGATGTGGCAAGAGCCTTTCCTCTTACTCCCTCCGACCCATATTAATTGACTTAAATTTTCCTAGATTTCGATGAATCTAGACACTATTTAGTATATAGGTTCATCCAAATTTTGACAAATCTAAGTCAATTAATATGGGTCGGAGGGAGTATCATTTTTGTTCTTGAAGTTGGTTGACTGCGTGGCCTTGTTCTTGCCATCAAACTTCCCCTTTCCTTCAGTTTTGTCCTTATTCTTAAACTTGTGGGATTGGAAGTTTTTCCTCTACACTAAATTGGCAATAGAACTTCCCTCAAGTCCTCGAGCAGTTTTGTCCTTTGCTCTCGCCTTCTCTTCCACATGAGATCCGTAACGAAAAATTCTTGTCTCTTATGTTTCAGAGAAGTAGCAAAGTTCCTCCACGAAGGAGGAAGCTTGGCAATAATGCCACCAGCCACAAATTTGTCCGATAAGGAACACTTGAACTGCTCAAGTTCTTTGTCAAGTGATTGTATCTCATGAGTTTGCTCAAAGACGGAGCGCTCATCAACCATCCTGTAGTCATAGAATTGCTCCATGACATACAACTCAGTGCCAGCGTCCGAGATCCCAAACTTGGCCTCGAGCGCTTCCCACGCGTCCTTGCCATTATCAAATGACATATAAGGGTCAACAATGTTGTCCCCAAGAACACTGAACAAAGCCGCCATAAACATGGTATCGGCTTTCTTAAAGTTTGCTTCCTGCTCAGCAGAAAGATCTCCTTCAGGCTTGCCAAGAATGACGCTATAGCAGTTTACGTTTTCAAACCAGAGAACTGCTCTCTTGCGCCATCTCTTATAGTGCATGCCATCAAAAGGAGGCGGCCTAGTAGTCGTGGCTACACCAGTGGAATTCAGTTGCCTATAATCAGGTTTTTGGATTGTTGGAAATATATGAAATAATCCATATGATTTAATCCGAATAATAAACTGATAAAACATGACCATACAAACGGTACTAAAACCAATTATGCAGATCAACAAAGTAGATAAACATATTACATCTATAGGAGATAAACCTATCACATTCACACCAAACAGTAGAACAAAGAACTCTAGCATAATCTGAAAAAGACAGTTAAGGATCACATACAGCGTAGGCTGAATAGCAGCCGCAGCGGTCGCAGCAGCGTCACCCATGTTGAGGTTGTCGAAGAGATTGGTAACGTCTGGGAAGAATTCGTCGTAAGAGAACTCGTCGTCGGACGATGTCGTGGTTGCCAGTAGTCGCGCTTAAGCGCTCCCAAAAAACCTGATCGCCCCTCACCCGTACAGGTTCACGAGAGGCGGGGTTCTGGAGGCCTACTGTCCCGATTTGCGGTGCATGCCGCAAGCCGGGACGGGGAAGACGAAAGCGGCAGTGCAAGATTCTGGAGGTATGCGCGTGTGTGTATTGATTCGTGTACCGATTAGGTTTAGCCCGGACGCTTATATAGTGCAGGTTAGGAGGAGCGCGCGAGGGCTACTCTTTTTGTCACGCCTTAGTGAGTGGTGCAACACTCTACTATATAAGGTGGTCCAACTCTCCTTCAACTAGCAATGTGGGACTAAATTTTAGCACCACTAAAACAGCCATATGCTACCATATACAAGTGGGCCAAAAAGAATTTTAGAATTTGTCTAATAGGCCAATAGCCCAATGTACACCAAATTCCAACATCCATGCCTCCAAGTGGTTTGTCCCCGGGGCCGTGGAGTTGGCCTGCAGCAGTGGTTCTTCGTCGGAGTAGGCACCATGTCGAGCATCTCGTGGTGTGCTTTGGATCTTGGTGTCGATGCCCTGAGGTCGCCGACGAGCAGTGGCGGAGGAGGTCTCCTAGCAAGCCAGTTCGTGGTCGTTCGTGTGATGGAGACGCAGGGCGTCAGATCGCATAGCATTGACTCTTGCTCCATAGCCGCCTCTCCAGGACAGCGGTAGTATCTAATTCGCCAAAAAAATGTATCTTTCCATTGTTCCTAGTGCTCTGCTGGCCATCTCCCCAAAAAAACAGCAGCTACGGCCAGCTAGCCAGTCAACTTGCGTGCAATAGCAATGCATTGATGGTCGTCGTCTCTGCTCTCTGGTTGATGTGCGACGTTTCGAATGTCGACAGTAGTAGCAGGCTCTCCTTTTCGCCGGCAGGTTCTTCTTCGAAGAAGACCCATGCAAGAGAGAGACACACACTGCTGCTAGTTTTCCTAAATAATAGCCAACGAACGTAAGGTCCGATACATTTTTGTGGTTCCAGGGTGATTTATTGCCCACAGTTTTGGGGTTCCAGGGTGATTTACAACGAACGTAAGGCCCGATTCATTTTTCTGGGCATGACTATGAACTCGTTGTATTCGTGTTTTATGGCTGTTTTCATGAGCTATTGCCCATAGTTTTGGGGTTTCTGGACGATATACATGATTGAGAGGTATGACCAAAAACTCGTCGTTTTCGCGTTTTATGGGCGTTTTCATGAGCTACTGCCTATAGTTTTGGCGTTCTAGGGCGATTTATATTTTTTAGAGTTATGAGCAAAAACTCGTATTTTTTGCGTTTTATGGCCATTTCATTAGTTATTGCCCACAATTTTGGTGTTCAAGGGCGATTTACATGTTTGAGATGTTTGACCAAAAAGTCATCATTTTTGCGTTTTATGTCTGTTTTCATGAGTAGTATTGGGGTTCCAGGATGATTTACATGTTTCAGAGTTATTACCAAAAACTCGTCTTCTTGTGTTTTATGGCCATTTTCGTGAGTTATTGCCCATAGTTTTGGGGTTTCAGGTTGATCTACAATGAACATAAAGCCCAATACATTTTTGTGGGCATGACCATGAACTCTTTTTTTCGTGTTTTTGGCTGTTTTCATCAGCTATTGCCCACCGTTTTGGGGTTCCTGGGCGATTTACATATTTGATATGTCTAACCAAAAAGACATAGTTTCTTCGTTTTATAGCCCTTTTCAAGAGCTATTGCCCATAGTTTTGGTGTTCCAGGTCGATTTACGAGTTTGAGAGGTTTGACCAAAAAGTCATCATTTATGCGTTTTATGGCCGTTTTCATGAGCTATTGCCCAAAGTTTTGGGGTTCGAGGGCGATTTACATGTTTCAGAGTTATGTCCAAAAACTCGTCTTTTCTGCGTTTTATGGCCATTTTCATGAGTTATTGCCCACAGTTTTAGGGTTCCAGGGTGATTTACAACGAACGTAAGGCCCGATACATTTTTGTGGGCATGACCATGAACTCGTCGTTTTCGTGTTTTATGGCTGTTTTCATGAGCTATTGCCCACAGATTTGGGGTTCCTGGACGATTTACATGATTGAGAGGTATGACCAAAAATTCTTCGTTTTGCGTTTTATGGTCGTTTTCATGAGCTACTGCCTATAGTTTTGGCGTTCTAGGGCGATATATATTTTTCAGAGTTATGAGCAAAAACTCGTATTTTTTTGCGTTTTATGGCCATTTCATTTGTTATTGCCCACAGTTTTGGTGGTCAAGGGCGATTTACATGTTGCGTTTTATGGCTGTTTTCACGAGTAGTTTTGGGGTTCCAAGACGATTTACATGTTTCAGAGTTATGACCAAAAACTCGTCTTGTGTTTTATGGCCATTTTCGTGAGTTATTGCCCATAGTTTTGGGGTTTCAGGGTGATCTACAACGAACATAAAGCCCAATACATTTTTGTGGGCATGACCATGAACTCTTTTTTCGTGTTTTTGGCTATTTTCATGAGCTATTGCCCACAGTTTTGGGGTTCCTGGGCGATTTAAATATTTGAGATGTTTGACCAAAAAGTCGTCGTTTGTGCGTTTTATAGCCGTTTTCAAAAGCTATTGCCCATAGTTTTGGTGTTCCATGTCGATTTACGAGTTTGAGAGGTTTGACCAAAAAGTCATCATTTATGCGTTTTATGGCCGTTTTCATGAGCTATTGCCCAAAGTTTTGGGGTTCGAGGGCGATTTACATGTTTCACAGTTATGACCAAAAACTCGTCTTCTTGTGTTTTATGGCCATTATCGTGAGTTATTGCCCATAGTTTTGGGGTGTCAGGGTGATCTACAACGAACATGAAGCCCAATACATTTTTATGGGCATGACCATGAACTCTTTTTTTCGTGTTTTTTGGCTGTTTTCATGAGCTATTGCCCACAGTTTTGGGGTACCTGAGCGATTTACATATTTGAGAGGTCTAACCAAAAAGTCATAGTTTCTTCGTTTTATAGCCGTTTTCAAGAGCTATTGCCCATAGTTTTGGTGTTCCATGTCGATTTACGAGTTTGAGAGGTTTGACCAAAAAGTCATCATTTATGCGTTTTATGGCCGTTTTCATGAGCTATTGCCCAAAGTTTTGGGGTTCGAGGGCGATTTACATGTTTTAGAGTTATGACCAAAAACTCGTCTTTTCTGCGTTTTATGGCCATTTTCATGAGTTATTGCCCACAGTTTTAGGGTTCCAGGGTGATTTACAACGAACGTAAGGCCCGATACATTTTTGTGGGCATGACCATGAACTCGTCGTTTTCGTGTTTTATGGCTGTTTTCATGAGCTATTGCCCACAGTTTTGGGGTTCCTGGACGATTTACATGATTGAGAGGTATGACCAAAAACTCGTCGTTTTTGCGTTTTATGGGCGTTTTCTTGAGCTACTGCCTATAGTTTTGGCGTTCTAGGGCGATTTATATTTTTCAGAGTTATGAGCAAAAACTCGTATTTTTTGCGTTTTATGGCCATTTCATTAGTTATTGCCCACAGTTTTGGTGTTCAAGGGCGATTTACATGTTTGAGATGTTTGACCAAAAAGTCATCATTTTTGCGTTTTATGGCTGTTTTCATGAGTAGTTTTGGGCAGGACGATTTACATGTTTCAGAGTTATGACCAAAAACTCGTCTTCTTGTGTTTTATGGCCATTTTCGTGAGTTATTGCCCATAGTTTTGGGGTTTCAGGGTGATCTACAACGAACATAAAGCCCAATACATTTTTGTGGGCATGACCATGAACTCTTTTTTTCGTGTTTTTGGCTGTTTTCATGAGCTATTGCCCACCGTTTTGGGGTTCCTGGGCGATTTACATATTTGAGATGTCTGACCAAAAAGTCGTCGTTTGTGCGTTTTATAGCCGTTTTCAAAAGCTATTGCCCATAGTTTTGGTGTTCCATGTCGATTTACGAGTTTGAGAGGTTTGACCAAAAAGTCATCATTTATGCGTTTTATGGCCGTTTTCATGAGCTATTGCCCAAAGTTTTGGGGTTCGAGGGCGATTTACATGTTTCACAGTTATGACCAAAAACTCGTCTTCTTGTGTTTTATGGCCATTTTCGTGAGTTATTGCCCATAGTTTTGGGGTTTCAGGGTGATCTACAACGAACATGAAGCCCAATACATTTTTGTGGGCATGACCATGAACTCTTTTTTTCGTGTTTTTTGGCTGTTTTCATGAGCTATTGCCCACAGTTTTGGGGTACCTGAGCGATTTACATATTTGAGAGGTCTAACCAAAAAGTCATAGTTTCTTCGTTTTATAGCCGTTTTCAAGAGCTATTGCCCATAGTTTTGGTGTTCCATGTCGATTTACGAGTTTGAGAGGTTTGACCAAAAAGTCATCATTTATGCGTTTTATGGCCGTTTTCATGAGCTATTGCCCAAAGTTTTGGGGTTCGAGGGCGATTTACATGTTTTAGAGTTATGACCAAAAACTCGTCTTTTCTGCGTTTTATGGCCATTTCACGAGTTATTGCCCATAGTTTTAGGGTTCCAGGGTGATTTACAACGACGTAAGGCCCGATACATTTTTGCGGGCATGACCATGAACTTGTCGTTTTCTTGTTTTATGGTTGTTTATATGAGCTATTGCCCAAAGTTTTGGTGTTCCTGGGCAATTTACATGTTTGAGAGGTATGACCAAAAACTCGTCGTTTTTGCGTTTTATGGCCGTTTTCATCAGCTACTGCCTATAGTTTTGGCGTTCTAGGGCGATTTATATTTTTCAGAGTTATGACCAAAATCTCGGATTTTTGCGTTTTATGGCCATTTCATTTGTTATTGCCCACAGTTTTGGTGTTCAAGGGCGATTTACATGTTGCGTTTTATGGCTGTTTTCACGAGTAGTTTTGGGGTTCCAAGACGATTTACATGTTTCAGAGTTATGACCAAAAACTTGTCTTGTGTTTTATGGCCATTTTCGTGAGTTATTGCCCATAGTTTTGGGGTTTCAGGGTGATCTACAACGAACATAAAGCCCAATACATTTTTGTGGGCATGACCATGAACTCTTTTTTTCGTGTTTTTGGCTATTTTCATGAGCTATTGCCCACAGTTTTGGGGTTCCTGGGCGATCTACATATTTGAGATGTCTGACCAAAAAGTCGTCGTTTGTGCGTTTTATAGCCGTTTTCAAAAGCTATTGCCCATAGTTTTGGTGTTCCATGTCGATTTACGAGTTTGAGAGGTTTGACCAAAAAGTCATCATTTATGCGTTTTATGGCCGTTTTCATGAGCTATTGCCCAAAGTTTTGGGGTTCGAGGGCGATTTACATGTTTCACAGTTATGACCAAAAACTCGTCTTCTTGTGTTTTATGGCCATTATCGTGAGTTATTGCCCATAGTTTTGGGGTGTCAGGGTGATCTACAACGAACATGAAGCCCAATACATTTTTGTGGGCATGACCATGAACTCTTTTTTTTTTCGTGTTTTTGGCTGTTTTCATGAACTATCGACCACCATTTTGGGGTTCCTTGGCGATTTACATATTTGAGAGGTCTAACCAAAAAGTCATAGTTTCTTCGTTTTATAGCCCTTTTCAAGAGCTATTGCCCATAGTTTTGGTGTTCCATGTCGATTTACGAGTTTGAGAGGTTTGACCAAAAAGTCATCATTTATGCGTTTTATGGCCGTTTTCATGAGCTATTGCCCAAAGTTTTGGGGTTCGAGGGCGATTTACATGTTTCACAGTTATGTCCAAAAACTCGTCTTTTCTGCGTTTTATGGCCATTTTCATGAGTTATTGCCCACAGTTTTAGGGTTCCAGGGTGATTTACAACGAACGTAAGGCCCGATACATTTTTGTGGGCATGACCATGAACTCGTCATTTTCGTGTTTTATGGCTGTTTTCATGAGCTATTGCCCACAGATTTGGGGTTCCTGGACGATTTTCATGATTGAGAGGTATGACCAAAAACTCGTCGTTTTTGCGTTTTATGGGCGTTTTCATGAGCTACTGCCTATAGTTTTGGCGTTCTAGGGCGATTTATATTTTTCAGAGTTATGAGCAAAAACTCGTATTTTTTGCGTTTTATGGCCATTTCATTAGTTATTGCCCACAGTTTTGGTGTTCAAGGGCGATTTACATGTTGCGTTTTATGGCTGTTTTCACGAGTAGTTTTGGGGTTCCAAGACGATTTACATGTTTCAGAGTTATGACCAAAAACTCGTCTTGTGTTTTATGGCCATTTTCGTGAGTTATTGCCCATAGTTTTGGGGTTTCAGGGTGATCTACAACGAACATAAAGCCCAATACATTTTTGTGGGCATGACCATGAACTCTTTTTCGTTATTGGCTATTTTCATGAGCTATTGCCCACAGTTTTGGGGTTCCTGGGCGATCTACATATTTGAGATGTCTGACCAAAAAGTCGTCGTTTGTGCGTTTTATAGCCGTTTTCAAAAGCTATTGCCCATAGTTTTGGTGTTCCATGTCGATTTACGAGTTTGAGAGGTTTGACCAAAAAGTCATCATTTATGCGTTTTATGGCCGTTTTCATGAGCTATTGCCCAAAGTTTTGGGGTTCGAGGGCGATTTACATGTTTCACAGTTATGACCAAAAACTCGTCTTCTTGTGTTTTATGGCCATTTTCGTGAGTTATTGCCATTAGTTTTAGGGTGATTTACAACGAACATGAAGCCCAATACATTTTTGTGGGCATGACCATGAACTCTTTTTTTCGTGTTTTTTGGCTGTTTTCATGAGATATTTCCCACAGTTTTGGGGTTCCATGTCGATTTACGAGTTTGAGAGGTTTGACCAAAAAGTCGTCGTTTTTGCGTTTTATAGCCGTTTTCAGGAGCTATTTCCCATAGTTTTGGTGTTCCAGGTCGATTTACGAGTTTGAGAGGTTTGACCAAAAAGTCATCATTTTTGCGTTTTATGGCCGTTTTCGTGAGCTATTGCCCATAGTTTTGGGGTTCCAGGTTGATTTACATGTTTCAGAGTTATGACCAAAAACTCGTTTTTTCTGCGTTTTATGGCCATTTTCATGAGTTATTGCCCATGGTTTTAGGGTTCCAGGGTGATTTACACTGAACGTAAGGCCCGATACATTTTTGCGGGCATGACCATGAACTCATCGTTTTCGTGTTTTATGGCTGTTTTCATGAGCTATTTCTCACATTTTTGGGGTTTCTAGTCGATTTACATGTTTGAGAGGTATGACCAAAAACTCGTCGTTTTTGCGTTTTATGGGCGTTTTCATGAGCTACTGCCTATAGTTTTGGCGTTCTAGGGCGATTTATATTTTTCAGAGTTATGAGCAAAAACTCGTATTTTTTGCGTTTTATGGCCATTTCATTAGTTATTGCCCACAGTTTTGGTGTTCAAGGGCGATTTACATGTTGAGATGTTTGACCAAAAAGTCATCATTTTTGGGTTTTATGGCTGTTTTCACGAGTAGTTTTGGGGTTCCAAGACGATTTACATGTTTCAGAGTTATGACCAAAAACTCGTCTTGTGTTTTATGGCCATTTTCGTGAGTTATTGCCCATAGTTTTGGGGTTTCAGGGTGATCTACAACGAACATAAAGCCCAATACATTTTTGTGGGCATGACCATGAACTCTTTTTTCGTGTTTTTGGCTATTTTCATGAGCTATTGCCCACAGTTTTGGGGTTCCTGGGCGATTTAAATATTTGAGATGTTTGACCAAAAAGTCGTCGTTTGTGCGTTTTATAGCCGTTTTCAAAAGCTATTGCCCATAGTTTTGGTGTTCCATGTCGATTTACGAGTTTGAGAGGTTTGACCAAAAAGTCATCATTTATGCGTTTTATGGCCGTTTTCATGAGCTATTGCCCAAAGTTTTGGGGTTCGAGGGCGATTTACATGTTTCACAGTTATGACCAAAAACTCGTCTTCTTGTGTTTTATGGCCATTATCGTGAGTTATTGCCCATAGTTTTGGGGTGTCAGGGTGATCTACAACGAACATGAAGCCCAATACATTTTTATGGGCATGACCATGAACTCTTTTTTTCGTGTTTTTTGGCTGTTTTCATGAGCTATTGCCCACAGTTTTGGGGTACCTGAGCGATTTACATATTTGAGAGGTCTAACCAAAAAGTCATAGTTTCTTCGTTTTATAGCCGTTTTCAAGAGCTATTGCCCATAGTTTTGGTGTTCCATGTCGATTTACGAGTTTGAGAGGTTTGACCAAAAAGTCATCATTTATGCGTTTTATGGCCGTTTTCATGAGCTATTGCCCAAAGTTTTGGGGTTCGAGGGCGATTTACATGTTTCAGAGTTATGACCAAAAACTCGTCTTTTCTGCGTTTTATGGCCATTTTCATGAGTTATTGCCCACAGTTTTAGGGTTCCAGGGTGATTTACAACGAACGTAAGGCCCGATACATTTTTGTGGGCATGACCATGAACTCGTCGTTTTCGTGTTTTATGGCTGTTTTCATGAGCTATTGCCCACAGTTTTGGGGTTCCTGGACGATTTACATGATTGAGAGGTATGACCAAAAACTCGTCGTTTTTGCGTTTTATGGGCGTTTTCTTGAGCTACTGCCTATAGTTTTGGCGTTCTAGGGCGATTTATATTTTTCAGAGTTATGACCAAAAACTCGTATATTTTGCGTTTTATGGCCATTTCATTAGTTATTGCCCACAGTTTTGGTGTTCAAGGGCGATTTACATGTTTGAGATGTTTGACCAAAAAGTTATCATTTTTGCGTTTTATGGCTGTTGTCATGAGTAGTTTTGGGGTTCCAGGACGATTTACATGTTTCAGAGTTATGACCAAAAACTCGTATTTTTGTGTTTTATGGCCATTTTCGTGAGTTATTGCCCATAGTTTTGGGGTTTCAAGGTGATCTACAACGAACATAAAGCCCAATACATTTTTGTGGGCATGACCATGAACTCTTTTTTTCGTGTTTTTGGCTATTTTCAGGAGCTCTTGCCCACCGTTTTGGGGTTCCTAGGCGATTTACATATTTGAGATGTCTGACCAAAAAGTCGTCGTTTGTGCGTTTTATAGCCGTTTTCAAAAGCTATTGCAAATAGTTTTGGTGTTCCATGTCGATTTACGAGTTTGAGAGGTTTGACCAAAAAGTCATCATTTATGCGTTTTATGGCCGTTTTCATGAGGTATTGCCCAAAGTTTTGGGGTTCGAGGGAGATTTACATGTTTCACAGTTATGACCAAAAACTCGTCTTCTTGTGTTTTATGGCCATTTTCGTGAGTTATTGCCCATAGTTTTGGGGTTTCAGGGTGATCTAGAACGAACATGAAGCCCAATACATTTTTGTGGGCATGACCATGAACTCTTTTTTTCGTGTTTTTTGGCTGTTTTCATGAGCTATTGCCCACAGTTTTGGGGTACCTGAGCGATTTACATATTTGAGAGGTCTAACCAAAAAGTCATAGTTTCTTCGTTTTATAGCCCTTTTCAAGAGCTATTGCCCATAGTTTTGGTGTTCCATGTCGATTTACGAGTTTGAGAGGTTTGACCAAAAAGTCATCATTTATGCGTTTTATGGCCGTTTTCATGAGCTATTGCCCAAAGTTTTGGGGTTCGAGGGCGATTTACATGTTTCAGAGTTATGTCCAAAAACTCGTCTTTTCTGCGTTTTATGGCCACTACAAGAATTCTGGTGTATTGCAACAAAAAAGTTTGTCGCAATAAGTACCAGATTGTCGCAATAGGTGCCTATTTCCACGACATGGCGTTCGTTGCCGACCGTTGCGAGAGATCTCATGGTAATAGGCTATCTCCACAAAAAACCAAGCATGGCAATAAAATATGCTATTGCAACAGGCGTGTGTTGAGTTGCCACATTTTATCCCGTGGCGTCATGCTCTTTGCTGCCACAATTCGGTTTGTGGTAATAACCTGCTGCAACAAATACCAAAACCGTGACGTTTGCTCGTTCGTTGAGATAGGCATTCGTGGCAATAACCTATCACAACAACGCTTGTTTCATGGCATATACCTTTCTGTGGCAATACTCAATTGTGGCGTTAGCTTATGGCGACAACTCTTGGTTCCGTGGCACCAACCTTTCGCCACGGACCACCATGCATATGGCACTAGCTTACGGCAACAGCTCTTGTTTTTTGTGGCATGACCCTTCCGCCATGAACCACCATGTTCATGGCATTAGCTTATGGCAACAATTATTAATTTTGTGGCATCATACTTTCGCCATGAACCAATGTGTTTGTGGCATTAGCTTATGGCAATAACTCTTCCTTTTGTGGCACTAGCCTTTCGCCTCGAGCCTATCTATTTGTTGCATTAGGTTATGGCAACAACATATCTAGTCGTGGTAAAAAAATATTGCAACATACTCGTTTTGGTGGAGACAAATGGTTATCACAATAGACAAGAGGTTTGTGACAAAAAGCTCTTGCGATAATACAATTTTTTTGTGGCGACAGTCTATTCCAACAAACCTGAATTTAGTGGCAACAAATAGCTATCTCGACGTGTGAAACAAATGTGGGCATAGGTTATTGCCACACTGCAAATTTCTCTATGGCAATAGTCTAATGCAACAAAACAAGCAACCATGGCGAACGAGAATTAGAGCAACGCTATATCTTCCATGGTATTACCCTATTGCACTCGAAAGTAGATCGTGATAATAGAATATTGCAACCAAAAAAATGATGACATTCAAATACATGATTCAAACCATACGTGATCCATACATAGTTGGCATAGCAACATCCAACAAAAATAACTGTAATATAATTTAGCAATCATTCAACATACTGAATGTGCCATCCTAATTATGTGATAATACTAATACGTCCATGGTCTAGAGTCGAGTCCGATTAGTTATTTTGTTCCTGCAATCAAGAAAAAAATTTTAGCTCAAGTGTCTATAAGCTTTAGCAAAGGAAATACTTCAAAACTGGTAGTATAACAAGAAACAATGAATTACATGGCAAAAACATTTAAAAAAATGGACTACTGAAATGTATCCAACAATTCAAAACGGGGTATGCCGGGCGCGGAGAGAAATTTAGCAGGCCAGCCTGCATAGAAGAGGAACGCCGAGCGATGTGATCGAAAGGAAAAAATGGCAGCAAGGAAAAATGGCAGCAACGATAGAGCTGGCGAGCAGTTCCGCGTCTCCAACTCTCTTTTCCGATCAATCTAAAACACGTCTCGACGCCAATCTAGTCCGGCGTGCAAGCCTCCAATGATCCATTGCAATTCAGATAGGGACATTGGGAATCACCAAATCAGGCTACCAGCGCATTGATCCAGTCCATAGCCAAGTACCACGCTAGTAGTTGGACTCTAATTCCCCTTGCGCCGCTTCCATGGCGATCTGGAAACATCAAGTTTTTATAACACGATGCAAAGTACACGGCAATCTTTGATTCTATACTTCTAGTATCACGTGTGAGTTTTACTAATGGTCCTACAACTAAACCAAACGGACCATATCCAATCAAAGTGTAGTTGAGAACCAGAACTAAACCACACTACAAATCCTCCATAAAACCAAAACTAAACCAAATTGTAGGTTGTGTCACCAAACTAAAACCAAACCACTACTTGATCTATAGTTTCAACCGATTCTTAGTTTTGGGTTGGAACAAATCAAATGCTATGCCTAGGCAAACTCAAGCTTCAGACAAGTATAACTACAACATTTCAAACAAAGTCAACATGAGAGCAAGGTCAGACTTACCGTGTTTCGAAAAATTCGAGAATTCTTTGTTGAAGCTTGTATGAGCGTATTTGGAGCAATTAAACTTTGCCTTGTACCTATAGTCCCAGATTTACTATGGGTCCGTGAAGGAGTACTTTGCAAGTTCGGGTTACTATTTTCCTTGGCATTCCTTTTATTTGTTATCTACAAATAGGAGTGCACTTTTAGCTATGCAAGTAAGCAAAATGAATCTTACAAGTTCGCAAGCATATGACTATAATTACCTGTTGGGTTTCAAACATTTGGCTCATTTTTGCAAACTTCTCCATCATGTTTTTTTCGAACTCCTTTCTTGATCTTCGCTCCTCTTCCAACAATCTTTCCCTATCAGCACGCTCTTGTTCTAACTTCTCCTCAAGGATTTCTCTCTCAGCACGCTCCAAGTTAATCCTCTCTTGTGTGCTTTCACGTTCAGCTTGTAATTGATCTTGTAATTCGGTGACATGTCGGCAGAGCTCAACATTTTCTTTTGGAATTCACGAGCTTGCTCTTCAAAGCGGGACCGAAACCGTTCGTAACCACTTGATGGTTTGGCCATGTATCCATACCCACGAGGCTGCGATGACTTGCATTTCGTAGTTTCTTTGTATGCGCCCGAATATGTGGCTTCTGTTCACTTGAAATGGACCTTGAGATTCCTTTTCTTTGTTTTGAACCTCTTGACATGCTTTTTCCTACATACAAAAGTACAATCCACCACATGAATCCCTGATGAAGAAGTGTGCGTAATGCACAACAATATTATGTAGTGAATGGAGCATTGAACATACACTTGAAGTTTGTATTACTAACAACTGATTTACTCATAATCATAGATGAACACTAGCAGTGATGGTAATATACACGGTCAATGCATTATGGAGAGTTCAGGGATATTATTCATGATGACATGTCCACTTGATCATGTCACACATTGAACATACTGAAACGACGCATAAGAAATAATTTTCATCTGATCAGACTCTACACCAGCAAACATGGAACAGAAACATGGAGCAAAACTGCTTGGTCTCAGTGAACAATTGTGTTGGAAAAAACAAAGACTAATATGTCAGGCATCGAAACATCAGATCTAGACTCTAGAGTTGTACTACTTGAAGTTTCCTCTGTAATAACCGAACCATCATGTATCGGGTACTACGAAAATAACATGGAAATGAGACAACATCATGGAATGTTTGGCAGAAGACACCTAGTGATACTCACATAAACATCCTGGGAATCTTTGTTAGACCATGCTCCATTCTTCGTGTGGGTCAGTTCCCAAAGAGCAACACAATCTGGCTCTTCTCCAGTTTCCAAGTCTATCTACAAGTAGTATAACAATAAGATGCTTGAAACATGAAAGCATAACTAGAAGGGAAACATAGAAATTAGTTAGACTTGTACCTTCTCAAAACTTATTTGTGATTATGAATTTGATCCAATTCTATGTTTTGTCTTCTGTTTCTTACGGTTATCAGAGTTCTTTTGGCTTCTTTGCTATCCATTCATTGAAATAAAATATAACCAGTCAGATAAGCCATTTCATCCTAGGACATAGTAGACAAAACAGTGAGCATAGAGATAACCTGAAATTTTGAATCAGTGGCAACATAATCCATAAACCATTCCCACTCTTCTGGTTGTAAATCTTCCGGCACATTAGCCAATCTAGCAGCATCAGTTTTGTACGCCTTGTAAGTAGAATGAAGAGTTGCTCGCCAGCCTCTATATCGTTCTTGTGCAATTTTGAGAATTTTTTCTTCTGTTTCTGGTGTATCTTCCAAATCCCATCTGTCCTGTAATGCGTACAACAAATGAATAGTCTTAAATTGTGCAATACCGATGGTAAATTAAGATAACACATGTGAAAAATGTTGTACGCACTATCATATCTGCAACAATAAGTCGATGTATGGAAGGGTGAATGTCCGACCACCACCTCACTCCAATGAGTGGTAACTTTCTTTTCATTATGACCACCACGTCATCCGTGAATGAACGATAGTGCATTCCTATCGTACCGCCCAAAGTTTCAGAGAATGCAATACTAAGCTTCACAGATCCATTGGCAAAACGCTTCTTAGATGCTTTATAACCTTTTAGAACACCTCGTCCTTTCTTCTTTTGTCCATCAGTTTCTACAATCCAAATCACACAAGTATTGTAGTACTTGGTATTACATTGTAAGAAACGAGGACACAAATATAAATAAAAAAAGTACCATTCAGGCGATTGCGGTTGCGGCGAGCATGCGATGGCCATTCCTCCAGTGCACATGTCATTAGCGCAACCTTTGAGTGTCAGTTGTTCTTGAGTCCCTGTAAAAGAATTAACAGTGTGAAAGACTAAGCAATTTAACTCATACCAGGATTTTCTGCATTATATGAAATGTCAAAGACAACTTATGTCATAAACAATTTACCGGGTCCATTTTGTCCATGTTGATTTTTGTATGCTGTTATACTTTCCATCCTTGTTAAGAGGACAGAGCCTTTCCTTACTGAACACAAAAACAATTAATGGACTTAGCATTAACAAAGCTCTGATTTTGTGTACCACTCAGATAGGTGATTTAGATGTATGGGTCTTGTTTACCAGCAGGTTCTTCCGTTGAATTCATCATTGTGCCCTTGTGTAGGTAATATCAAAATTAGAGTCAATTTCAAATGTTTGTAAGAGAAAACACATGATTACTAAACCACTAGAAAATATCACTGAACCAAGCATCAAGTGCATTAAGGTGCTGCTTCAACAATCTGAAAGTTGCTAACACAAGATTTACATTAAAGTGCCAAACCAAGCATCAAGTACATGAGAACTTAATCAACTGTTTTATCTATCTACATATATGAAGGAGCAGTTAATCATATTTTACTGGATCCTTTAGAGAGGATTTGCACTTGGTTCACAAATAACACCATATATCAAAACAAGTTGTATTCTTCAGATATTACAAAGTGCAATACAGTAGGAAGTACAAATTGCTATACTTCATAGAAAATGATCATATTCTCTAATCTCATGCCCATATAGTTTGTCTAAGAGAATTTCTGCAAGTACTACTAGCTAGCCTCTTTTTCATACTGTTTTAGGATAGAAACGAGTTGAAGATTTGCTCTCTGAATGCAATACTTAAATTACTTTCAGGAATGAGGCAAGTAGCTCTTGCACTACTGGTAGATCAATTCTATTTATGTTTGTTACAACTTCTGCCCAGAGCAAAGGTTGATACTGTATTTGGTAAATTGGGTCTGCAGCTAATTCTCCTTGTACTAAATTCTTGTAGGAGCACTCACTAACAAAGAAGCTGAAAGCAGACGGGAAGGTTCCACATATACTACACAATCTTCTTGATTAACTAAAGCAGAAAGGATTAGAGCATGTTTTTTCATGTGAAGTATCTCTCCTAGTTAGAAACCAGGAAATTTGTTTATGGCCTATTAAAATGGATTGGATACCAGAAAGCTGATATGGACCGATTCCTTGTACTCCCTCCGATCCATATTAGTTGACTCATATTTGTCTAGATTTGGATGAATCTAAACACTATTAGTATATAGGTTCATCCAAATTTTGACAAATCTAAGTCAACTAATATGGATTGGAGGAAGTAATATAAAAGGGGCACACACAACAACGCCCAAGAACTAGGAGTGATTATTTATCTATCGCTTTCGGTTGTGAATACCAATTAAATCAAAGAGGCAACCAAGACGCAAGTAGTCGGGTTACACAGAAAATAAATTGTTGGCCATACAGGCATGCAACGAGGTGCAAATCAATCCAAAAGTCAAGCAATAATAGATGCAAATACTAGCAATCTCCACTTTACTCGATGCATATGCTCAAAAGATATTGAATCAAACCAATTGAGAAGGAAAAGGATAGCAAGGAGAGGCCATATCGGGAGGGACATGTGAGCGTCGCTGTCCTCCTGCTGCCGCCGCTCCCGGTCCGTCTGCCGTGGCCTGATCTCTAAAAGGGATCCCAGTCTAGCCAGGGACCAGAAAGGTGCTGCTAGGCGTGGTTGTGCCCGTGGCCGCCATGGGCGTGGTCTCCCTAGCCGAGGCCGTGAGGGCCGCCGTCCCCGCCGCCGGCATGCGGGCAATCGCACAGCGGCCGTCGAGGTATTTTCTAGGATGTAAAGAGGGCGCTGCTCTGAACGTGCGAGGAGATGCGAGATTACCTGAGAGCTCCGTGCGGTCGAGTCCGCCGTCATGACGACGTAACGACGGAGGGCGAGGAACGCGTCAGATCTAGTCCCGTCCGACGACGCCGTGACTTGTGTAACGCCGCTAATCGCGATTAGTTATATAAGGGATATTTAGCGGGAAGATTAAATTAATTGGCGCAAAAGACTAAAATATTTGGTGGGAAATTACAATATTTTTGGAGGGACACTAAGGGTCACGGGAAAGTATTGGCGCCTGCTATATAATTTTGTAAGATACTACTAGTACTTCCTCCGAACCCATATTCGTTGACTCAAATTTGTCAATACATATATTTTTTCGAAGTAAAATATAAAATACATATATGCTTCTTAACATAATATAACTAAAATTGGTTGGTAACGATTATTTCTCCCGATTAAATCTTCATATCCGAGAATCTCGGAGGGGCGAACCGGCACCCCCCCCCCTCTAACTTTGTCGCGTCGGTCCTAGCTAGTCTTCATCCTCCCTCGACCATACTCTTTCGGATGCTGAGGGAGATGTCGAAGAACATGATGGAAAATGCAAACACAACGCTATCTAAGTGTAAGCAGTGCTCTCGGGCTACTAACTCGTCTAAGCTTCTAGTGCAAGGACGAGCGGATCTAATATAATTCAATCCAAGAAAGACCCGACAGCCACTCTTGAAATAGAACCTCACAAAGGGAAAGATATGCTAAAATCTCACATGGGAATATCGGTTGGTATGGTGGTACGAGATGCAGGTGCTCGCTCGTAGGTGGGTTACGATGGAGCCAACGGTTGGTACCCCGGTGTGTTATTCTTTCCATGGTCGAGGTAGTGTGTGTGCTACACTAATTGGCAGAAACCTAATGACACCCTCACTTTAAAACTACTAGGTTATACTCTTGCCTTGAACCATAAGTAGATATGGTGTGATGAGACGGCCGATCTCACATTTCGATCTTGAGATGGGGTGATAATACGGGAGATGGCGAACATGTGGAACACGATGGAAAACGGATAAACACATAAGTAATAAACCCCAGTGGATCAAACCACTTTCTTATTAACATTCGGTCCGACAATCCAATAGGATCGAATCCAAAAAAAGCCAAACCCTAGCTAATTAAATGTCACCACATATATTCGGCATTTTCTAACAAGCAAACCCTAGCTAATTAGAAACCGCATGTGAGAAAGAGTAGCTATTAGGACAAACTAGAATATCGCGTTAAAATACCTACACGAAAAACATAGGTCATCTATGTCAGAGGTTTTAGGGTTTCCACACACATGACGGAATAAACCCATAGCTCATCTATCTCATCATCATCTCGGTCACAAGGTGAAATATAGAGCCATGTTCATCATACAACCAAAATCAAAGCCACCACATATATTTGTACTTTCCAAATAGAAAACCCTAGCCAACTGACCTAGCTAGCTAACCCTAACCCTTCACCTAGGGTACTAACTCACTGATGCTTCTAGTGCGAGGACGATGATGTCGGCCTACGCAGAATCATTGTTCGTGAAGGTGGTCCTCCGTGCTAGAGTGCTCGACCATGGCTATATCTAACTCCGAGGTAGGGGAAGGTGTGGGCAGCATGGATTTTGGGTGAGGCTACTAGTTGTAGGCATCACTAACGAGGTTGTGCGTCGGGCTAGGGTTTTCGCGGGGACTTTTTGTCGAGAAACCAATATTGGCCACTATTTTGGGGTCGGGGCGTTATCTTGCAAATTGGTAGTGTGTGAAACATGGGTCCACCATAACCATATCACTTGTCCCTTCGGGGACATCCGATAACCATATCACTTTTGATTTAACAAAAAAATATCGAGATTCATCTACTCCCTCCAATCCAAATTAGTATTCTTAGATTTTTTAGATTTGAATATAGTGTTCTCGGAATTGTCTAGATTCGATGTATCTAGTCATTTTGACTAGATACATCTGAATATAGATAAATCTGAGAATCCTAATTTGGATCGAAGGAAATATGCAAAGTTAATGGACAAATCATTTAGATTTCTGTAAAATTTGGCATATTACAAATTTTGTCTAGATTCAGATGTATCTAGACATTTTGACTAGATGCATCTGAATATAGACAAATCTGAGAATCCTAATTTGGATCGAAGGAAGTATGCAAAGTTAACAGCCAAATCATTTAGATTTCTGTAAAATTTGGCATATTACAAATTTGACAAAACAACCTACGTCTGTCGTACTAAAGAGAAGATTTATTCAGTATAAGAATGACACTTTGTCTCTCTCCATTTCAGATAAAACAATCGTGCGTTTCCCGTTTTGCCCCACACAACTCGGTCGTCTGTCAGCGTGTCACTCTCTCCCCCTCCCGTACCACTGCCGCCCTCCATGGCGCCGTCGCCTGTGTAATCGCCCCTCCATGGCCCATGTCGCCGCCGGCCTCCCCTCCCCACCGTCGGCATCTTCCTCCCGCTCCCCACCGCCGCCCCTCCCCTCCATGAACTCAACCAAGACACAACGAAGATCTGCACAGGCGAGCTCAATCCGGCGACCATCACCGTGGACCTCTTGGGATGCTATGCCCCCCCCCCCCCGTGCATAGGACCAGCTCGCTATCCAGGAGGCCGCCGTCGCCGTCTACCCCACCCGCCGTCTCCGGTCATGCCGGCATATTCTCCAACCCAAGCTCCTCTGCCTCCGCACTAGGTGCCCGCAACCATTTCTAGTACGGTGCTCTGTCTCTCGTCGCCGTTTTCTATGGCAGCTGTAGTCTCAGAGGATGAATGGTGGGTGCAGGGGCAGTCTTCGTGTACAGGAACGGGAAGCATTTTAGGGACATCCTAAATTGGCTAAGGGGCGATTCCATCGGCGATATGTTTGCTAGGCGTCCCTAGGGGGAAGACCATTGTGGGCGTGCCTGTTTCTGCTCCTGTTTGCTCGTGGATGTTTTACTCCAAGACATGAGGTGTGTTCCTATTTCCACATCTCCATTCATATGAACTCTTAGACTGAATTTAATCTTTCAATCAGTCTGTGCATCTAGTTGATGAGCTGAGCTCAATCTAATCTGGGGCTCCATTCTTAGACTAACACTTAAGAGATTCTGCGATCAACTGCTATATTTTCTTAGACCGAATTTTTCTTGCACAGAGTTAAATTACGTTGATTTACTATACATGCTTCTAACCAAATCAGCTTAACTGATCAACAAACTTCAATTCCACGCACTTTTTTTTAACAAAAAATTTCCCCGATCACTCTTTTTTTTAGAACATTGCAACAGTTTGGGCTAAAACTCTGCCGTTGAACCTAGGTCTGTCGTCTGGGCCTATTGGGCTGAAGCGGTTACAGTTTGGTGGAGGTCAGAACTCAGAATCCCCTCGCCCCCTCCCGTCCAGACGCTACGGCCGCCGTTCCCGTCTTACAGCCGTGAGCATCCCCGGTGCCGTGGCGCTGATTCCTCCTCGCGCCTGCGTTCTAGCCAAGCCTACACGCAAGGTGAGCTCCCGCCTGCAACTTTATCATATCTGGAACGAATTAGGCTCCGCGATGCGTCCTCCTGATCTACTTTGATTTGGCTTGCAGCGAGCAGCATGGTCTGAGAAGGATTTGACGACTCCTGGGAAAAATAAGGGTCCACTTTGCATCTGGACGGATTTGGTTCCTCAAAGGCAACTCGAATTGGGCGCTTCAGATTTTTGGACCAACTGCTTCAGGTACTTAATCGGTCTTCTCTACTTGTGTCTCCACTTTTCTTCTCGTTTCTACTGCTATGCTATTCGACTTGTCTTTGAGATTAGCAATAAGATGGTCTATCTATATGGAAGAGAATTTAAAATACTTAGGGTTCTTCATGTGAAGATTTTATGCAGTCTATACTTTTGAAGTAACATCATGTATTCATCTTATACTTTGTTCCCAGTTCATTCTCGCTACCAAAGAACAATAAGTACAAAAAAAGAAATCTACCTTGACTATGGACTGCTTCTATACGACAATATGGAGATCACAATGTTACCTGACCATGGGCGGATATAGAAACAAAATGAACAAATAGAGTTACTTTAAATTAGAGTGTTTCAAAAATTAAGTTCTGTTATTTCTATAAATTGGCCAACCACTTGATTTTTTTATAAAGACTGATCAACCAGTTAATTATTGGTGGCATGAAGGATTTCCTGAATTTAGCTTTCTTTGAATCCAAGCATTTTTTTCTGTCTTGTAATGAGCTTGTGTGGTATCCTTGTTGTCTTGTCCTGTAATGCAGCTAGTGATGCTATTGACTGTAATGCAGGTACTAATGCAGCTGCTATGTTATTTTTAACAGGACTGGCTTTACGTAGATAAGACAAAATGACACGAGATAAGAGCTGGATGGATAGGGATAGAGATTCTGTTGAGTGGCAATCTGGCATGAAGGATTTCCTGAATTTAGCTTTCAATGGTGTTCATAAAAACTCAACTGCCCCATGCCCATGTAGGAAATGTCTCAATATTGTTCACAAAAAGAGAAGGGATGTTCATAGTGACTTGTTGCGCCATGGGATGGATCCGACATACATTGACTGGATATACCATGGTGAACAGTCAGATGAGGGAAGTATGGATGAAGATTCTGATAATGAAGACGATGTAGATGATGGTGTTGGGGGTATGTAACATGATCAATACTCTCATAAGGGGCACGGACATGGGAAGTAGTGCAGATCATGGTGAAGGTGCCGAAGGTGTTGATGTGGATGATTCCAGTGGTGATGGAAGGAACCAGGAGCCAAATGCTACAGCCAAGGTCTTCTTCGAACTATTGAAAGAGGCAAAAAAAGAGCTATACCCGGGTTGTGAGGAGGTCACGAAGATATCTTTTATTGTGAAGCTTTACCAAATCAAGTGTGTCACTGGGATGAACAATAGAGCATGTGACTTAATTCTGCAGTTGTTCGTGCATGTGCTGCCAAAGGGGCACTGTATTCCTACTAACCTCGCCAAAGTAAGGAAGGTGATCCGAGATCTTGGGCTGGATTACAAGAAGATACACGCGTGCGTTAATGACTGTGTGCTATTCCGTGATAAATATGCTGATGCCGAAGAATGTCCTATTTGTCATGAGTCTCGATGGAAATCTACTCCTGCCAGTGACGAAGACAATGCATCAAGCCATAAATCAAAGAAGCCGCTGCCACAGAAAGTTCTATGGTATTTCCCACTCATTCCAAGGCTGCAAAGGCTATACATGACAGAGACTATGTCATCAAATATGAAATGGCATAAGGAGGGTCGTGTGGATGATGGCATAATGAGACATCCTGCAGATTCGAAGGCTTGGAAGCATGTTGATAAGAAATATGCTAAGAAGTTCTCAAAAGATGCTCGCAGTGTTCGGCTTGGCCTTGCTTCGGATGGATTCAATCCATTTGGGCTCATGAGTATATCACACACTACATGGCCTGTCATTCTTATCCCATATAACTTGCCACCGTGGATGTGTATGAAACAACAAAACTGGATTATGTCAATGATTATTCCAGGGCCAAAGTCAGCAGGAAATAACATAGATGTGTACTTGCAGCCTTTGGTTGATGAATTGAATGTTCTATGGGAAGATGGTGCTTACACGTATGATGCCGCAAGTAAACAAAATTTCCAGATGTATGCATGCTTATTGTGGACCATCAATGACTTCCCAGCTTACGCAATGCTTTCTGGTTGGAGCACAAAAGGGAAGCTAGCATGTCCTTATTGCCACTGCAGAACAGATTTTTTATGGCTCAAGTATGGTCGCAAACATTGCTACATGGGACAAGCGTTTTACAATGAGCCACAAATGGCGTCGAAACAAGGTTTTGTTCAACAACAAAACAGACCATAGAGAAGCTCCAGAGCCACTTACAGGTGAGCAAGTTGTACAGCAACACAAAAGCATTGAGCATGCACCATTTGGGCGAACAAATAAGAGAAAGCGACCGGAAACTAATAGTTGGCATAACTGGCGGAAGAAAAGTGTATTTTTCCAACTCCCATATTGGAAGCACTTGCTCGTTAGGCACAATCTGGATGTTATGCACATCGAGAAGAACATCTGTGACAGCATTCTAGGCACTTTGCTTGAGATGGATGGGAAATCAAAGGATAGTCTAAAGGCTCGTCTTGATTTGCAGGACCTGAAAATTAGGAAGGATCAGCATCCAAAGCCCGGTAAACATAAGTATGAAATAAAGAAAGGCTGCTATGCTTTAAAAAAGGAAGAGAAGATATTGCTTCTCAAGTTTCTACGGAGCATTAAGATGCCTGATGGATATGCTTCACACATTAAGCGATGTGTGGTCCTCGAGCAGTGCAAGATTAGTGGACTGAAAACTCATGACTGCCATGTTATATTTCAGAAACTTCTTCCTATTGCATTGCGCAAGCTTCTGCCAGAGAATGTTGTTAACCCATTGCTTCAGCTGAGTCAATTCTTTTCTGATTTATGCTCCAAAGAGTTAAGCGACGAAGTTTTGGTGAAGTTGAGCAACAAAATTCCAGAAACTCTATGTCAGCTCGAGATGATCTTTCCACCAGCATTCTTTGATATTATGATGCATCTCCCTGTTCATCTTGCTGAAGAGGCCCGGTTGGGAGGGCCCGTCTTGTACAGATGGATGTACCCAATTGAGCGATACTTGCGTACACTGAAAGGATATGTGCGCAACAAAGCTCATCCAGAAGGTTCTATTGCAGAGGGGTACATCCTTGAAGAGTGTATGACTTTTTGCAGTCGATTCCTTGATGGCATGCCTACAAAGCAAAGTCAGTCCGAACGTCATGAAGATAAAGTTGCAGATCAACCAGCAACTGGGATTAGCATAATGAGTACAATTGATTACTCCAAGAAAGGTTTTGTTTATGAACCACTCTCTTTGGTCGAGATTGATCAAATGAGGCATTTCATAATAACAAACTGTGAGGAAACCGCGCCATGGATTGAGTAAGGATGCCTATGTATTTTTTTTCACATCGTGATGTGTATTAATTCTACCCAGTTCAACTAACAATCATTTATATCTTTGAAGTGAACATTTTGAGGAGCTCAAAAGGAAAAATTCTGGAAATCCTCAGAAGCAACATAGGGAAGAGTTTGTTGGCTGGTTTGAGAGACGGGTAAGTTCCTTTCACATTTGCACTAATGTTCCTCATAGTATGTTCATTGTTCATACATATTCTGTTCCATGAAGCAGATCACGGAACTGTATAATGATGGGAAGGTCAGCAGCCTTATTTATGCACTAGCTAAAGGACCCGATCACCGAGCTCGTGTTTTCAACCGTACAGTTCTGAATGGATATTTCTATCGGAATTCCTATATAGAGAAGGACTTGAGTACCCAAAATAGTGGCGTCATAGTCAAGGGCGATGACAGCACCGGCAATATTGATTATTATGGGGTGATCAAGAAAATCATATTTCTTGACTATCCTCCTGATAAGGAGGTCGTTATATTCCAATGTGACTGGTTTGACGTGCCCCCGGCCGATAAAACTCAGAGTAGGGGGTATAAAAAGGACCAATATGGAATTATTGACCTTGACACTACTCTATACCGATTCACGGGAGATCCTTACATTCTAGGCCTCCAAGCTCAACAAGTTTTCTATGTGAGAGACGTGAAGAACCCTGATTGGACAACTGTGATTAAAATGAATCCACGCAATTTGTTTGCTCCTTCTGCCATAAATGGTGTAGGCCTTGATGAAGCTGTTGAAGCCGAAGAAGGTGAGGCAGACGTGCTGGATGTCGTCGACACAGAAATTACAGTGCCAAGCAAACCTGAAGAGATCACTAGTTGGTGTAGAAATGATGTAGAAGGATCCAGCGTTGATGTTTCGGTCATCAAAAATATAAGACCCGTTGAGTTTGAAGAAGTTCAAATCGAATATGATGATGATACGGATGATGATGAGGCTTACATAAATGATGGCCATGTTGCTCCTTTGGGACAAGAAGGATTGGATGATGACCAGGGGTTCTTTGTTTAGGTTTTGATCTGCTGGTAAGTCACTTTCCGCATGTTAAGCAAATGAATATTGCTAAGTTTCATATTGCTGCTCATATCGTATTTTTGTAGTATATCACATGCTTGTCATCTGTGTTGATATACGCTGTTTTAGAGTACTTGCCAATAGCTTCGACAATAACTTCTGCATGAACTGGATACTCACTTAATTCTTATCCTTAGTAAATACTGTTGTTTCCTTCCTTTGACTTGACCAATAGTACTTAGTGTTGACTGTTATTCATCAATGCCCAGTACTTATACTAAAACATCTAGATGTATACTTATACTAGTTTGGAGTAGTTTAATTCAAACTATGGTTATTTACTTGATCTTGACCATAGATAGTCTGCACTTGCTTATTTTATACTAGTTTCTAGTTGTATATTAACAATAGTTTGGACTAGTTTATATGTGATGGTTTCATGAATATGTTTGCACCTGCACTTCCGTGGTTTTTGTACCTTATTAAAAGTTTCAAATGTTCCCAGTCTTTTTGCACATGTAGTTAGGTGTGTTGTTCTGAATCTGTGTATTACCTCACATGTCTGTCATCTTTGTTGATTCCTCTTGTTTCTGTAATTTAGAGCACTTGACAATAGTTTTTCGAGAATATAGCTTCTGCAAGGATTGGATACTCGCTTAGTTCTTATCTAGCATTTTAGTTCTTCGAAGTTGTCTATACTGTTATACATAATCCCGCCTTAGTAAAGACCGCCTTAGTAAAGACTGTTATTTCCTTCCTTAGTCTTGAACAATAGTGCTTAGTACTGTTATTCATCAATGTCCAGTCTTTATACTGAAACAGCTAATTGTATATTTAGTATAAATATAAACTGGGTTCTAAGATTTGTATGTTCTGGATACGTCACCTACTACTCTTTTTAGTTGGAATTTTGGCTGCACATGGTTCAAGCAGTGGCTCTTAATTTTTGTTGCTACTGTCTACCGAGTTCACGTAATTTTCATGAATAAAATTCATGTTGGTACTTGGTATACACAGCTTCTGGTTCATTAGCAAGGTATAAACATACCAGATTGTATATTGGTGTGAAGGACTGGAGGTACACTCCGTTTTGAACTTCAGTTGATGAAGGCTTGTTAGTTTTAGATACTGCTTAACTGCATATTATCGCAATTTATTATAATTGCATTGTGTCCATTCTGCTGGTGGAGATTGGTCACTAGGTATTACACCTTAGTCAGTTAAGTGCGAAAATGTAACTGTTCTGAGTTTTATCGAGTTGGCCGCCACAATTGTTAGGTATTCACTCAAAATAGCTGCTTTCGCAAAAATTCATCCCGTAGCAAGGCACGAGAATTTATGCAAGTTTCATATAATATTCAGATTATTACTCGGTCATCTGCTCCATTGTATATTGACACACAAAGGCTGTCTTGCCATTGGTTTGGACGACTAGGAAATTAACTTGTTTTTATTTGGTTTTGCTATTGTTTTGGATGACTAGGAAATTAACTTGTTCTTATTTGGTTTTTCAGGTATTCAGCATAGAGATATGCATGTGAAGGAGTAGTTCACCACCACTTCAAGCACAATTCTACACTATACATCACAGACGTTTACTCGTATAATTCTTAGTTTATACTTAGTACTTCACCACAGTTCGTGGAGTTCTTTGCATGTATTCTGTGAGCCTTTAGTCACTCTAGTTTTATTACTCATGTCGTGGTTGGTTATGCAATATATGAATTGCATGGTTTTTTATGTTATCTATATTGGATATATACATTACACTATTGTGTTCCTGTCATGGATGTCCTTTGAAACAAAGTAGGTGCTGCAGAAATTTTAAATTGTTGTTAGTTTTGATTATAATTTGACAAGTGTGGTAACATTGCCAGGTAGATAGAAACTAGGGCGGTACTTTTCTAGAGTAGTAAAGACTATTTAGTATATTATACTCCCTACGTTCCATAATATAAGATGTTCTAGTTTTTTCGAAATGAATGTATGTAAATGACTTTTAGTGTGCTATGAGTCTGTCGTCCGGTTTAGGTAGATTACCAAACGGAGTGAGCGTTGAGGTGGTGAGAGAAAGTTCAAGGATGCTTCTGGAATGCTATAGAGAGAGGTGGTTGATACTATATAGGAGTGTAGAAATGCGTGCATGAGTAGTGTACTGTCCGAAGTTCTATGAGGCCAGTTGAATTTGATTCACACGTACTGATGACTATGGTTCATGGGCCACCCCTCCATGGCCTAGTCCAACCCCAACCACCGCTCGACCGATTCAGTTTGGGACAAAATGGGCCGATGGGATCTATGATATGGTTGTATTAGGGGTACCTACTAGAAAAATTACAATTTTACATGGTGGGCACGACCCAGGAGAGCCCGTGAAGGTTCGCCGTTGACTATAGAGAACATTGTTGCAATATCATGTTCTTTTTCACGACAATAGGGAATTGTTGCAATATCATGTTCCTTTTTTGCAATAGTAGGAAAATGTTGCAATATGGTCTACATATTATCATGGATACACAACTTGTCGCAATATATAATAGTTATTGCAACAAAACAACATTGAGGCAAAAAGTGTGTGCACTTGCGACCAATTTGTGTTTTGTTGCGATAAAAGCCATTTTTGCAACAATATGTGCGCCTAACGCGGCAAGACAGAATTGTTGCAACATATTGATGAATATTACCATGAAAGTTTCTTTTGTTGCAATACCTATTACCTATTGCAACAAAGTAACTAATTTGTGCAACAAACCATGGCTGTCGCAATATCTAGCCTTTATTGCAACGATGTTGGAGTTTGTTGCCGTACCTAGCCTTTATTGCAACAAAAAGGGAATATAGTGTGACAAAACTAAATTGTGGCAACAAGTACGACCTATTCCAACGAACAACACTTTTGTGGTAATATTGTGTTTTATTGCAACAAAAGTCAGCTGTAGCAATATATTTTGTTGCAATAGACCGGATTTCCTGTAGTGTAATGGTGGAAGATCGCTGCAAATCCACCGGCTTCGCCCGTGCATCTGGAAAGCAGAGATCGCTCTTCGTCGGCGTGGTGACTATCTTCGATCTGGCGCGATGCGACCAGAGAGAGGGTGAAAACCCCCGCGATTACCTCGCCAGATGGCTCCGGATACGGGCCGATCTAGAACACTACCCCAGTGATAATGCTATCTATCACTTCGTGGAAGGGCTGGACCATGGTACACTTCTCTACCACATCCTACGATGGCAGCAGGCTGCGGGACTCCTCACTCTCGAGGGCATGATTGGCACCGTCAATAGTTTCACCGCTGCTGATGGAGTCGTCGTGGCACCACCCATCGCCATACCCGGCCTACCGCCGCCACTGCCACCACCACCTCCATCCAACTACCCGGCTGCCTCGGCATCGTCCTCCGTCATCGAAGAAGCCCCCGCACCCTCCGACTTTGTTCTCGATGTTCTCTGCCGCCGGCGTGGACTCGGAGGAGATGGACATCAACCCGGAGGAGCTCGATTCAGCCATGAAAGAGATGGAGGAGTATATCAAGCGCGAGGAGCAAGCCAGCAAGGCCATCACATCCCGAGAGGTGTTTGTCGCCATTGGGAGCGTGATGGAAGAAGATCAAACCGGACAAGCTTCACATAAGACGCTGGACAAGGGGAAGGGACCAGCTGATGCTGCCGACAATGAACACGCAAAGGCCATATGCCCCTCCGCCTATCCCAGCGCAATAGCCGCAAGAACTCAACACCGGTCCGAGCAACGCCAACACCGCAAATCCGCCGCCACCAGCATCTATGTCTGCGGCCGACCAAGTCACTCCAGCAGATAGAGTGATGTACGACAATTTGCTCGTCGGGCCTATGACTATGGACCATATACGGAACGTAGTCCAACTTGATGAGAAGCGCCAACAACTACTGGAGGAAGCGCATTCCATCACGGAGCAAGGCGCAAAACTAGATCGAGATCTGGCCAAGGCGCAAAAATCAATCGAAGCAGCTAGAGCCATGGAAGCCGAGTACAAGACTCTGCTCAAGCAGCAGAAGGCTAGGAAAGCTCCGGCTCACGTTGTCAACGACCCTGGCGTACGACGCAAGCTAGGGTGGGCTTCCTCGAAGCCAGCACAAGCCAAGCCATACATTGACAGTGAGGGCAGGCAGGTCATGCCCACACCTGTACTCAACTTGGCCGTCACCAAGACCTTACTGGAGCAGGATAGATCACCCACAACTGTGGAACAGGTCTATGACCTTGTCTCCAAGGCTGTCAAACAACAGGAAAATGTCACCTCTCAGAGGCTTGAGTCTGATCCAGCATATTGCCAGTCTAGCAATCCTAAGCCGCTAAGAGAAATATCTCCTCACGATGTCGGGTCCTAGACGGGTTCATCAGAACAAAGACGGAGGGACGCACGCAACAGGAAGGATGTGTAACATCCCAAAAATATTAAACTTGGATCATCAAACTCTAATCATCAAAATTAGGGTTAACAAAAAAAACTTTTCAAATTAAAATATGAAAGCATGCATATGTGTAAGCATCACAATTTGGATTCTTTTGAATTGCCATGCTTGTGTGTTTCTTTGCTTGTAAAATGATTCTTAGGTGAAATAAACATCATCTAAACAATCCCCACACTTTTCCCAAAGACAAACAAATCAAAACAAACAAAATAAGTGAATGGTCACTTTGGCCAAATTAACTCCCATGCCTACTTTGGCTATCTCTAACTTTCAAAACTTAACAGAAACTTGTCTGGATCTTTGCACCCCTTGATAGTACTCATAACAAAGTACCAAGGACCACTTTGTGATCATCCAAAGTCATTCAAATGCATAGTTTAAAATTGAATCTATATCATATGGGAAGATCCCACTTTTTCAAAAACCACTCAAACAAGCTCAACTTTCAAAACCCAAGCATCCACAGTATCACCAGTACATGCCTAGCAGACCCACCAAAAATCTTTTCAAAATTCAAAACTTGAGTTCATGCGGCCATTTCATCAAACACCTTGCAGATGCAAATCAAACAAATCCTAAACACTATAGTGTGAAGTGATTCTGGCCTAACTTGTCCCCTCTCTGGACACCACTAGCCTTAGTAGATCATCTAACAACCCTAACTCATCACTAGCACCACTGTAAGCTGGCCATTATCATCAATGGTGAACAGGCCGAGAGCACCATTGCCACCCCATAGTCGACAGCAAGCTATGAGCAACACTAGCCTCGCCAAACTTGTATGGGAGCAAGCTAGCACTCCACCGCCATTCCCTGTCCCAGCCGCGAGCAATGCCAGCCACTGGACCACACGCCCGAGCCATGCCAAGCCGCTCTGCAAGCATGCCGAGAGCGCGCCCGTCGCCGCCCTTCGCGTGCAGCGTGATCACTGCCAAGCAACCCCAAAGAACCGCCGTTCGCGCGGGCGAACCGCAGCGATGCGCCATTAAAACTTTTTCGACGCAGCGTGAGCACCGCAGCATTCCGACCGATCAAGACCGCCACGCCTCGCCACCACACCTGTTGAGCTTTGCCGAGCACAACACCGCCTCACCGCCGCGCCCGATAGCCCTCTATGCCGTCGACCACGAAGAGCTCAGCTTGCGCCTGTCGGTCCCCTCTCGCCACTATAAATAGAGGCATCCCCCGCTCGAATTATTCACACCATTCCACTCCCCTCTCACCCAGAACCACCCCACCCCATTCCCGGAGCAAGGCGAGCAGCGCATCGCCGGAATTTGGCCGTAGCTCGCCGCTGCTGGAGAAGAAGGAAGTCATCGATTGGAGCCGCCCCAGGAGGAGCTGCCGGTACCAGGAGGTTCACCGTCGTCGACTTCGTCGTTCGCCCACATCGCTGACCTTCACCTAAGCCCCGGTGAGCCTCCCACGACCCCCACCTGCCGCGTTAGGGTTCTGCCTCGCCGGCGCTGCCCGACGTGGATGATGAGCCGTACCCGTTCGATTAGACTTAGATCGTGCGGTCGATATCGCCCCGTACCGCTTCGCGTTTAAAGAGCCACTGACCAGTAGACCCCCCTATCAGTTGCCAAGCCCGTGGAGTGACACCGGGCCCATTTCCCCTTCATAGCCCACTCGTTTGAATTTAGATTTTTCTATTTTCATTCAAACACAGTTCTGTACCTGGTTTCAAAAATCAACCCAGCTCGACTCAGTGAACCAAATTGAATGAAACCAATTTTGTCAAAAAGGTCTTGAAATGCTTAATCCAAGCCCGCTGGATTCAAATCATTTGGATCTGTAGATCACCCTTGGTAAAAATAACAAGGCAGAAGCTTTTCTGCCTTCAAACATTTTTCAAATTTAAACCATAATAGCTTTTGAGTTGATTCCAACTCTCAAAAATCACATTTAACCATACCTTTCAGAATATATAAAATTATATGGGTTTACTGAAGGGTTTCGTGGCATAGTAAATCAAAATTTTCTACGGATGCGAACAGAGGGAAAGCCAAGATCTAATCTAGGAGATGCAATCAACGAGAGAGATTGGATTAGATCTTCATACCCTTGAAGATTCGCCTGATGAGCGTTCGTCGGGCGTGGGTGATGTAGTCGTGCTCGCTTCTCCTCCTCGCGATCCGATCCGATCTAGCACCACAAGTGGCGGTGCCTCCGTGAGATGCACACGCGCGGCACCTCGGCGTCTCCTCCTTCCTCGGACCAGCAAGTATGGTGGAGAGATAGATTGGATCTACAACACGAAGCGTGGTGTATATGGTGGAGAATTTCTCAGAGGCTTCGCCTACAAAGTCGGGAGGAGAGAGGAAAGCTAGCAAGGCGGATAGGGTTTGGAGGAGGTGTGGGGGTTGGTGCCCACCCTCTTTATATACTGAGGTGCAGCCCTAGCCCCTCCCCAAGCCCAAAGGATAAGGAGTGGGGGCATGGACTCTCCTCTTCTAGAAACCCTATCTCTAGTTTAAAGCGATTTAAACTCTCTAGGATCGGCTGGGCCCTATGGGGCCTTGTGCCCCTGGCCCAAAGCGCCAGACACTCCCTCATAGGCCCATGCCCCTCCCGGAAGGTGGGGCCACATTGGTCCCCCCGGAAGGTTCTAGAAGCTTCGGTACAATCGATTAACCAACAATTCAACTCCAAAAACTGCATTGCCTTATATGAATCTTATTCTCCGACCATTCCGAACCTCTCGTGATGTCCCGGATCCCATCCGAGACTCAACAAAAATTCATAAACCAATTATCCAATCTATCCTAGCGTCAAGATCGTTAAGTGTGTGACCTGCGGGTTCGAGAATATGCGACATGATCTTCTATCAATAATCAACTTGGTGCAGGCACCCATATTGACTCCACATTCATCGATGATCATATCGGATGAACCACGATGCCAGATTCAATCAATCCCATATATATATTCCCTTCGTCTCGCGATATTTTACTTGCGAGATTCGATCGTCGATGCCGTCATACCTAGTTCAATCTCGTTCACGCAAAGTACTTTACTCTCCGTAATCCGATATCACTTTGTGATTAACTCCTTAACCACATGCTTGCAAGCGGTGTTGATATCGATTACCGAGTGGACCAAGTATATCTCTCCACTTGGGAGGACAAATTCCATCTCGATACATACAACCCAATGATACTTTCCGATCACCGAGAGACACCTTTATGATCACCCTCTCATAGGATGACGTTTGATGACCTCAAAGCTTTCTTAGATACGGGAGTTGTATTATCTCATGGTCTAAGGAATACAATATTTGACATAAGAAAAGCTTCGCAAAGACGAACACGATGACACGATCTAATTGCTTTGCTTAGTTTGGGTCTGTCCATCATATCATTCTCCAATGAAATGATCTCATTATCAATTGACAACTCATGTCTATGGTTAGGAAACCTTAACCATCATTGATCAATGAGCTAGTCCTTAGAGGCGTACCAGGGACACGGTGTTGTTCACAAACCACACAAGTATTAATGTTTCCGCTTAATACAATTCTAGCATGGAATATAAACTTTATCATGAACAAGAATTATAATAATAACATCTTTATTATTGCCTCTAGGGCATAATTCCAACATTTACTTACAGAAATAATGTCCAAGTAATAAAAGAATGCCACATAGGCATTTCTAGTCACTTTATTTATTTAAAATAAAAGGGTTAAACCTTATTAAATTGTGACACCACTTTAAATCACATTCCATGTCTTTGAAATATGTGGTGATGACATGTGTCAACATGATCCCATGTTTGGTCTGGAGAATATTAAATCTTAAGTAGTTTTTTTCAATGAGTAGCAATTACTTTTCTAAAAATAAAATCAATAAGGAAAATTCTTTAGTCTTGTAATGTTAGTGATGATGCTAGATCATCTATAGAACCCCTTTGTGTGATGATTGAAAGTAGTTCAAGATTGTTTGGTGATTGTGTACCTTGTATTTATTTATAGGCGCTAGTACCGACCAAGGATACGAGGAGGAAGGAGGATACTACGAAGAAGAAGCGAGGAGAACTTCAACCACTGCTCTGCACAAGGCAAGCCTAATACTACTAGTTGAATGGGCAAGCTAACACTTGCAATTATGAAAGTATATAACCTATGCAATGCCCTAAGCATGCTTGGTTGGACACATTTGATGATACCCAATCCTAGTTTTACTTGCAAGCTTCTACTTTATTTCTTTATCAAAGCTATTACTTAGAGTTTACTTAAGTAAATTGTAGATACTAGAAAGATATTTGAAGGTTGCATAAAGAGCATAAAATTTGGCCTAAGCTAGAAAATCTTGATGTCATCCTAAGGCATGAGATGGTACTTAGTTGAAACTCCACTTGTTTACCACCCCTCATTAGTACTCACCCCCACTTGTAAATGCTAGTGCTAAGCATAAAAATTGATCAAATTTAGATGGGAATACTTGGTGGAAAATGGTTATGAAAACCTTCAAATGATGAGTCATTCTACTGAGATGTTTTGACATGTGTTCTCAAACACCAGATGATTTTGGTGATGAAAATGTTGAGGCATGAGCCTTAACCCTTTATAAAACTGATGGTTATCTGGATGCAATACCATTCCAATTTTACCGTACAACCACAATACCCGAAGATTGGTTAGGGCTTGACCGGAAACTAACATACCTTAGTATTGGTTCCCTCACGGCCAAGGTCTGAGCTGAGGCTACCTTGTGAAGATTGTCCACCTGTGCAGTAACCAAGATGACAGTTGGTCATGGTTGGGAGGCCAAACTGAGATGAGAGGTGCCTATACTAGGGCGTGTAATTGAAAGGTTAGGATTGATTATCTGCATACTGAGTATGGTGAATTCAGGATTTGTTCCTGACGGATGTATCGAATGTTGTGGTGAAAGTGTACAATCTGCAGTGTCAAACTATTGAATAGCCGCGTCATGATTATGGACTTGGATTGGCCATACTGTTCCCCCGTCAGATGTTTTCAAAATGACCTGTGAAATGAATTGAGATTTTGACTTGACCACAACAGAGTTGTGACATGAAAATCAAGTTCCCACTTAGGTGTTATAAAATTTAACTAGCTTTATCTTGCTTCTGAACTTAGTAGAGGTAAATCTGGATTTTGCAAAACCCTAGAGCTTAGTGTCCATTACAAAACCCCTTCACTTGTTAGTATTAGTTTACGAGTACTTAAAGAGTACTCATGACTTTGTCCCTGGCTATTCCGTGGCGGACTATGAAGAGGAGTACCAGGATGATGGACCCCAGGAAGGTTACGACAACTAGGATCATCTCCCATCGCCAGCATTGCCTGTGACCCCGAAGATGGAGCTTTGCCTACGCTACCTTTATTATTACGTATTTCCGCTGCTTGAGTTGTATTAAGAACCGGATCATGAGATCCTTATTTGTGTAAGACCTTATGTATGGTTTGTAATGGATGATGTACTGTGGTATCCAATTCTGTTATGTCTCGCAAAAATGGTAATCCTGGGATTGCGATGTATGGCATAACAGGCATCTGGGATTAAAAATCCGGGTGTTGACATGATGCTATCCCCATATCCTCTGACCACGCCCTCGTCGCCCGTATCCACCGCCCCGTCCCCCCCGACATCATGAAGACCCAAGAGCTCACCACCGTACAAGCATGCCTCCGCCTAGACGCCCTCGGGGCGGCATTGTCATTCGCGACCACGCGGAGCAGCCTCGGCATGGCGGGGAGCGCAATGGCAACCAGGGACACAAGAGCAGGTCACACCATGACCCTCCATGTCCAACAAGAAACCGCGACAGATGCAAGGAGTCATAGGAGGGACACAACAAGAAGGCTAACCCACCGCCACCTCCGCCTCTGTCGCCACCTAGAAGCCACCATGGCGGAGGAGGGCCGCGTCGCTCACACATCCCCTCCCCTGATGGAAAGAAGAAAAAGGCAAGCCCAGAGCCATACGATGCATGTTCACGCTTGGACAAGATTCACGAGGCTCGGGAAGGACAGTACCTGAGACTACGTTGCTTTGGACCTGATACACCGCAACTTACCCCAAGGGTTTCCGGATATACAAGACGATCAATCCCTATGACGGCACCACCAAGCTAGCCACATGGTTGTAGGATTACGACAACGCGGTGGATATCGCCGAGGGGAAACACCAACGTTTCTATCAAGTACCTCCCTCGATGTTGGCACGACCGAAAATTGACCGACGACTTGCGGAGAAGTCCATATGCAATTGGTTGGACATGCAAGAAGCGTCCACCAAAACTTTGAGAATGCGACCAAGCGTCCCTGCCTTTCGGAGATCTACAATGGTGCATCAAGGAGAAGGACGAGACATCTCTGGCCTACCTCTCTCGCTGGCTGGATATGAAGAATTCCTGCGCAGGAGTGCACGATCAGACCGCTATGGCCGCCTACATTGATGGCTTGTAAAAGGGTACTTTTCTCCGACATAAGTTGAAGCGCCTACAGGACAATCACCGGCTAGATATCAATCAGATGATCTCCTTGGCTAGTGAGTTCGCGGCTATCGACGACGATGCTCATGGCTCTTTGCCGACAATTTACATTCCAACCCAAGCTAAGAGGAACAACAACACTAAGTGGAAGAGTCCACCAGAAGAAAAGCCAACCTCCAACATGGTCGCAATGACGTTTGCAGGAAGGGGTGATGGTGGACAGCGCGGCCGAGGATGGGGGGCTGGTCGTGGGCAGTAGCGCGGTAGTGAAACTACCCCGACAGTGCCCCGCGTTCCCCAAACGTACGAGGAATACCGTGATATGCCATGCCTTGTACACCTCGACGCCAATGGAAAATCCACCCACCAATTGCCATTGCAAGTTCATCACGGTCTCAAAGAAGACTGGTCCGCTACAAACGAAGGCGGAAGAACCGAGCGTGAGGCAAGGGCAAAGGGAAGAAGAAGGAAGAGGAGTCCAAGGATTCAAGTGACATGGACGAGGACATTGACCCCAAGCACGCCGACAAGGGCGATGGCAAAGGGAAGAACCTCTTCGAGAAGAAGGCCCCCGTCTACCACACGTTCCTTGGCACCCCAATAGTCCGGGCACAGAAAACCTTGCTAAGGATATGATGGACACCCTACCCCCAGTTCCCCAATACATGCGCTGGTCGTAAGTTCCAATCACTTGGGACAGGAAGGATCACCCAGACCTTGTTCCAACAGAGAACCAGTATGCCATGGTCATCAACCCTCTGATTGATGACAACAAGTTCACCAAATGCATGATGGAAAGTGGAAGCAACATCAATATCTTGTACCTGGATACACTGCATAAGATGAACTTGACAGAGACCAACCTAAGGAGGACCAGCACCGTATTCCATGGTGTAGTTCATGGTCAGGAGGCTCGGTCCCTTGGGTGCATCACGCTTCCGGTCGCTTTTGGAGATGTTAAAAATTACCGCCAAGAATGCATGACCTTTGAAGTGGTCCCCTTCAAGAGCGTGTACCACATCATATTCGGACGTGGCATCTTACACTCCTTCATGGCCAAGCCATGATTTGTCTACAACAATCTCAAGATACCCAGACCAAACGGTGTCATCACTGTATCCGGAAGATTTTCAAAGGAAAGGGTGACATGGATATGCCCTACGGGTACCCGATGTTAGCATACCTGGTCCAGACCGACGGAAGGCCCACTGGATGACCTACCAGGGTCCATGAAGCCTATGACGTTTCAGCTTCTATGAAGCCCATATGGACATGGACTCCCAAGCGCACAAGACAAGGAAAGCTCAAGACTAGAGTTGGAATATAACTTGTAACCAAATCATATTGGCACCCGAGACCTAGCCTCCCCATATATAAAGGCTAGGAGGGTCCAACGAGGAGGACATATTATGATACAATAGACGCTACAACCTCTCCCACAATAGATCTATAGATCTATATCCTCAACTCACCTCATACACACCTCCATGCAGTTGCATCACACCCCACCGTAATCTTGGTTACGCCGTAATCAAGCGGACAAGCGGGAGTAGGGTTTTCTCTGGGGACCGAACACAGGTAAATCTTGTGTCCCCTGTTGCTTGTCATTAACCGTTCGCGACTTCCATCCCCACTTTCTCGAAACCCAAGTCCATAACAATGGTCATTGACCAAATCAACCCTCGTCAAAGGGATGCGAGATTGGAGAAGCGCCTTTCTTGAAGGCTGTCCTCTACAACAAAGAATTCAAGGAGATCCGAGCAAGGTCGGCGCCTCGGAGATGCCGAGCATCAAAGAAGCAGATTCGACTCGATCCCGCCTTCAAGGCTGCCATCGAGACCAAGTCGGTGGAACTTGTGGTGGCGATGCCTCCAAGATCACCGCCATTGGGACGAACTGGATCCCAAATAGGAGCGCCGTCGAGTTCCTCCGTGAGAATAGGGACATCTTTGCTGAAACCTGCCGCCATGAAAGGTGTACCTAGGGAACTTTCGAGCACTTGAATATTGATCCAAAATTCAAACCGTGAAACAACCTCTCGACACTTGGAGATGAGAACGACGCGCCATAGGCAAAGAGATAGCTAGGTTACTTAAGGATAGTTTTATCAGAAATCCTTCACACCGATGGGTGGCTAATCCTATACTTGTCCCCAAAAAGGGAACCAAAGAATTAAGAATGTGCGTTGATTACACCGGCTTGAACAAAGCGTGTCCGAAGGATCCATTTGCTTTGCCTCGCATTGACCAAGTCATTGACTCGACGACTGGCTCAGAACTTTTGTGTTTTCTAGATGCATACTCGGGATACCACCAGATAAATATGAGGAAGTCAGACCAATTGGACACTTCGTTCACCACACCTTACGACATGTTTTGCTATGTCACGATGCCCTTTGGGCTAAACAATGCAGGTGCTACATACCAACAGACTATGCAGCGCTTCCTATGCGACAAAATTGTTCGGAACATTCACGCCTACGTGGAATGCATTGTGGTGATGTCTAAAAAATCAAATGACTTAATCTCTGACTTGAAGGAAACCTTTGATAATCTCCGGAAATACAACATGATGCTTAACCCAAAGAAGTGCGTCTTCGGGGTTCCAGCCGACAAATTGTTGGGCTTCATCATTTACCAACATGGAATAGAGGTCAACCTGGAGAAGATCAAGTCCATACTAAACATTAACCGACATGCCTAAAGGACATACAACGGCTCACAGTGCATTGCGTGATAAGCGATCCGTCGACCGACTTGGAGAGAAGGCTACGCCACTATACATATTCTTGAAGAAGGCGGAAAAAATCGTATGGATAGGCGAAGCATATGCGGGGCTTAAGGATCTAAAAGGATACTTTCCTTAGCACCTATACTCAAGCACCGAGCCAATGGAGCCTATGTTAATCTACATGGCGGCCACCAACGGGTTATCGACATCGTGCGTGGTAGAGAGGAAAGAACCAACGCATGAGTCGGAGTGCAACAACCAATTTACTATGTAAGCAAGGTCTTGATGGAGTCCAAGCAACGTTACCCGCACTACAAAAATTTGGCTTATGGAGTGTTCCTTGCTTCTCGGAAGCTAATGCACTACTTATAGGAGCACCCTATCACAGTAGTGAGCAAAGCTCCTTGTCCGACATCATCAACAATAGCGGCCTTCTGGGGCGGAGTGGGGGCATTGAGCTTGCCGCCTTTGAGATCACCTACAAGAGGCACAACTCTATCAAATCACATGTCTTGGTGGATTTTATTGCAGACTGGATGGAGATGCCAGATGCTACCCATGTACCAAAGCCAGAATATTAGGTGATGCACTTTGACAGATTAAAGCCACTCAATGGCTCGGAGGCTGTTTTACTACTAAAGTCACCAAGAGGGGAAAACCGCACTATGTTTTGTAGATCCACTTTGAGGCTACAAATAACATGGCAGAATATGAAGCACTCATTCACGGACTTCGCGTAGACAAGGATATTGGCATCAAGCACATAGTTTGCTGTGGAGATTCCAACTTGGTTGCCCAGCAGGTGGCTGGAACCTGGAACGTGCGGAACCCTATGATAACGGCATATCGAGACGAAGTGGACGAGATAGCCAAGTGCTTCGAAGGCTATAAAGTCAAGTATGTCAAAAGGGAAGAAAATGAGGCGGCTGATCTGCTGGCAAATCTTGGATCAGGGCGTAAACCAATTCCGCCTGGCGTTTTTCTGGAGCATCTATGTACCCCATCCGTGAAGGGAGTAGACCCCAAGAACCTGGATAGAGTAGAATCATGTGTTCATGTAGTAACAAAATTCCCTCCGGTTTGGACAAAACCGTTCATGGAATATCTCATACACGGAACTTTGCCCATCGACAAAGTTGAAAGTAGACAAATAGTACGTCGAGCAAAGATTTATACCATAATCAATGGGCAGCTCTATAAAAGAAGTACCACTGGTGTATACCTAAAGTGTGTCTCCTAGCAAGAAGGTATTGAAATCCTTCATGAGATCAATCTCGGAGATTGCGGGCATCACGCCGCTCCTCGATCATTGGTCTCCAAAGACTTCCGGTAAGGATTCTACTGGCTGACCGTGAAGGTGGACGCCGACAAGCTGGTCGAGATATGCATGGGATGCTAGTATTATTCCCGACAACCACATGTACCGGCTCAAGAATTGCAAACCATACCAATAACTTGGTTGTTTGAAGTCTGGGTGCTTGACATGGTTGGTCCATTAAAAACAGCACCTTGTGAGTTTACGCCTCTGCTAGTAGCAGTTGATAAATTCACAAAATGGTTAGAAGCTAAACCCATTAGAAAGCTTGATGGGGCAACTGCCCTTAGGTTTGTTTGGGATCTAGTGGTGAGATTTGGTCTGCCACATAGCATTATCATCGACAATGGCAACAACTTGTCACTCGGAGAAGTGGAAGATTATTGTTGGGAGAAGGGCATCCGACTTGATTTGGTGTCTGTGGCACATCCACAATCCAATGGACAAGTTGAGCGCCAATGGATTAATTGCAGGAATAAAGCCACGTCTAGAAGCACCGCCGCATAGAGCAGCTGGAGCATGGGCGGAGGAATTGTCATCTGTTCTGTGGTCCTTACGAATTACTCCCAACAGATCCACCGGCTACACCCCTTATTTCATGGTATATGGAGAAGAAGCAATTCTACCCTCCGACATCCTCCACGATTCACCAAGAATTGCCGCCTACAATGAAGATCACCCTGAAGAATCCAGGCGCCTAGATGTAGACCTTCTCGAGGAAGAGCGCGTATTGGCATGCCAAATATCCTCCATCTACTAGCAGAAGCTAAAAACATGTGGGTGAACAAGGGTTAAAGGATCTTCAATCTTTGATTGGTAGATGCCTTGGGTGATTTTGCCAAACAAAAACTTAGTGTTTTCAAATGATAAGGAATATCTATTTTGAGCAAAGCAAGCCTAAGCTCCACTTAGCAAAAATGCATATAGATGGTAGTTACCACTATACTACCATAGTATCACTTGCCAATACAATTCAAATGTATTGACCCTTGTGGCTGTAACTTATTATGTTGCAGGTTTGTTTGATGTTAGTGAAGTGTGTTGATTAGGATTACAAGTCTACAACCAACATGATTGCCTGTGGCACTTTGAAGATGAAGGACTCCATGCTATAGTTATTCCTGCTGCATTGTAATGAGATAGCGAAATGAGCTATGTAAGATGTAATGAATTATTTTATTCCTGGTTATAAAGTTGTATTATGACCTTTGTTTCTTGGTATTACATCTTAACTATGGATGCTAGCTATTGATCCAGGGACTAGCATTGTAAACACAGGGATCTCTACCTTATTAAAGGTTGGGACCTCTACAGATGGTATCAAAGCACTATGTTGCCTGTAGGATTGTAACCCTAGGATTGGACAAAACCCCTTAGAAAAATAGGAGATGTATTTGTTCCAAAATTTATTTACAAACAATCTTGTAAACTCTTTCCTCAACCTTTTTGGTTTTTATTCTACATCTCTCCCTTTTCAAAGTTGATGAACAAAGCCTCAACATGAGCAAAGACTTCAACATGAGCAAAGGACTTCAACAACACCAATGACTTCAACTTAGTTTCTACAAGGACATCAACTTGGACACCACTAAGGATTACAAGTGAGACAAGAAATATACTCAAGACTTGAAGACTAAGGAAGCACAACTTAGAAGGAATCATCATCACCTTTGAAGCTTTGTGACCAAGATACAAGAATTTTTCCAAGGAAGCCATGATCTCAAGAATCAACTAAGAAGGATGGAATGATCTCAAGTGAACCATATAGTTGGATCCCCATATTGGTATTTAGATTAAATCAAACCCACCAACCTATGTGGTGTAGCAAAAAATATTTTGTTGCCTAAAAATGTGCTTGAACTTTGTTGTTTGAGTGGAATGTTTGTTTGTGATGGCTTGAACATTGCTTGTGTGAATTGTTGTGTATGTGAGTAGAATTCTTCCTTAGAAATCTTTGCCTATTCTAATCCCAATCCAACCCAAACAGATGACTTCCCCAAGAAACACCAACATCAAGAATGGTGACAACAACAACCAAGAGATGCACATGAGAGAACTCATAGTAACCCAAACCCAGTTGAACCAAGTGACAACTCAATTTTTGGCCAACAACAATGAGTTAGACCCAACCATGCAAAGGTTTTGAAACCCAAACCCAATTGATGCAAAGGGTGACAAATCAAATGATCAACATGGGAACAACCTTTCCCAAGGAGTTTGTGACAACAATGATGTCAAGGACGATATTATAGAAGGAAAACAAGCTTGCAATATTTGTGGAGACATGGATCACACTTCCAAAGAGCATGAAGATAGATGCCCCAATTGTGAAGAGAAACATCCAAATAATCAATGCCCACATCACAAGCTACTTGTTTCCTATGTGAAGGAAATAATCATGTCCCTATCTAATGCCCCATATATTCTATAGTTCAACAAAGGAAACAAGGTGGAGTGCATCAAAATTTTGGAAACCCCGAGGAAATAACTTCTACCAAGAAGGATGAAGACAAAGGAAAATCTCAGCTTGCACCTCCATGCACTATGACTCACATTGATGGACAAAAGAGGAAACATATTTATTATCCAAGGAAGCGATTGAGGAAACAAGGAGACTTTCCCACCTTTGAGGTGAGATATGAAGAGCATGAATTAGAAGAACTCCTAGCTTTGGAGAAACCCAAGAAGAAGAAGGACAAAATCCAAGTGCAATGTTGCAATTGCAAAGAGATGGGACACTATGCCAATGAATGTCCAGAGAAGAAGAAGAAGTATAAGGAAATTAGCCAAGTGTGGTGCAACAACTACAAAGAGCTAGGCCATTATGTATGAACTTGTCCACAGAAGATACGTGAAGAACTCAACCTTGTCACATGTTACAATTGTGGTAATCAAGGACATTATGCAAGCAATTGTCTAGAAAAGATGAAGTACAAGACAAATAAGCCTATGAGGGATCTCAGCCTTGTCACATGTTTCAAGTGTGGAAACAAAGGACACTATGCAGATGTTTGCCCAGAGAAGTTTCATCAAGATCCCAAGCAAGCGAAGATGTAATCTAGTTGGAAATTTTTAAGGGTGCTAGTACCCTAGTTGCCTTGAGCCAACTTGTAACCTCTAGCTTTCCCAAATCTCGGGACAATATTTATTTTAAGAGTGGTAGCCTGTCACATCCCAAAATTTTCCAAATTTTGTAATGTGAAAAATAAATAAACAAAATAAATAATTGATGAAATTTAGGGTGAAAAGAAACTTTTTATTTCTAAATGAAAACATTAAAACCCATCTAGAACAAATTTTGAATCCAACTAAATTCAAATCAAGTGAAATGCATTCTTCATAAATGCATCTTGAAATTTAAACACTTGGAAAATAAACCAAAACTCTAAAACCCTAATGGAAGAAAATCATTTCCAAGATTACTCTAAGCCTATGGATTTGATCCATATAAAAATTGGTAAACAAACATTTATAAATGATCAAAATGACAAAAGGAAATATTATAAAACCATGGAAATTGGTTTCACTTTATTTGGAGCCATAGATAAGATCTTATGAATTTAGTAAGATAAAGAAATTAAATTTCCAAAGCTAATAAAGCAACTATCTAAAAATCCATACCAGATGGTGAGCAAATAATCCTAAAGAGATTTAAAAGGATAAATAAATATTAGATAAATTTTTACAAATTGGAATCACCAAGTTTGGATCTCTAAATAAAAAGATATGGATATTATAAGATAAAGAAATAAATAAATAAATAAATAAATAAATAAATAAATAAATAAATAAGGAGTATTTTAAAGCCAAATTAAATCTTGGCCAAGTCCATAAGCAAATGGAATAAATATAATCCAAATCCAAATAAAATAAATGGATAAAGAATATTCAAATAAAATAATATGGCATAAACCAAATTCTATTCTGTTAAATAAAGACAAAATCCCTAATAAGAATGATTAATTAAATCTAGGGAAAATAATAATTGGAATATGCCCAAGTGGAATAAAAGTTATTTAAATTAACTTAAATGAATTAAAAGAATAATTTAAATAAAATTATATGGGATTAAAACCATATTGGATTTTATTTGAATGAAGACAAATGCTCAATTTAAATGATTAATAGATCATAGTAAAATATTTCAAATAATTCAAAATGAGTTATTTAAACACCCTATTAATAAATAAAACCTACTGAAAAGGTTTAGTAAAAATTAGAATTCAAATAAAGAATTTGAAAACATATTTAATCTTATTTGAATAAAGGCAAATGCTTATTTTAATAAAGAATAAAACCATAAAAAGAATAAAAGAATTATTCCTAAAATGGTATTTAAAAATACATGTTTAGACAGATTAAAAATCCTTGGTTTCCATACTTGTCTCATGGGCCATTGTTTAGCTTCTCCATAGGCTTGTTCAACTTGTTCTTCATTCTTTACGGACGATTGCTGCATAGTGTCACAGGTTCTTGCGATTGAAGCAATGAATGTCCTTGAGTTCTTTACGTGGCTCTTGTGGGCAAGTTGCTACATAGTGGCCTGGTTCTTTGCAATTGTTGCACCAAACTTGGTACATCTCTTTCTTATTGTCGTTCTCTGGGCATCCTTTGGAGTAGTATCCCATTTCCTTACATTTCGACATTGTGCAAGGCTCATGTCTTGCTTGGGCTTCTTGATTTTCTTTGATCCTTTGAATTGGGTTGTCTTGTTTGGAGGTATGAGTGGTCCTTTTCCTTTGGTAGACTTGGATCCTTCTTGTTTCCTTTGTTCTACCATGGCATAGATGGGACATTGGCCAGGAGTATGATCACTTCCTTCACAAAGGTAGCAAGTAGCTTGAGAGGTGGGGCATTGTCCAACAGGATGGTCTTCTTCACAATTGGGGCATTGTCCTTCATGCTCCGTGGAAGTATGATCCTTGTCTCCACAAATAATGCAAGCTGGGGCTCCATCTAGAACAACATTCTTGTCATCCTTGTTATCATACACTCTTCTAGGATAGCTTTCTTCCATGCTAATCATTTGATTAGTCACCTTAAGCATCAGTTGGGATTGTTCCTCCAAAAACTTTTGCAGTGCAGGATCTTTATCACTATTGTTGGCTAGGAACTGAGCTGTCAGTTGGTTCAACTGATGTTGGGTTGCTATGAGCTCTCTCATGCTGTCATCTTGGTTGGTGTTGGTGTCATCAACCTTGATGTTGGAGTCCTTTGGAGTAGTCATCTGTTTGGGTTGAAGGAAGATTAGAATAGGCCAGACATTTCTAAGGAGATATTTCTAATCTCACACATCACACTTCACACAAGCAATGTGCATGCAATCACAAACCAAACTTTTCACTCAAACAAGGTTCAAGCACATACTTAGGCAACAAAATATTTTTGGTTACACCACATAAGTTGGTGTGTTTTTGACTTAGCTAAAATATGGTGGTCTATATATATGGTTCACTTGTGATCTTTCCTTCCTTCATGATTCTTCTTACCTGAGATCATGGTTTCCTTGAGAAAACTCTTGGTCACAACACTTCAAAGTTGTTGATGGCTCCTTCCTATTTTGCATTCCCTCAGTCTCTAAACCTTGAGTAAGATTTTCCTTGTTTCACTTGTGGTCCTTAGTGTTATCCAAGTTGGAAGTCCTTGGTGAAGAGGCTGAAGATGTTGAAGTCATTAGAGTTGAAGAAGTTGAAGAAGTCCTTTGCACATGGTGTAGTCTTTGGTCATGGGGTAGGCTTTTCCATCAAGTTGAAGTAGAAGAGATGTAGAGTTGAAACCAAAATGTTTGAGGAAAGAGTTTACAAGATTTTGTAAATAAGTTTTTGGAACAAGTATAACTCCTATTTTTCTAAGGGGTTTTGTCCAATCCTAGGTTTACAAATCCTACAGGCAACACAATGCTCTGATACCATCTGTAAGAGGTCCCAACCTAATAAGGTTGATTCCTCCTGTGTTTTACAATGCTAGTCCCTGGATCATTAGCTAGCATCCACAGTTAAGATGTAATATCAAGATACAAAGGTCATAATATAAATTCATAACCAGAAATAACAAAGTTTATTACATCAAACATAGCTCATTTGGCTATTACAATACATTGCAGCGGAATAACTATAGTCATGAGTCCTTCATCTTCATAGTGCCACAGGCAGATGTTGGTTGTAGACTTTGTAGTCCTAGTCGATCAAACAATCTTCACTTAAAACTATCAACCTGCAACATTACAAGTTCTGACCACAAGGATCAATACATTTTGAATTGTATTGGCAAGCTTCACTTTTATGTATAATAAGAGTGGATCCTATCATTATATGCATATTTGGCTAAGTAGAGTTTAAGGCTTATTTGCATAAAGCATTGTTTTATCCTATCTTTTCAAAAATGGTTTTTAAGTCCTTTGTCAAATTTCTTTTCCAAGTTCCTTGAACTCCTTGGTAGAAACTCAAGTGTTCAAGTCCTTGTCAAAATCTCTTGAGCTACTTGGTAACCCCAAGTGCATCAAGTTTTATCAAAACTCATGAGTTCCTTGGTAACCCCAAGTACATCATGCCCTTGAGCACCTTGGTAACTCCCCAAGTGCAACAAGCCTAACCAAATCTCTTTGAATTCCTTGGTACCCCCAAGTGCATCAAGTTTTATATTAGAAGTTGGAATGTCGAGATCTCCCATAGTTCAAACTTTAGTTGCTCGATTGTCCATAACAGGGACACGGCTAAGTACTTAGATTTTATTAACCTGCGGAAGGAGTACACTTTACCCACATGACACATTCCCATCTTGTTGCCACCAGTGGCCTCTTGGATTAGTGCTCACCAAGATGGAGTACAGCGGTGAGAGTGTGACGAAGTCTTTCCAAAAGGTCCTCCCATACATCATTGCTAGCTTGTCTTGACCCCATGAAGCATTCGGATCCCCATGTCCGGTAACTAAAGACAATGTATGGATCTTCCTAATGTAGTTGAATAAGCCAGAGCCATAATAGCATGTGGTTGTACACGAAAGCCACAATTGAAGAAACATGTTCAATCTCTAAGTTTCCTAGGTGGTTTTCTCTTGGAGCACAACACAAAGTGAATCCCATAGACATGGTTCCTTTTGTTGCCACCCTCTCCAAAACTTAAAGTGTCCACCACCTAGGTGGTTCATTGAGTCCTTGTTTTATTATGTAAAACACAAGTTCTTTTCTCAACCTTTGTAAAATCTCAACATGTATATCTTTTCAAAATATAGCATGGCTAAGCATGTACAACTTCAATATTTTCACTAAGGAGTGTATAGGGAATCCTATTAGGATTTTAGCATAGCATAAGTATAAAATGTCTTTACATGCATGTTTTCATAATCCACTAAGTATAATGAAAATAATAGGGCATTTGTATGATAGTGTAACTTGCCTTTTTGGTAGGGAATGATGGTTCACTCCTTGATCTTGCTAGTCTCACACTTTGCTATATTCACTACAAGTCAATCAAGCAAAACACAAAATCAACTAACATTCCAAACCAAGGTTAAACAAACAATTTCACACACACATAGCAATGGAATCTAAGTCATGCAAAGGAGGGTTCTTTTGCAAGGTTGGTCTCTACTAGGTTTATAAACTTTGTAAGGTCCAAATTGGTCATTTACCAAAATGGCAAAGTCATTGGTTAGAGGGTTTTGCCCAAAAACTATTTTAAAATTCCATTCAATATTTATATGGTGAAAAAAATGGTTTTATTAAATCAAAAATCTTTAAGTTTCTCACCAAAAGTTTCTAACTCTCAAGTCTTGGTGTTTTGGTTCAGTAGCTTTGAATCAAAATATTTTCCCAAGGTTTTATTCCAAAAATCTTTTTCATAATAAAACCCTTATCTTTATTTAGCTAGAAATAGACTAATTCAATTAATCCATTCTAAATTTTTCTAATTTCATTTTCAAAACCATGGGTTGGTTCCTAGGGTCATAAGGTCACATAAATCCATCTTGCAAAGGTTTCAACCCTAAATTGATTTTAAACAATTATTATCCTCTAAACAAGCATACAAAAGTTTCTGCAATTTTAAGCAAACTAACAGATACTATTGGCTAAACTAATTCCACAGTTGGCTAGGGCTTGTTCTCCTGAATCCAACGACATAAAATTTATAATTTTTGGACGTGTGGTTTGAAAGTTACAAGGGTTTGAAGTTTGCAATTAAATCGATTCAAATCTGTTTTAGTTTTAAACCGCCGCAGCGTGTTCCTATTGGTCCATACCGTTTCGGTTGGATCGCGGCTGGGGCGTTGGATCTAGTTAGATCAGTGGCGGAGGACATACCCTTGACGATAAGTTATCTAATCGTGGCCGCTAAATCTGGATCGAGCAGTCTTGGCGAATTTGACCTAAAGTGGTAGCGTGGCCTTCGGCAGCGCTTTCGGTGGGTGGTTGCCGGTGATTCAGGACGCAAGGAAGAAGAGGAGAAGGCTCACCGAGATCGCAGTGTCATGGTGACGCTCGTCGTGCTGTTGGCTTGACAAGGGGAGCTCGGGTACTGCGGCAATTGCTCGCCGGAGTTCCTGCTGGCGTCGGTTGCGCGTGGTCGTGGTCGAAGTCGACTCTGTTGTTCACCCCGATGCAAAACGAGGACACAGTTAGGAGCGTAAGATCAAGGCAGAGCTGTGTGCGTGATCGAGAGGGCGCGGGGCGGTCGGATTCTACCTGTGGGAACACGCCGGAGTTGGAGGCAGACGCGACGGTGCTCAGAGTTTGTCGAGGGCGGTGTTCTGGGTGCCCGCGGTCGAACGAAAAGCACTGGGAGGATTGTCTGGGAGTGGGGAGTCTGCTAGTGTGCTCGGGGAGGCTCGGGGTGGTGTCGTGTCGCCGGAATTGGGGAATAAGTTCGTCGGAGGCGGCGGTGGTGCAGACGAGATTGGCGACAGCCTAGGGGCAGAGAGGAGGAGTGGTCTAGGGGAAAAGGAGGAGGAGGTGCTGGCGTTTTATCGAGCATGGTTAAGGCGAGGTAAATGCGTGGCGTTATGGCGAATTGATCGCGCAGAATCACAGCAGGTAACGGTGGTCGAGGAAGGAAGAAGGAGTCGCGTGGGTGGGGAGGAAGAACAGTGGAGGTGGGTCTACCTATCAGTGGGGAAAGAAAACGAGGAGGAGGTCCACCTGTCATACTCTGCGCGGGTCTGTTAGTGCGTGTGAACCGTTTTCTTGCGGGGTGATGAAACTGGGCTGGTGCTGGGCCTATTGGGCTGCCTGGGTTGGGTTGGCCATTTCCTATTTTTTTTTAAATGCGATTCTTTTTCCTTTTCTAATTCTATTTTTCTGTTTTGAATTTCAAACAAACAAACAAGGTTCACATCAATTCAAACAACACCCAAACTTTGTAAATTTGACTTGGTTACATTCGTGCTTTGAACCTAAATCTAAAATCCATAATTTTAAATAATAAAGTCCATTATTAATTAAATAAATGTCCATTGCTAATTATCAAATTAGGATTTGATTTATTTCAAACTCAATTTAAATCCATATATTTTCCAAAACCAAAATAGTGGGTTGTATTTGAAATAAGGTATATTTTGAAAGCTTAGCTTGTTTAAAATAAATAACAATTTTGTTAAAGGTTCCATTTATAATTTAAATAAGTGGATCATGGTTTATTAATCAAATAGGGTTTGATATAATTAATAAATTCCTTATTTGAAATCCAAATATTTTCAAAACCAACCAGTAGGTTTTATTTAGTTAACATAGAATATTTGGAAACTTATTTAAACAAGATAACATTTTATTTTAGGGTCCATCATTAATTTAATATAAAAGGCTTTCCTTATTTAATTCAAATAGGACTTATTTATTGAGGTGTTTATTTTGAAATCTAGAATAAGGCCAAAGCATTTTAGTAGGTTTTATTTGTAAATATCAAATATTTGGAAAACTTATTTAAATAATTAAATAAGTTTTGATGTTTCAATTAAATTGATAAAATCTTTTATTTAAGTAAAATTTGGATATAAATTCCTTATTACTTTATTTAAATAAACCTTTGCCAATAAATTGTTTTAATTCTCAAAGCTTGGTCAAGGTTTAATTTGGCTTTATAAAATATTCTTTATTTATAAACTTCTATTTCATTTGAAAATAAATCTTTTCACTCAAGAGTTTCAAAATAATATTTCCAAATGTTTTTATTTTTCCATTCATTAAATGTTTATATTTTTTTAGATCCCTTTAGGTTTTATTTAATTCAAATGGGTTTGAAGTTCCAATTGAATTCGAAAAGTTTCTTCGCTCGAAAATCAAACAAAGTTTTATTTTATTCATTTATTTTCACATTACAAGATTTGGAAAATCTTGGGATGTGATTCTTGACAAAATGACCCCACTTGCTAGACCATCTTCCCCACCGACCACTTCTCCCCAAACATACGTCGTTCTGAGACTTGATTCCATGGGCTTAATTCTCCTTAACGCCGTGACTATTACTCGCAGGAATCACGCCACTTAATTGCACCACCCTACTCTCTCTTCTCACTCTCACGCCCTGCCTAGTGAACCACCAGACAACGCAAATTTTTGCTCTCGTGCTCTCTGCTCCGACGACCTCCCTCGACCGATTCCGGCCAGACATCGCCAGCCCCACTGCCCCAAAGCACACAAGCATGTTCCCCTGCATCTCCTGAATCTCCCAGTACCCCGATCTCAGCCGCGCAAGCCCCCTAGCATCGGCAACCTCGGCCTTGACTCACCGTCTTCGGCCTTGACTCCGGCGACCTCCCCAGGTGAACCCTGACCCCCTCTCTCTCGATGACACTCAGATGTTCTCCGGTTCCACGCGATTCTAATGCCCCCTTCCAATCAATTTCTCGTGGTCTGCAGCCCCGTCCCCATCGACAACAGGACGTGCCCGACACTTCCACGAACTCCGGCGAGGAATCATCGGTGACTCAGTGCGCCCCTCGACAAACGGCTTCCACATTGAGCTTCAGCACGTCTCAGCGAACCTGGTGAGCCTCCCCATCCTCTTACTCGCTTCCTGTAGCCACCACAACGCTGTAGCCTGAGTGCGCCGCCGCTCGCCGTTGCCCAGCGCCGCCCATTCGTTTTCAAATCAATCTGGAGCATTGGATCTTGATCCATTGGTTAGGATAGAATGACTTAACGAAGGGGTACCCTTTGATCTGTGCCGCACGATCCCCTTTTAATACAACGCACCACAACAGCCAATCCGCACGAACCGTTTTTGGCCAATCAGAACACAACACGTGGCCCTGTCTATTGTTTTAAAAATAGAATTGATCTATTAGATGTTCAAACTTGTAAAATTCATAACTTTTGATCCACACGTCCAAATTTTGCAAATTTTATATCAATGGAATCAGAAAAACAAGTAATTTCCAACCATGCACTTTGTTTAATGAATTGCTTCTATTAAATTGGTTGTTTTTATAGAAACTTGTGTAGGCATAATTTGAACATAAAAATTATTCTAAAAATATTTTTATGGTAAAATCTTTGGAAAATGGATTTTTTTGAACCTACTGACCATAGAAACCAACATATGGATTTAAAAGTGTATTTTGTGAAGCTACAGAATAAATCTTTGAATAAAATAATTTCTAGCTAAATAAAAATTATTGAATATGTTTTAAAATGCTTTTTGAGTAAAACCTTTGGAAAATGATTTGATTTAAACTCTCTGACCCTAAACACCAAGTTTTAGGATTTAAAAATATATTTTTGATGAACCCTATAAATTATTACTTTGCTAAAAAGCATTTTCAACAAAATATTGCTTTGGTATAAAATATGGTTTATAAGTAAAACCTTTTGAAAATGGTTTTAATATTAAATAATTGACCATAAAACACTAACATTTGTGTTTAAAAATATATTTATCAAACACTAGAAAATATTACTTTGATTTAAATCATTTCTAGCAAAACAAAAATGATTTAAATGGCCTTTTCACTAACTTGATATCAAATGGTTTTCCCACTTTTATAAATGACCAATATGTGTTTTAAAATGTTTATAACCTAATAAAACCACTTTTCCAAATAAAACAATATTTGGAATGCTTGCATGCATAGCTTTGTTTTTATTATTCTATGTGATGATTGCTTGAATGGTAGATTGAATTTGTGCCTTGCTTGATTGAATTGTAGTGACATTTGAAGAGTGTGACTATTGCAAGGTCAAGGAGTGAACTTATATTCTCTACCAAAAAGGCAAGTCGTGCTTCATACTTTTGTCCTATTATTTTCACTATGCATTTGTGATATTTCTAAGTAGAAGTTGCATGGAATTTTTCTAAGTATAAACTAAGCCATGGGAAATCCTATTAGATGAAGCCTTGGTAGAACTTTCCTAAGTTAAGATTCCTACTACTATCATGCTTATCTTAGCTAGTAGAAAACAAGGGTGGATTATATTCATGCTATGGAATATTTCTAAGTCAAGGACTTGTGTTTTGTTTAATAAAACAACTATGTGAATGAATCACCTAGGTGGAATGGAAAGAAAGGTTTGTGTTGAGTGGTTACACAAGGCCCATTTCTATGGTTTACCTTGTGTATCTCACTTGTGGAGCACTTTGTTGGAGATATGCCCTAGAGGCAATAATAAATATAGTTATTATTATATCTTTGTGTTTATGATAAATGTTTACATTCATGCTATAATAGTATTAACAAGGAAACATTAATACTTGTGTGATTTGTAAACTAAAATAGAGTCCCTAGTAAAGCCTCTTTATAATACTAGCTTGTTGGTTAATAAATGATTGTGGTTTCCCTATCATGAACATTGAGATGTTATTAATAACAAGATCATATCGTTAGGAGAATGATATGATGGACATACTCCTATAGATAAGTGTAGCATAAAGATCAAGTCATTTTAATAGTTCAATTGCTATATGCTTTACGATACATAGTAACCTAATTCCTTCGACCATGAGATCATGCATATCACCATCAGGAAGGATGCTTTGGTGACATCAAACACCACACCATAAGCGGGTGGCTATAAAGGTGGAATTGAGTGTTGGAAAGTATTGGTTGAGACACATGGATCAAGAATGGGATTTGTCCATCCATATGACGGATAGATATACTCTAGGCCCTCTCGGTGGAATGTCATCAAATTGGCTTGCAAGCATTTGGTAGCTCATAAGGGATCACATATCACGAGAGCGAAAAGAGTACTTATTAATACGAGGTTGAACTAGGTATGCGGAGATACAAGCGATCATAACCTCGGATAAGTAAACTATCATGAGACAAAGGGAAATTGGTATCGTATGTAAGTGGTTCATTCGATGTAAAGTAATCATAGAAATATGTAGAGCCATATGAATTTCAGATTCCTCTATTGGTTATTGTTGAGAAGTGTCTCGATCATGTCCGCATAATTCATGAACCGTGGGAGACACATTGAGTAGTTATGGAATGATGAGTAAGAGACCGAATGTTGTTCGAGTCTCGGATGGGATCCGGGATATCATGAGGAGATCCGAAATGGTCAGGAGAATAATATTCATATAAGGAAAGTCTGTTTGGGGTTGGAGAATGGTTCCGGTGTTTTCATGGGGAATGTTCTAGAAGGTTCGAATGTCCGCACTCGGAGGAAGGGTACATGAATGTGTCATAACAAGTTGGAATGGTTGCATCATGTACTAGGTGTCATCGCTGAACAAAATAAAGGGATAAATCAAATCCTAGTTTGAAAAGTCAACGCCAATTTGAAAAGTCAAGCGGCTATTTTGTTTGGTGGAGGAGAGTAGGAAACCTACTTGGGAGGAAGTCCTCCTCCTCCATCGCCGGCCTTGAAGCCGATTGGGGAGGGACTCCTCCCTGGCCCCCTCCACCTATATAAGGAGGGGCTGCCCCTCCAAGCACACAACTTGCACCCCGCAAACCCAAGCTCCAAGCCGCCGGCGCCGCCACCTCCTGTTGCCGCCGCCTAGGGCAAACCCTAGCCACCGACTTGGGCTTCCCCAATCCCTAGTTTTTGGCCTATCCCTCTCTCCTTGTTGTGTCTAAACCCTAGATCACCGAGGCTCTCTCATAGTCCACCATACTCGCTCCGGCAAGGCGAAGCCTGCGAGATCTCCCTCTACTTCGGTACCACGCCGTCGTCTTGGGAATCACGAGAGAGTGCTACAACCTCAGCCTGCTAGAACAAGGAGAGGAAGGTCTTCGTCAATCAGAGCGTGTTACCGATTGAAGCGCTAACGCAGCATTGCGGAAGGATAGTCTACGTGATCTTGAGATCGAGAAGAGTACGACTACATCACCCACGAGAATCCGCTCTGGTTAAACACTTTGGAATCTTCGAGGGTGAGTTATTCTATCGAATCGTTGCTACAATCTAGTAGATAGATCTTGGCTTGTTTGTTTGTATGCGATAGAATTTTTTTGTTTTCCATGCTACGAACCCCTATAGTGGTATTAGAGCCGTGTCTATATGTAGATCTGTTGCACGAGTAGAACACAATGGTCATTGTGGGCAGTGGTGCTTTTATTATCAATTGCTTCTTGTGTACTTTGCATCTTGCGGTATGATGGGATGAAGCGGCCCGGGCTAACCTTACATGACATCGTTCATGAGACTTGCTCCACGCTCAACATGCAACTTGTATTGCATAAGTGGCTTCTTGGTGTGTCTCTCCCATTATAGTATAGATCCAATTTACAGCGGGCACTTGATAGTTCAAACATCAATGTTGTGGTTCTTGTTAAGTTAGATCGACACGTATTGAAAGCCCCAAACCACGTAAAATATGCAAAGAAATTAGAGGCGTCTAACTTTGTTCTGCAGGGGTGTGTTGTGATGTGATATGGCCATGATTGTGATTATATTTGATGTATGCAATGTTACTTATTGTAAGTTGGCAACCGGCAGGAGCCATATGGTTGTCTTTAATTTATGTTAAGACCTGCGTGTCTATTCAAAGTAGTTGTAATAGTTGAAGCTGGTGGGCGACAACCATGGAGCAGCGTCATTGACCTTGATACAATGCGGTGATGATGGAGATCATGTTAGGTGCTTGAAGATGGAGATCGGAAGCACAAAGAAGAAAGGCCATATCATATCACATATTATGAATTGCATGTGATGTTAATCCTTTATGCATCTTGTATTGCTTAGTTAACGGTAGCATTATAAGATGATCCCTCATACACATGAATTTCAAGTTTTAAAGTGTTCACCCTTAGTAGCGGTGTTGCTAAAGCTTGTTGTTTGAAGCACCACGTGATGATCGGTGTGTTAGATTCCAGTGTATACAACGTGAGCAAGCCAGATTTGCTCATGCGGAAGCTAAGGTTTGATCTTTAAGAGCCTAGCATGTACAGACATGGTCTCGGAACACGGATCACCGAAAGGTAGAGCATGAATCATATAGTAGATATGATGAACATGTTGATTGTTCGCCATTGAAGCTACATCAACTCTCATGATGATCGGTGTTGATGTGGTGGATTTGGTTCGTGTGATCACTAAAACAATGTGAGGGATATTGTTTTGAGTGGGAGTTCACCTAGATTAATTTAACTATTAATTAGAACTCAATTTGTCATAAACTTAGTCTAAACTATTGCAAATATGTTGTAGATCAATGGCGGCCCCTACCATCAATTTTAATGCGTTCCTAGAGAAAGAAAAGTTGAAAAACAATGGAAGCAACTTCGCGGATTGGTTCCGCAATTTGAGGATTGTCCTCAATACTGGTAATTTGACCTATGTGCTGGATGCACCGTTGGGTGACCCACCTGCAGCTACTGCTACCGATGAAGTAAAGAATGTTTATCTCGCTCGGAAGACTCAGTACTCCACAGTTCAGTGTGCTATCTTGTATGGTTTAGAATCGGAGCTTCAGAAAAGGTTTGAGAATTCAGACCCACATGATATTGTCCGTGAACTCAAATTGATCTTTGAGACTCACGTGGCAGTTGAGAGCTATGAGGCTTCTGAAAAGTTCTTTAACTGCAAGATGGAAGAGGGCAGCTCCGTCAGTGAGCATGTGCTTAAGATGTCTGGGCACGCAAACAAACTTCAAAGCTTGGGTATAGTGATTCCTAATGATTTGGGGATTTACGTGTCCTCAATCACCACCACCAAGTTACAAGAACTTTGTGATGAACTACAATATGCAAAGCATGAACAAGCGATTGCGAACACTTCTCCATGTTAAAATCTGCGAAGTGGAGATCAAGAAAGAGCACCAAGTGTTGATGGTCAACAAGACCACCAAATTCAAGAAAGGCAAGTCTAAGCAAAGGACACTTCAAGAAGGGTGGTAAGAAAGTTCTGCATGTGAAGAAGACCAAGGCTGGACCCAAGCACGATCTTGAGTGCTTTTCTTTGCAAGGGAGAAGGTCCTTTGGGCGGAATTGCCCAAAGTACTTGGCGAATTTGAAGAACGGCAACATCAAGAAGAAAGGTATATCCGATATACATGTTATTGATGTGTATCTCACTAGTACTCGTAGTAGTCCCTAGGTATTTGATACTGGTTCGGTTGCTCATATTTGTAACTCGTAACAGTCTTTGTAGAATAAGCGGAAGATAGCAAAGAGCGAGGTGGCGATCTGCGTTGAAGCGGATCAAAGGTTGATGTGATCGCGGTCGGACGCTACCTCTTCATCTACCATCGGGATTAGTTTTATACTTAAATAATTGTTATTTGGTGCCTGCGTTAAGCATGAACATTATATCGGGATCTTGTTTATTGCGAGACGGTTACTTGTTTAAGTCCAAGAATAATGGTTGTTCGATTTATATGAGTAATATGTTTTATGCACATGCACCTTTGATAGATGGTCTATTCTTATTGAATCTCGATAGTGGAAATACACATATTAATAACATTGAAGCTAAACGTTTGAAATCGAGCGATAACTCGACCTTTATGTGGCACTGTCGTATTGGTCACATTGGAGTGAAGCATATGAAGAAACTCCATTCCGATGTACTTCTTGAATCACTTGATTTTGAATCACTTGAAAGATCTGAAGCATGTCGATGGGTAAAATGACTAAGACTCCATTTTACGGTATGATGGGCGAGCTACGGACTTATTGGAAATCATACATACATGTGTGTGGTCCAATGAGTGTAGCATCGTGATGGTTATCGTTATGTTCTTACCTTCACGGATGACTTGAGTAGATATGGGTATATCTATTTCATGAAACATAAGTCCGAAACTTTCGAGAAGTTTAAGGAATTTCAAAGTGAGGTTGAGAATCAACGTAACAAGAAGATTAAATTTCTATGTTACGATCGTGGAGGTGAATATCTAAGTTCTGAGTTTGGCGAGCATTTGAAGAAATGCGGAATACTTTCACAATTGACACCGGAACACCACGGTATAATGGTGTGTCCGAGCGTCAATCGAACTCTCTTAGATATGGTTAGTTCTATGATGTCACTTACAGTTCTGGCTATCATTTTGGGTTTATGCATTAGAAACAGCCGCATTCACTTTAAATAGGGCACCATCTAAATCTGTTGAAACCACACCGTATGAATTATGGTTTGGGAAGAAACCTAAATTGTCGTTCCTTAAAGTTTGGGGTTGCGAAGCCTATGTAAAGAAGTTACAGCCGGACAAGCTTGAACCCAAAGCGGAAAAATGTGTCTTCATAGGATACCCAAAGGAAACTATTTGGTATACCTTCTATCATAGATCCGAAGGAAAAATCTTCGTTGCCAAGAATGGATCCTTTCTAGAGAAGGAATTTCTCTCGAAAGAAGTGACTGGAAGGAAAGTAGAACTCGACGAGGTTGTCGAACGTTCTCTCGAACTTGCGAGTAGCGCGACCCGGAAGAAGTTCTGGTGCATGCACCAATAAGAGAGGAAGCTAATGATGATGATCATGAAACTTGGTTGAAGTTGCTATAGAACCTCATGAGTCAGCGAGAACTCGTACCACTCTGATTGGTATGATCCCGTTATGAGTGTCATGTTGGTGGACAACGATGACCTTGTGACATATGATGAAGCGATGATGAGCCCAGATTCAATAAATGGCAAGAAGCCATGAAATCCGAGATTGGATCCATGTCGAAAACCAAGTATGGACTTTGGTAGACTTACCGGATGGGCGGAACGCCGAGAACAAATGGATTTTCAAGAAGAAAAGCAGATCTTGATGGTAATGTTCTATCTATAAAGCTCGACTTGTCACAAAAGGGTTTCGACAAATTCAAGGAGTTAACTACGATGAGACTTTCTCACCATGGCGAAGCTAAAGTACATGAGGATTATGTTAGCAATCGCTGCATATTACGATTATGAAATATGGCAGATGGATGTTAAAACAGCGTTCCTCAATGGAGACATTGATAAAGAGTTGTATATGATGCAACCCAAAGGTTTTGTCGATCCTAAAGAGGCTAACAAGGTATGCAAACTTCAACGTTCCATCTATGGATTGAAGCAAGCATCCCGAAGTTGGAATCAACGTTTTGATAATGTAATCAAAAGTTTTGGTTTATACAAACTTATGGAGAAGCTTGTATTTACAAGAAAGTGAGTGGGAGCTCTGTAGCATTCTTAATACTATATGTAGATGACATATTGTTGATTGGGAATGATGTAGACCTTCTTAATAGTGTCAAGGAATATTTGAATAATAGTTTTTCAATGAAAGATCTTGGCGAAGCAGCTTACATATTAGGCATAAAGATTTATAGAGATGGTCGAGGCGCCTAATATCATTGTCTAAAGTACATATTTGGACAAAGTTCTAAAGAGGTTTGGAATGGAAGATAGCAAGAAAGGGTTCTTGCCCATGTTGCTAATCTGACGTTGAGTAAAACTCAAAGTCCAACAACGGCAGAAGATAGAGAAAGGATGAGTAAAACTCCCTATGCCTCAGCCATAGGATCTCTAATGTATGCCATGATTTGTACTAGACCCGACATTGCATATGCTATTAGTTTGACTAGCAGATATCAAAGTGATCCAGGAGTGGATCATTGGACAACAGTCAAAAACATCCTTAAGTACTTGAGAAGAACTAAGGATATGGTTCTTTCTTATGGAGGAGATGAACAACTCGTTGTTAATGGTTCCACCGATGCTAGTTGGAACACTGATCCGGATGATTCTAAATCTCAATCTGGATACGTATTTACTTTGAATGGTGCAGCAGTTAGCTGGAGGAGTGAAAAGCAAAGCGTTGTGGCGAGATCTTCAACTGAATCGGAATACATGGGCTTGAGGCTTCACAAGAAGCGTACGGATGAAAGAGTTCATTACAAAGCTCGGTGTGGTTCCTAGTGCGCTGGACCCAATGTCTATCTACTATGATAACATGGGCGCCATAGCCAATGCGCAAGAACCAAGGTCACACAAGAAGCTGAAGCACATCAAGCTATGTTTTCACGCTATTCGTGAACATGTACAAGATGGTGACATAAAGATTTGCAAAGTACACGCAGATCTGAATGTGGCGTATCCGTTGACTAAACCTCTCCCGAGGGCAAAACATGACCAACACCAAACTGCCATGGGTGTTCGGTATATTACCATGTAATCTAGATTAGTTGACTCTAGTGCAAGTGGGAGACTGTTGGAGATATGCCCTAGAGGCAATAATAAATATAGTTATTATTATATCTTTGTGTTTATGATAAATGTTGACATTCATGCTATAATAGTATTAACAAGGAAACATTAATACTTGTGTGATTTGTAAACTAAAATAGAGTCCCTAGTAAAGCCTCTTTATAATACTAGCTTGTTGGTTAATAAATGATTGTGGTTTCCCTATCATGAACATTGAGATGTTATTAACAACAAGATCATATCGTTAGGAGAATGATATGATGGACATACTCCTATAGATAAGCGTAGCATAAAGATCAAGTCATTTTAATAGTTCAATTGCTATATGCTTTCTGATACATAGTAACCTAATTCTTTCGACCATGAGATCATGCATATCACCATCACCGAAAGGATGCTTTGATGACATCAAACACCACACCGTAACTGGGTGGCTATAAAGGTGGCATTGAGTGTTCGGAAAGTATTGGTTGAGACAAATGGATCAAGAATGGGATTTGTCCATCCATATGATGGATAGATATACTCTGGGCCCTCTCGGTGGAATGTCATCCAATTGGCTTGCAATCATGATTTGGATCACAAGGGATCACATATCACGGAGCGAGAAAAGAGTACTTATCGATGTGAGGTTGAACTAGGTATGCGAGATACACGATCATAACCTCGGATAAGTAAACTATCGTGAGACAAAGGGAAATTGGTATCATATGTAAGTGGTTCATTCGATCACAAAGTGATCGTAGAAATATGTAGCCATATGAATTTCCAGTTCCTCTATTGGTTATTAATGGAAGTGTCTCAATCATGTCGCATAATTCACGAACCGTAGGGAGACACATAAGGATTTGGCGTTGTTGAGTAGTTATGGAATGATGAGTAAGAGACCGAATGTTGTTGGTCTCGGATGGGATCTGGATATCACGAGGAGATCCGGAATGGTCCGGAGAATAAGATTCATATAAGGAAAGTCTGTTTGAGGTTGGAGAATGGTTAGGTGTTTTCATCGGGAATGTTCTAGAAGGTTCCGGAATGTCCGGCACTCCGAAGGGGAAGGGTACATGAATGTGTCATAACAAGTTGGAATGGTTGCATCATGTACTAGGTGTCATCGCTGAACAAAATAAAGGGATAAATCAAATCCTAGTTTGAAAAGTCAAATGCCAATTTGAAAAGTCAAACAGCTATTTTGTTTGGTGGAGGGAGAGTAGGAAACCTACTTGGGGAGGAAGTCCCTCTCCCTCCATCGCCGGCCTTGAAGCCAATTGGGAGGACTCCCCTCCTTGGCAGCCCCTCCACCTATAAGGAGGGGCTGCCCTCAAGCACACAACTTGCACCCCACAAACCCTAGCTCCAAGCCGCCGGCGCCGCCACCTCCTGCTGCCGCCGCCTAGGGCAGACCCTATCCGCTGACTTGGGCTTCCCCAAGCCCTAGTTGTTGGCCTAGCCCTCTCTCCTTGGTGTGTCTAAACCCTAGATCACCGAGGCTCTCTCATAGTCCACCATACTCGCTCCGGCTTAAGGCGAAGCCCTGCGAGATCTCCCCTCTACTTCCGGTACCACGCCGTCGTCTTTGGAATCACGAGGAGAGTGCTAAAACCTCATTGCCTGTTGGAACAAGGAGAGGAAGGTCTTCGTCGAATCCGAGCGTGTGACCGACTACGGAAGAGCTGGAGCAACGCCTTGGGAAGGATCGTCTCGTGATCTTGAGATCGGGAAGAATACGACTACATCACCCACGAGAATCCGCTCTCGTTAAACACTTTGGAATCTTCGAGGGTGAGTTATTCTATCGACTCGTTGCTACAATCTAGTAGATAGATCTTGGCTTGTTTGTTTGTATCCGATAGAAATTTTTTGTTTTCCATGCTACGAACCCCTGATGCCACCCAGGAACAAAGAGATTTGAGATGTCAAATGTTGAGAAGCTTCAAGTGCAGCCACTTGGCATTATGGGCTCTGCCTAGATCATATAGGTTGCAATAACTTAGCCAAATGGACAGTTGGTGGTAGGGTATGATAGGTTGGAACGCGACCATTCGGGTCTAAGGGAAGGCTTCTGAAAGATCTTGTCTCGATGCATGTCGAGTCTTATGGGGAAAGTGCACCACCTCTGCAGTGAAAAATCGAAGTACTTAGCCATGTCCTTGGTATTGGACAATTTGAGAATCAAGACATGGAAGCTACCAAGAATCTCCTCATCCCAATTTCTAAGTTAAAAACATGTGGGTGAACAAGGGTTAAAGGATCTTCAATCTTTGATTGGTAAATGCCTTGGGTGATTTTGCCAAACAAAAACTTAGTGTTTTCAAATGATAAGGAAAATCTATTTTGAGCAAACCAAGCCTAAGATCCACTTAGCCAAAATGCATATAGATGGTAGTTACCACTATACTACCATAGTATCACTTGACAATACGATGTAATGAATTATTTTATTCCTAGTTATAAAGTTGTATTATGACCTTTGTTTCTTGATATTACATCTTAACTGTGGATGCTAGCTATTGATCCAGGGACTAGCATTGTAAACACAGGGATATCTAACTTATTAAAGGTTGGGACCTCTATAGCGGTATGGGCCAATCAGACACATCCACGTGTCTAAGTTTTAGATTTAAAATCCGTTTTTGAATCTATTAGAGATTCAATCTTATAAAATTCATAACGTTTGTTATGTTTATCCAAAAATGCAAATAATATATCATTGGATTTAGAAAAATAAATCCTACACTACTGTGGGCTTTAATTTGTATTTTGCTTCTGTAAAATTGGGTTTATTTGCATAACCAATTATAGGCTTATTTTGGCCATATAAATTATTTGGAAAATGATTTTAAAGAAAATTTAAGTTTATTTAGACTTTAAATAGATGGTTTTGTTATCAGTACTATTTGGTTTGATTGGTTTAGTGTAGAAAATTCATTTTATTTCATTTCATGCATTCATATATTTTCTTGATTATTTGAATGTAAATTTGGTGCTACCATTTTATGTGTATATTTTGGTGCTAGTGGTGATTGTGATTGTGAAGATTGTTTCTACTCGCCCAACTACCAAGGAAAGTGATTCTTCATGTATATTTGTCCTATTATTTTGACTATGCACTAGTGATATTTTGAATAGGGTTTGCATGGAATTTTTGCTAAGTATAATCTATGCTATGCCTTGGGAAATCCTAGTAGTTGTAGTCTTGGTAGAATTTTCTCTAAGTTAAGATACTTGATATGTTATCATGCTTAGCCTAGCTAGTAGAAAACAAGGTTGGATTATGTACATGCTATGGAAATTTTGCTAAGTCTTTGACTTATGTTTTTTTCTTAATAAAACAACTAAGTGAATGAATCACCTGGGTGGAATGGTATGATTGGGTTATGTTGAGTGGTTACACAAAGCCCATGTCTATGGTCTACCTTGTGTATCACACTTGTGGAAAGCCACCCAGGAACAAAGGTATTTGAGATACTTAGTGTTTAGAAGCTTCTAGTGCAACCTCATGGCATATGGGCTCTGCCTTGATCATATAGGTTGCAATAACTTAGCCAGATGGACAGATGGTGGTAGGGTGATAGGATGGAACGCGTCCTTTTGGTATAAGGGAAGGCTTCTGAAAGATCTCGTCTCTATGCATGTCAAGTCTTGTGGGGGAAAGTGCACCACCTCTCGAGAAGGAAAAACCTAAGTACTTAGTCGTGTCCCCGGCAACGGACAATTTGAGCATCAAGACATTGAAGCTATCAAGGATCTCATCATCCCAATTTATAAGTTAAAAACTTGTGATTGAACAAGGGTTTAAGGTTCACCAATGTCTATTTGTGGTTCCTTGGGTGATTTACAAACAAAAACTTAGTGTTTTTCAAATGATAGGAAAAAACCTATTTTGAGCAAAGCAAGCCTAAGCTACACTTAGCCAAATTCATATAGATGTTAGATACTACTATTCTACTATGGTATCACTTGCCAATACAATTCCCAAAGTATTGACCCACTATGCCTATAACTTATGATGTTGCGAGTTATTACGATAAGGATTAGGGTTATGAGTCTACACTCAACATGCTTGTGGCACATTAAGATGAAGACTTTACTTTATGAACTCTTGTACTAGCCTTTGGCTATGGGTTGTAAAGACTATGTTCATCTACGGAATGACGATGTAATAAACACCTTTGTCTCTGTGTACTTCATCTTAAACTGTGGATGCTAGTATTTGATCCAGGGACTAGCATTGCAATCACAGGGACTTTTACCTTTATAAAGGTGGAGTCTTACAGGCCTTCATCAATACAACATTACAATTGTATATAATTATCTTCTGAATATCTCTATTGGACTAAGAGATATTATTCATTGACTATGCCTACTTGATCCAATAGGATTACTCACTGGTAACCATCTTGAAATTCATCCTTATAATCCACCGATTACCATTACATATATTTATTCAAGATAACTCTTCTATCCACTAAGGGTGAGTTAACTACACCAATTATCATGTTGATTTGATTCTCTTCAAACACTCCCATCCTATATATGATATCTAGAACTAGCATTACCACTTACCTATTCTTACTTCTTTCTTTATAGGCCTTAAGTGAATGCTATGATAAGGACAAGAGTTCATAGATCAAGAATTTATAGGCTAAGACTTGATAGATCAATAGTTGATTACTCAACATTGATGCACAAAAAATATTAGAATAATATTACATAGAGATGATAAGGATTGATATGGAAGGAAGGATATGTGTTGAATGATCTTGACTTGATTTCCTTCCTACTCAATATAACTAAAGAGTTAGGGTTTAGGTATTACCATGATACTAAGTAGTAAAGATAAGATAAGTCAAGATTTATTTTATTAAATTCTTGTTACTTGAGTTATATTCTTAACTTGGTATTCATGAGTAGTTGTAATGAATACTATGATATGATCTCTTAAGATCGGATATCAAACATTAAGTAATGTGTTGGTGGTTTAGTTTTATTACATTTGATCTACACTTAGATCAAATCATCTTTACCCAAAATAAGGTTTTAGCAAAGATCATATTGAAACTTATCACAGTAAACTTGATGATCTAATTCAATTCCATCAAGTTGAGAGAAGCTTCAATCACTTTGACAAGTTTTGTACAAAAGCACAAAATTATTCGATTTTCTATGCATGAATGCAATGCACACATCTATGTTCATCTTATTTCTAAGCTCTAATACTGGGATGTTACATTAATGGGAGTCAACCCATCACAATAATAAAATAAAGTTAAATAATAAAAAGTTCATCGCATTCTTACAACTTTTTCACAGACATTCTTGCGGAAGCGCGCCCGTGAAGATGCAGCTGTCAAAAAGTAGTAGAAATATCGATTGAATAAGCATATATTTAGTGTAGAAAATAAAGTTTGAGTTTTATGTGTAGAAACTAGCTTAATCATATTGTTCAGATTAAAAAGTGAATTTTTTAAAATTTGGGCGAAAAAGCATGTTCCAGGAGTCGTAACGACCAACTATACGACGGGAATATATATTCTAGCCGTATAATTGCGGCCATATAGTTATCAACAAAATTCTCAAAAAAGGGGTCTCGGATATAGAAGGTTTAACGACCAACTCTACGGCGAGAAACTTTTGTCCGGCCGTATAGTTGCGTCCGTATAGTTGTGATCTGGCGTGAAAAAACCCTAACCCTCGCCTCAACTATCTGACGAAGCCTAACGGCCGTATAGCCCCGAGGCGACTAGGGCTTCTCCTCCACCTCATTATTTCTCTCATATTCTCTCTCCAAACCTCTCAAAATCCACGGAACTCTTGATTCTTCACGGTTCATTTGTTTGAGTGGGGAATCAACAAATCGGTATGTTTCTCTCCCTATCCATGCTTTATTTTTAGAATTTGATGGTTTAAATCCTCACATTGAATTAGTGGATGAACTCAAGAGAAAGGTAATGCATGCCTTGTGAGTTCCACCATTAACCGGTGAGCGTCAAATCACTTCTCAACAATTTTGTGAAGCTTTTGGATTCCCTCAAGAAGGGAATCAACTGTTATAAACTTGTATAGCATGAAGTGGAGAAGCTTGGGAGGTTATTTACATTAATGGTGGCGGTGACTTCTACTAGAAGAAGATGTCCACCATTGAACCCAAACTATAAAAGCGAGTCAAAGTGGATTGACCCACACTAGCACTTCCACATAATAACTCTACTAAAGGCGATCCTACTATCGGAATGGCATCAGGTACACCTGTCACAATTTTGAATGCCCAATAACCAATTTGATCCCAAGGCAACGAATAACCAGTTACACCAAATGATGCAGTCAAAACAGCTAAAACCACACCTGTGACCCAAGTTAATTCACGGGGTTTTTTAAACCCACCTGTGAGATACACATGAAATACATGCAGACCATCCTCTACTTCGCTATGTTTGTTGCTAAAACTTTGTTGGAAAGAGGAGATACCATCTCTATGGCCAATGCAGACATGGCCATGATCACCAAGGTGCTCTTCCCTGATGCAACGCAGAGTCCCACTCCTATAGCTATATTCCTCCAGCACCTCCGCCACCAAAGCAACAAAAAGAAAGGTGATATTTGCGTCGGTGGATTGGTAACCCACCTATGCCAAGCTAGTGGAATTCAGATGCCTAATATGCAACCTGTTGATGGCTCCATACTTATGGACGTCAAATATATAACTACTTGTGGTTTCCTCGGCGTTTACCGAGTTAACAGGAGGCTCCGAGCCTATCAATTTGGTTATCTTGATGTTGCGCAGGATGAGCAGGTGCCATTAACTTTCCCACAAGCTTTAGCGGTTCAGGGGTGGAACAACTGGATCATCACTAAGGTTCAAGTGATGGAGACCATGGTAGCACTCTATCCTAACTCTGAGGAAGAGGAAGAAGGAGAGCAGCAGGATGAGCAGGAGAAGCAATAGGAGGAGGACAACCTTGCTTGGGGAGGACAGCAACAGCAAGAGGGACCTTGGGACCCATGGCCCAATCAGCAGCAACAGCAGCAGGGGTTCTACCAACACGTTGGGGAGATCGACCGAACTCTTCATGGAGTGAATGAAGATGTTAGTGCCCTAACTTACAGCTTCAGCCACTTCATGACCCATTTCCCCGACTACTACCATCAGCATTCGTACCCGCCGCCGAACGACGACAACAACTAAGCATGGAAACAGCCTAATCTTGGGGGAGGTTTGAAAATCTCCAAACTTTGCATTCATATTTATTATTTATTATTTTGATTTATTTTATTTCTTAAAAAATTGCATGTTTACTTTAAGTTTGCATTCTTAAAACAAAAACACAAAAAATAGTTGTAATCTTTATTTGTTTCTTTGTTTCTCTTGGAGATTTCTCAATTTCAGGTGACTTGGAAATAGGGAAATATAGAGGGGATTCGACTCAAATGCAGGAGCGAAAGAAAGAGAATGTATCAAATTCTTTTCATTGCTTCTTACGCAACTTTAAATTGACCCTACAATTATTTACTGCTTGCATGAGTCCTCCCACTTAGCTTGATATCCTATAAATTATATTCCTTTGCCAGTGTCTCCTTTTAGCTTTGAAATAATGACCAATGAACTTGGTTAAAATATTTCTGACATTTTTACAAAAAGAAAAAAATCCAAGAGATGATTTGAGTCCATGTTTATCCCAAAGGATTTGATTTTATAAACTACTCCACCCATTGAGCTTAATGTAAATAGACTCGATAACACCCTTGAATGAAATTGTCGATAAAATGGATGCTTGAATTAGTAGAGATTATGCCCTGTTTTTTCTAATAATTATAGTAGGATATTGCTTTCTGGCGTGTCACTACAACAACATACTCCATGGGAACTATTAACTCCACTGGCCAATAAACGATCTAAATGTGGGAAACCACTTGATTTCGGCTATTGAGTTATGTAAGTGTCTGTAGCTGCAATGCTATGATAGGTAAACTTTTAGTCTCCTCGTAGTTTCATGTTCCAAGTGAAGTTGTAGTACTCCTCTAACCCAATATTTCTCAACAGTTATCTATTGGCATGGTCACGAGTGTGCAACACAGTCCCAATTAAAATGTTAAACACAGTGGCATGATTTCTCTACGGAAGAGCTGGAGTTTTTGAAAAACAAGGAAAGGAAAAAGGTGCTTTGAGAGTCTTGAAATTTTGACGTGGGAGTAAATGAGTTGTTCTTAAATGATATGTTGTTGGTGCCAACTTGAGTACTCTTAATTGATTAAAGGATCGAGAGAAAAAAAAATCATCTCTCAATAAGAGAGAAGCCAAAAGGATTTGTTTCACTTTCCTAGCTAAACTTTCGACACTTGCTCAGGCATATAATTTATTTGCTAGTAAGATATACGTGGCTAGGAAGTGGACTCATTGCAAACTTCTGAAGACTTGTATGATCATGTTTAAGATTACAGGAATTGTGAAGAAAATAATTTGACACCAATTCGAGCTTGTAAGTTCTTTTATTTCAGTCTCGAATCTCCGCTATCCTTTCTTATTTCCTTATCACTCGAGGCGA